>CM046853.1:53356142-53653642 GCA_025617745.1 Heliocidaris erythrogramma
CCACCACCTACGGGTTACGGGCTTACGTTTTTAAAAATTTGTATCACTTCCCGCGATACAAAATCGTATAGGCTGCGGAGCCCGTGAATCCGTAACGAAAATCTCACGGCCGTATGGCAAGCCTTATTACCCACGCCGATGAAATCGGCAGGTTATGTAAAGGGCTCCGTATGTTTTGTTTTTGTTTGTTTGTTTGTTTGTTTGTTTGTGTACAAGATAACAAGAGAACGGGTGAACGGATTTGCACCAAATTTTCAGGGAATGTTCAGAAAGTGACAGGAAAGAATCGATTAGATTTTGGTGATGATTGGTTGACCCCTGCAAATTCTGTGTGACCTTGAACTTTTGACCCTGTAGTAAAGTATAGGAACTTCAGTTCAGAGAGTGACAGGATAGAAACTAGAAAGTTTGATGACCCCAAACTTCGCCTGCCGATGCAGAAATATTTTGGTCAATCAAAACACTCATTACTTCGTCTCACACCAAAAATCTATTTCAGGTTTATGAATTTTAGAAGACTTTTAGACCCATTATTTGCTATTTCACTTCAAATCCGCACGAGCCTGCAATGAATATTCAAAGCCAACGTATCCCAGCAACAAGGGATTTTTCGCGCTTGAACTGTACTCTCGTTGCGAAATCGAAAGCGGCTAGGTATACGGTATACGTATAGCCTAGCACGTCTAATTTCTCCTATTTCTTATCTTCTGTGCATTTCTGTTTATTTTCCCCGGTTCTTTCCACTTTGTTGTGGAAGTTTTTGTGATTTATTTTATCCTGGTGGACGTGTAGTACGTGATTTTAATTGTTTTCGGTGAAAATCTGGTGCGTTTGTTCGACGTGAGTGAGTCTATCGCACTCGCGAGTGTTCGCGTGTGTTGATCTGAGTGAGTGACTGAGTAGCTGTAGTGTACGTACATAACTATACACAGCACTGTCGCGAAGTGCCTGGGGCCGGCTGACTGTAGTACTGAGTGAGTAAGCTCTGTGCCTCGCATGCACGTCATTTTCAAGTCGAGATCCAACTTCTTTTGTCGTCATATTTATTTTATCCAAGCCCATGAAAAAAAAAACAACAACCCGAATTGCAATGTAAAGATAGAACATGAATACATTTACTAACACTGACATGACTGAACCAAGGCCGTACGCAGCGGGGAGGGGGGGGGGGGGGGCAGTTGCCCCCCCTGCCCCCCCCCCCCAGAAATTTCAAAACCATACTTTTTTTTAATCGGGTTTTAGACTTCAAGTTATGTTCCTTTGAAAGCGATCATCTTGCCCCCCCCCCCCCCCCCCCCAAAAAATTTCTGCGTACGGCCTTGGACTGAACACTGAATACAAATTGCTAACATTTTTTTCTCACCACGCCACGCTCTCTGACATGTCTAATCAATTACTTTTAGGGGAGGGATGTTTCAATAATAAAATATCTTTTTCAGAAGAATTTTTTCAAGGGTGGGGACACACAAAGCTATGACCTGGATATGGCAAAATTTATTGGGGGGGGGGGGGGAGATGTGCCTCTTGTTATCCCTTTGAATGGCTACTGCTTACAAAAATAATCGCAACAAAACAAAACCTATTGGGTTAAGGCGTGGGTCTGCCGCCTTTGACGGCCTTTCTAGTTACTATTTAAAGTGATTTTGTGATATCACAAATTCGAATTTGTGATATCACGAATTCGATTTTGTGATATCACGAATTCGATTTTTTGATATCACAAATTCCCATTGGTTTATCACATAAACCCAATATTTGATATCAAGAAATCGAATTTGTGATATCACAAATTCAATTCGTGATATCACAAATTCAAATCGTGATATCACAAAATCGAATTCGTGATATCACAAATTCGATTTCTTGATATCACAAAATCAAATTCGTGATATCACAAAATGGAATTTGTGATATCACAAATTCGATTTTGTGATATCACGAATTTGATTTTGTGATATCAAGAAATCGAATTTGTGATATCACGAATTCAGCTGTGTATTCGAGCGTTAGTTTAGTGCAGAAATTCAGCTGTGTATTCGAGCGTTAGTTTAGTGCAGAAATTCAGCTGTGTATTCGAGCGTTAGTTTAGTGCAGAAATTCAGCTGTGTATTCGAGCGTTAGTTTTGTGCAGAATGTAGTATAAGTTTGAATAAAAATAGCAACAGAGTTTTCGCATCCATATCCTTCACTGGAAACGATTTTAACATAATTTTAGACGAATTGATACATGTAAATTGATTGCATTAACGATAAACAAAACAGGAAACTGCACAAGTATGCATAAATGAACTTTGTCATTTTCCGTTAAGAATATACGCGCTTATTCGCTAATTCGCTCACTCAGCAAATAATCCACAGTATATGTATAGGCCGAGTATATGCTGAATATGACTGTATAGTCAATGATCGTTATAGGATCATAATATTGATCAAAAGAATGCACATTACTGCCTCTGTTCTAACGGCCGTTCAAGGTTTAACCCCCCCCCCCCCCCCCCCCGCTTTGACAAAAAATATAAACCTGCAGTTCAGTGTAGAAAAAAACAAAGTGAATGCCTCGTTAAATTGGTAGCATGTAATACATGTATTGTTGTTGAATATTTTTCATATTTACTTAGTATACTGTGTTGCACATTCATAGATCATGCATTGAGCACACACATAACACGAACGTACTTGAATGTCAAATGAGTTGGGGATTCCCCGCTTGAATTGTGTCTGCCGCGCGCTGTGTATGTTCTGGATTCTGACCTCGAGGTCAGCAGCCATAATGGAGTAACGTCAATGAGCTAGGGCATAACAAGTTCGCAAATTTCTTTGTTTGTCGCTGTGTTTGACACCCTACCTTGAGTTACTTGCACAACACTGGTCAGTTTGAATCTGCAGGATAAAGACAAGTAGGTATACCATCTGAGCTACATGCAGTCGTGGGGCAGATTTTTATGTATTATATGTATAGAGTACCGTATTTTATGTTTGTGTTTGTGTCGATCTTCTGCATGATATACGGTATATTATGCTCCACAGTTAATTTCTCAATAATATTCCATTAAAAAAAATAATTTTAAACAAAACTGTTTTTGTCTTGTTCAGTAAAACTCCGACAAATGGGATTTAAAAGAGGATTAGCATGTTCTTATCATCATTATATAGGCCTACCATTTATCATGTTTATTATTTTTATATATTATTTCATGTTTTGTTAGGCCTATTAGTATTACCCTTATTATAATCATTATTACAAGCATTTTGATTGTTTTGTCATTACATGTATTATTCTATAATTATCAATAATATTATTTTTAAAAAATAATTATCATTATTATTATCATCATGATTGTTATTATTAGTATCATCATCATAAGTATGAAGATTCCGATGTTGTTCAGAGTGATTACTATGAATGAAGTGCTATATAGACCCGGAATCAGCGTGAGGAAATGTAACGATGAATCGTTTAATGGGAATTGTTGTGGATAATGATGGACTTGTTAAATTGTTTCCAAATACCTATATATGGCCTGTCTTTCCGCTAATGTAGGCCTACCTTAATTTCTCTGATGAGTTGATGAGTTGATTAGTCACTTAAAATTGAAGTTCGCATTATCCAAGAGAGCGCGAAGAGATAAATTATTATTATAAAGGAAACCTTGAAATAACTTGCATTGGAAGATAATCAAACCATTCCAGTGCCTTAATTTTCTGTCTTTTTCCATTTATTTACTTTTTACTGCGCAGGCCCAATGTCCCATAGACCCATACATTTACCAAGTATTGTGGAATCGTATTATGGAAATGTGAACGCAGATAAATTGACCAAAATATAATTTTACTTTATAAGTAAGCTCTGGGAGGGTTAACAGTGTGGTCGGTAACGTATATGACAAGGTAGCTTGGACTTTCCCTAATAATATCCCTTGAATTACATTCACACAAGTACAGGAAATGTCTTCCAGTCGTAAAGTGAAAGTAGCTGTTTACAGCGGCAGTCTAGAGGGCAATGTGGCAGGTCTTATCAGGGAAATACAGGAGAAGATGTCGGATTGTGTAGAAGTTGTCAAATTCGTCCAACTTCCTTACAACGTCAGTGACATGTCGAAAATGAAACTGGATAAGAAACATTACATGTTGCTTTGTCATTCCATCGACAACAGAAGGTTTTCAATCACGAATGTCACAGATGCTCTTTATGATGACTTCTTACGGAAAGCTAAGAAGAAACTGGGTAAGATTGGAAAACAAAATCGTGCTATACTTTCTGAATTTCTTTAGTGCCAAAAAAATAACATAAAATATACCCCAAAAAACACAAATAAACAGGCGCGTAGCGAGGGGGCGATGGGGGAGGTCGCCCCCCAAAAAAAACGCCAAAAAAAGAAAAAGCGAGAGCGAAAAAGCGGGGGGGGGGGGGGGGGGGGGGGAGTGAGAGAAAAAACGCCTAAAAAGTTGCTACAAACCGTTATCTTTCTATCCAAATTTGCTAAAACGGCAAAGAAGAGGATACTCCCCTTTATCTTTCTCTTAAATTTGCCAGAATGTCAAAAATTTCGCGCTCCCTGCGCACCCACCGCTGTTAAATACAGTGCTGTATTGCGTCCAAATAATTGAAAAGGAGTCAGGGTATCGAACTAACTTTTCGCCTGAAAAAGGTGCAACACGAGCTGTCATCTTTCTTTCATATTTGCCAGAAAGTCAAAGCTTTCGCGCTGATCGCGCGGGAAGGAAGAAACTCCCCCTCGATCCCTGTGCACCCCCCCCCCCCCCCGTTGTTACATATATTGCAGTATTGCACCCAAATAATTAAAAAGCAGTCAGAGCGTCGAACTAACTTTCCGACTTAAACAAAGGTCCTAAGAGCCGTTATCTTTCTCTCGAATTTGCTCAAATGTCAAAGCTTGCACTTTTCGCGCGGGAAGGGGGAAACTCCCCCTCCCTGCACCCCCCCCCCCCCCCCGTTGTTACATATAGTGCAGTATTGCACCCAAATATTATTAAGTGAAAAGCAGTCAGAGCGTCGAACAAACTTTCCGCCTAAAAAAGGGCGCTACGAGCCGTTATCTTTCTCTCGAATTTGCTCATGTCAAAGCTTGCGCGCTTTGCGCGGGAAGGGGGAAACTCCCTTCCCTGCACCCCCCCCCCCCCCCCCCCCCTTCGCGTGCTCAACCGCACCCCCTAAAATGAAATCCTGGCTACGCGGCTGCAAATAAATAATGTAAATAGTTAATGGATTGATTCGGAATGGATAATAATGATTTGCTGCACTGTATGATTCATCTTTTAAAAGCTAGATATGCTATATAATACATAATTATAGTGCATGTTCAGGGTGCCATTGCATAAAGACTTACTATATAGTAACTTTGCCATCAATGATAACTACCATATATCTATATCTATAGCACATCCCGTGCATGTCATTACCAGTAGCCTATATAGGCACTTCACCTGTATATATAGCTTTGAAATTATTATTCTTCACCGTCTAGGAGGAAAGATTGTAACAACTTTCTGTGCAATAAAAACTCCCACACTGTGAAAAATAACTGTAGGAAGTACAGTAAATTACTGGCAACCAGGCTGCGCAGTAAAATACTGTATCATTTACAGTTAAATAATTTTGTTTACAGTTATATACTGCTTTTTACAGCTTAACTGGAGAATAAACAGTACAATACCGTGAAAATACAGTGATTTACTGTGCAGCGGGTTGCCAGTAATTTACTATAAATTCCTACAGCAATTTTTACAGTGCAAATTATTATAACATTATAATTAGAAGTTCTTTATAGACTGCCGTTTTTCATGGTTTGGCGGATGACCTTCATCATATTTCCACTGGAATCTTTTCATGTACACTTACAGTATAATGTTAACATTTGCTCTGTTTTTATGTCATGGCCTGTATAATATCATTTGCCAGTGGCGTAGACACGAACACACTTGCTATTGTTAGTGGGGGGGGGGGGGGTGGATGATGAATAGATCATCCCCCCACTAACAATGGATAATTATGCGTGTCTATACGCCCGTGTAATTTGCTAATACAATCATGTCCAATTTAGAAATTTAGAAAAGGAACTTTCTCTTCAGAGAAAAACGCATGTACGTGATAGAGGAATGTAGTTTTCACAACGTACGGTATACAAGATACATGTATCATCATGTCACCATCAAAGAGAGACGAAAAATATTTATTTTGGAAACGTCATGCTAAAAAGCTGAAGTATTTAAAAGCATATCGGATAGTCCTGCCCTATATAGCAATCAGCTACTTGCAAATTGCAAGCTGACTGATAACCTACTGATTTACACAACATATCTCCACTATTATGTTGTTTTTTCAGGCCGCAAAATGGTTGGGGTAATTGCTCACGACTTTGACTTGGCTGAACTTTCCGAAGACAAACTGGAAAACAGGATGGCGTCTTTCCAAAACACTCAAGAAAGAACGTTCAGGAAATCAATTCTGCAACTCGTCGGCGGACAGCTCTCGGAATCACCCGTAAAGCTGAACGATCATCAATGGGAAGAACTAAGAAAGTTTTTCAGAAATGAGCTGCGTACCCGAAAGCCCTCAAAGCCTTCAAGTATCTCATGCGTTTCCTGAATGTAGTGTTGTTTTTCCCTAAAATTACAAACAAACTTTAAGACTTAGTGGGTAAATTGTCACATTGGAAGACTATGGATCCAATTTGTATCGATTTTTGTTTTCTTCAGAGGAAGAAACATTTGTATGCAACAAACCATAAAAAACTTTGTAGAAAAATAAGTTGGTCCCATGGATACTCTTAACATTTTTGTACTTCTTTGTGAATAGTAAGATAAGCCATTTTGGGTTTGTTTGTTTGTTTGTTTGTTTGTTTGTTGGTTTTTTTAGGGGGGGGGGGGGGGGTTAAATGAGAGTTTCTGTACAAAAAGGTAAAAAGGAAGGGTTTTTGCCAATGACAGATAAGAAAGCACATTAACTTGCGTTGCCCCTTCGTTTCAATTGGTTTCATGCGTCCAATTCAGCCCGCAATGCATTCGATTTTTTATTTTGTAAAAAGAAATACACCCCCCCCCATTTTTTGTTGCTCAGAGTTGTTGTTTGTGTCCGACATAGTTTTGGAGTGGAAAAACTGCTCTCGGGTGCCTGGAGGGGGGGGGGGGGGGGGGGGGCAGAACGTGGGAATCATTTCATTCATTCCTCGACCTTTGCCAGCAATTTTTTGGGCAGGTTGCTGGAATAACCTTTAGCGTAGTGTGTGCCTTATCTGGTGGCTTGTCTCAGCTGCATGCATCAGTACATATCAACTGTTGATATGTTTTCTTTTGTTATATTTCAATAACTCTTAAAACGATGGGTAAAATTTTACTCAATATTTGGTAAAAAGGGAACATGAATGTTTGCTGGGTAAACCTTTACCCAAAATAGCGTACCCAATTGGGGGGGGGGGGGGGGCAAAAGGCAGACTATCCCCCGACAACTTTTTACCCAAACACAAAAAAAGGAGTATATCCCCCCCCCCCCCAAAAAAAAAAAAAAAAAAAAAAAAAAAATGAGCGAGTTTTTGATACTCAATATTTATATATATTATATATATATATATATATATATTGGGCGTTGTGGTAACTCTCTTCTCGTTGATTTCTTCCCGCGAGTGATGTTGAAATCGGCGGCTGTCAGCCATGTTTGTTGTCTGCATGCAACAAGATCAAGCGCATGATCTCTTAGGTTATTTTTTTCTCGAGGAAAAGTCAGGAATATTGTAATTTTTATTTTGATAATGAACCAATAAATGTTTATGATGAGTATGTCTTTCTAGGAACAACTTTTAACTATAACAATAGCTTAAAAAAAGCTATTAGCAAACAAGTAACCCAAGCACGAAGAGCTTTGTATTATATGAAGATTTTACCAATATATACATCCAGCTCAAGTTATTTGATCAGTTGATTTTGCCGTAATATATTGTTATATGGAAGTGAGATTTGGGGTTTTGAAAATCTAATCCAACTTGAAACGTTATATTTGAAGTTCTGTAAAGAAATGCTTGGTTTAAATAAAGGGACTCCCAACTGCATGGTTTATGGTGAACGTGGTCGCTACAAACTAGAAAAATATTATTGCCAGTCGAATGCTAATGTTCTGGTATGTCGTCTCCTAAATGGAAAATCATCTAAGTTATCAAACATGTATAATTTTGAATTTTCCATGTTTTCGAAAGGAAATAATCATATATGTCTTGGATTCTCAAAGTGAAGAATATTCTTGATAATTTAGGTCTTTCTGAATTGTGGAAAAATGAAGCCATCAATCTGACTTTATCAAATTTTAAAAAGCATTGTAAACCAAAAGCTTCAAGATGTGTGCGCAGGAGTGGCAGAGTGATGTTGAGTTAAACCAGCAATGTACTATTTATAGAATTTTCAAACAGAGATTATGTTTTGAAAAGTACTTGATTCACCTTACCGAAAATAATAGAAGAACTTTCTCCACATTTCGATGTCTCAATTCACAAACTCCTAATAGTGATTGGGCGTTACAGCCAGATTCCGAGAGCTGAACGTTTATGTACTCATTGTTCTACAAATGATATTGGTCATGAATTTCACTATTTGTTTATATGTAGTTTCTTTGAGATCAAACGTAAACAACTCCTCAAGAGGTATTATTGGAAATACCCTAACGCATTTAAATTCAATGAATTCTTTAATTCCAGTAAAAAAAAAGGACTGTCTAATGTTTTGAGGTTTTGTGGAGAATTAATTTTCTTTTTTCGTGAGGCTGACTTATATGCTATATAACAGAGACTTGGTTGGCAGAAAATGACTCTGCCATATTTCATGATATTGCCCCTGTTGGTTAACGCTTTGTTCATTGTCCTCGTACTGCTCGTCGTGGTGGCGGAACTGCTTTTCTCTTCAAGGACTCAATCGATGCACGTCAGATTGTTGCAGGTGAAAGGTGTCATTTGAGTTTGCACGATATCTTAAATCATTTAGATCTTTTCAAGTCAAGTTAATTAATATCTACAGGCCACCATATTCTGATGTTCACCGTGTATAAATGTCTGTTTTCTTATCTGAATTCAGTGAGTTTATACAGGATCAGTTGTTATGTAATGTACTTGTTATAATTACTGGTGACTTCAATATTCATGTTGATATCATTGATAATCAAGAATCAAGATCTTTTATGGGTCTACTTGACTCACTTTCTTGTACTCAGCATGGAGACTTTAGTGCTCATACTCGCGGTCATACTCCCTTGCACAAACACTCCTGATGATCTTATGAATTGGTTTATTTATACAATGATACTCTCAGTTCAATTTTGAACAAACATGCACCTTTGATAACCAAAACTGTAACTCCTCGTCCACTAGGTACCTTGGTTTACGGATGATGTTAGGACAGAAAAAAGAAAAAGAAGGAAAGCAGAGAAAAGATGGTTAAGAACAAGATCCCCTCTTGATTACGATAAGTTTAAAGCTGCTCGTAACAAGACATTGTTTGTTAGGAATAGGGCCCGTCGTATGTATTATTCTGAAATGATAAAGGAGAACAGTTCTGATCAAAGAAGTCTATTTAATGTCACTAAGTGTTTATTGAATATGACCAAGCTTAATCATATGATACCTCCTCATGTTGATTCAAGACAATTTGCAAATCATTTAGGAAACTTTTTCTGTGATAAGATAGTGAGAATCCATTCTGACATTAAGACAACTGTAGATGACAGAACTTGTACTCTTGATGATACTCCTTTGGATTGTACAGATCTTCAGATTTCACTTTCTTAGTTTTTTACTTCTTTCAAAACATTATCTGAAAATGAGGTTTAGAAATTAGTCAAAGGCTTGAGTAAGAAATCATGTTCTCTTCACTCAATGCCTACAAAGCTTGTATTGCATTGCACTGAATCACTGCTCCCAGTCTTTACAAAACTTGTTAACTTGTCTCTCTCTCTCTCAAAGGGCTTTTTCCCTTCGGATTGGAAAGTAGCTTAAGATAAGAAACCTGGTATGGAGTTGAATTTCAATAATCTTAGACCAATCAGTACTTTACAGTACATATAAAAATTAGTTGAAGCAGCTGCTACACAGCAAATTCAACAACACCTCTGTCATAATTCATTGTTCCCATGTATGCAGTCAGCATACAGACAGTTTCATATAACGGAAACAGCCTTGATCAGAATAAAAATTGATCTCCTATTGGCCATAGACAAACACAAAGTAACATTGTTGGTACTTTTTGATCTGAATGAGTGCCGCATTCGAAACTATTGCATCATGGAATATTGTTGAATATACTGCATTCCTCTTTTAGTTTAAGTGACTCTATTCTTTCATGGATTGAATCTTATCTTACAAACAGAACAAAAAGTAGTATTTAATGATGTCGAATCGCAGAATTTTCCTGTTCCAAATGGGGTTCCACAAGGGTCACGTCTCGGCCCCTTTCTCTTTTTCACTGTATACCAGTAACCTAATCAGTAATTGTTCAAATGCGTTTTCCAAATGTATCTTGTCATTGTTATGCTGATGACACGTAGTTGTACATTTCTTTTAGCCCCGATAAGGATCAACAAGAGCGTAATATTTCAATTTTGGAAACATGTGTAGGATACATTCGTTCTTGGATGTTCCAACATAAGCTAATGCTTAATGACAAAAACAGAGTTTCTTATTTTTGAAACATCCAGACAAGTAGCAAAACTGAATATCAATCATATAACAGTTGGAGATGCAGAAGTGAAACCGAAAAGCGCCGTGAGAAATCTTGGTGTATGGCTAGATTCGCGGTTAATATGGTGACACAGATATCCAACACATGCAAATCTGCTTTTTATATGTTATATAATTTGCGTCACATACGTAAATATTTAGATCACAAAAACACTGAAAGCCTTGTCCATGCTTTTATTAGTAGTAAACTTGATTATTGTAATGGATTATTGTTTGGCTTGTCAGATTCACAGACCATGAAGTTGCAGCGAGTTCAGAATGCCTGTGCAAGACTTGTGACCAATTCCTTAAAAATTGTCCCACATCACTCCTGTTTTGATGAAGTTACATTGGTTGCCAATAAAGTACAGAATCACATTCACGATATTTTTTTTGCTTGTTTACAAAGCTTTGAATAGTCAAGCCCCAAATTACGTGTCAGAATTATTATCTTTTAAATTGCATCCATATACACATAACTGAAGACCCATCTGTTTTCAGAGGCTTTTAAGTAGATTAATTCTGTTTATGTAGTATAGGCATATAGGAGTCTCCATCGAAGTGCAGTACAAATTAATCTTATTATTATTATTCGTTAGATATCCAACATTACTATACTCTGTCATTACATCGTGATTATTTATTTTTTAATATTTTTACAATTTTATGTTTTACAATTTCAGGCAGTGCCTGCATTATTCTCTATATTTTATTTGTATTCTGATATATTATATAATTATATAATTATATATATATATATATATATATATATATATATACATGTATATATATATATATATATATATATATATATATAAACGACTAACGGGTACATTAGGAGGACAGTTTTTGTTCTTTTTCTTTGTTCAACTGTCGACTTAATGTACCAACTGTCGACCTAATGTAGGGGTCGCTATTATGACGGAATAAACTCCATTGTTAGGTGTCGACCTAATGTACCCGTTAGTCAAATATACATACATACATGTATATATATTTATTTTTTTGTGATTAATATATTTTAATTTTGTACATACTTTGTATTATACTCCCATACCCCATGTGGGTCCTTGAGTCATAATAAACTTCTAAACTTTTAAACCATGAGATATGGAATAGGGTATATTGCACGGTCATCCGGGTACTTTTACACAAACCATGACAAAATTGCAAGGTCATCTGGATACTTTGGCGCAAACCATGAGATACGCCATTTTTTTCTTGTCGCCTGTAAACCCTTCATACAAATGATAATGGGTAAGATCTTTCTAAAAATGGAACATATATGTTGATGGGTGAAACCTACCCAATATTGGGTCAAAGTATACTCAGTATTTTTGGGTGAGATTTACCCATTATTCGTTAAGATCTTACTCAAAACATGCATGTGCCCTTTTTACCCAACTTGATTTAGAGTAATCATATATTGATTTGATTTGATTTGATTTGATTTGATTTATTCACCAACAATAACATGTGTACAAGATTTGTCACACAGTAAATATTGTTACAGGATTGAAACTTAAATGATAATAGCTGGTAAATGGGACCAGAAAATAGCACAAGTGCTAGTCGAGCCTGGCCCCTCTACAAAATTTACATAGTAGAAGATATTAATTCCATTACAAACATAACAATTACAACCACATAATGATAATGATGAGTGATGGTTTGTGAAATGATTTATACTGATATAGTACCGATTTGTCAGAAATGTATACACCATAACTAAGACCTTAAGGCACAGGCGAAGAATATTTTTGGAGGTATAGGTGTGGGCCCGGGTGTGGGATAGTCAAGCATCCATTGTTCATGTTTTTAGTCGTAACATACATGTGCATGTATATAGCAGCTCTGTATGATTGTGTGTAGAGAATCTATTATCCTGCATGCACCCCTGCATGCTAGCTTATCATGATTATGTTAATCGTACAAGTAAATCAATATGAAGTGTTTAATATGGTTTTACATGCATGCAAACTTCTTGCTGCTCTGAGGAACTTACACCATAGCCTATTAATGATTTATACATGTATAATTCTTTATACCCATATTTGGAACATGTTTTCAAAAATGAAAATATGCTTGTAAATTGTATTGTTTCCAAACTAAGTAAAATTCTGCTAGGAGATGTAGTAAATCACAAACAATAAAATAATCAATGAAGGAACCAGTTGAAAATTACGAATTTTAGCCCTCAGGCATGTCAGGGCTTTATCAAGTATGATTTATTTTAAATGAAACCTAATAATTTTATCCAAAACAAAGATGCGTCAAATATCCACATATGCATCCATAAAGTACGCTAGAGCGCAAGACACAAAGATTACCGTACTCCAGGAAACAGAGAAAGTAAGAAAAGCGCTTAGGGAAAGTGCAAGAGTAGATAGGTACATATCCATAAGCCTGAGAGGCATGTTTTACTATAGTATTAAAGATGCAGGCATTTGTTGAAAAATTGTTGACCAGTGTGTAATTAACCGCAGAGCAAACGTTGCAGGATTTAAAGCACCTGTCGTATAACCACATGGATAGGCAGATTTTGACCTGACCTGCGATATATGGGGGTGTTTCATAAAGCTTTTCGTAAAGTTATACGCATGACTTTACGAATGACTTATGGGATGCTCGATCATTTTTAACTGCATCAACTAAAGTTGAACTGTGCAGCTGCAGATTAACATTAAATATACCAAACATTTTTAATGCAAATTATATTTTTGCCATAATTTAATTGAGGTTATTGGAAATAAAGTCACACTTTGCTAAAGCATCAGGAAAAACTTTGGGTATCCTATCTGGCACTTCATATTCAACAGTTTTATGAAACACCCCCTGGCTGCACAGTCACCATGTACACCTGCTTATAAATCCACCACTGACACTGTTTTCTGACTAATTTTTCTTGCTGTATAAAGTTATGAATAGCTTATATATAGGTTTTGTGTATTCTGATCTGGTGTAATTTTATATATTTTGTGATGTCAGGATCATTTCTGTATACATGCTACACAGCTGCAACTGGCATATTGTAATAAAATTTGCAATCTGATTCACTACACTAAATTGTTTACGTGATTTTATGATGAGATAATCGATCTTCACTGTGGAAAAGGAGCACTGAAATTCCAGATGCTGAACCGGAGGGGGGGGGGGGGGGGTGTGAAATCAAATCAGCCCCCTCCCCCTACTTTCGTGATGTGAAAATATAGCTGTTCAACAAGGCGGAAACCGTGTTGCATGGATTATGGAACAGTGCTCTTTCATCAAATAAAATTCCATTGCTATATATATATTTTATATATATAATATATATACTAGTATGTCTTTCTGCACCTAGGTATATCATATGGTGTATTGCAGTGGGTTAATTGATCTTGGCGTCAAGAGAGGCAAAGAAAGAAAAAAAAAGGGTTTTCAGTGGCGACAATTTAGTTTATCACCAGCCCTCCAAAGTCACTCATGGGGGGGGGGGGGGGGGTGTCGAGTAATTTTTCAAATTTTTTTGCCAGCCCTCCAAAAGTCGCTCGTGGGAGGGTGGATTAACAGATTTTAAATCTAATCAAATCAAATCAGTTTATTGAATTAAAATCCATATTTTGGATATATAATTTTGGTAGTCTGCCCCCTCCTCCTCCTCCCCCCCCCCCCCCCCCCCCCCCCCGATACGCTCGTGGTGTAAACTATTAAACGGAATTAATAGTGGGCGGGGGAATTCCCCGGACGAGAATATGGCTACGCGCATGCGTAATAATCAGCAGATAGTGTTAATGTTTATGAGCAAAATACGCACAAAATGTTAATGTATGGGACTGGTGACCAGTGACGTGACGTGAATAAGTACGGTAAGCGGAGAGTCACATCTAGCGACTACTTGTACTTTTTGTAGACTTAAGTAACTTTTTGCAATGGAGCTGGAGCTGGGGCCAAGAGACAAGAGGCATAATTGCCATTGATGATGAGTACTCAGGTATGTAACAAATAAAGAAATCATATTCATAATTATTAGGCCTAGCCCCGGGACGCTGCCACGAAGTGGCAGCGTCCTGAGTGAAACCAGTACGATTCGGTGGGTCTCACAATCTACCAATGTTCAAATGACCATTTAAAAAATGGCCATGTAATTATTATTTTTTAATTAAAGTATCATATATACGATGCCACTTACCTAAACAGACTTTACGCAAATCAGCTTTTCCTAAAAAATGTGTAGAATCGATGAATGTCACTTTTTACTCTCAATTTTCGAAACCAGTCCCATTCGCCATGTTGTTAAAGCCAAATTGAAAATAGGCACTTGCGCATGCGCCTATGAATGTTTATTACAATGACGGCATAGTTTTCGTCAATGGAATAATGAATATTCATATACCCACTGTAATCCGCCGATCGCTAGCGTATAGATCTAGCACTCTCGCTCAAGCTCGTCTAATGAATATTCATAATCCTCCCTTCTTGTCTGTATTATAATTGGAGCTGCTGACGCATGCGCATTGCAAGCAAAACACCGACCTTCGGAAGTTTTTACTACAGGCTCTTGGAGATAAATATGCCTTTTTTGTATCATCCTCATTGAAAAGAAAGACGACAGTCAATCGTAAAGTATTGTAAGTACCTAAAATAGCCTAAAATCAACTGATTTCATGTTTCATGGCTATCATTTTGACAAACGACCTTGTAATTATGTGACATCCATGCGATCAAAGGACTGCGAAGCGCAGCCCGAACACTACGTGTTCGGGCTGCCGCAGTAATATTAGGCCTAACTTTAGCCTAGGCCTAACTGAAATTGATGAAAAGAAATTGAAATATTAATCTGAACAAAGACTGAAGTGAACTCTGAAGTGACTGAACTTCTCACTGTCCAATTCAAAATGACTGGCACGATGCGAGGTTACGCAATGCGAGGTTATTGGAGAAAACCTTGCAGTGCACTCTCATGTCATGACTCTGTTAGTCTGTACCTTTGTCGATACCACGAGGAATTGCCTGTTAGACTAGAGCGATCACTAGCACATAACTGTAGACCAAAAGCTTTAGTCTGTCAGTCTCTCTGTATCGTTGGTTGTTCCGCTGAGACTTCGTCTGGCTCCACTAGACCTCCGTACATGGGGAAGGTTGAGAAATGTCAGAAATATAAGATTTCCCCATAACAGACGGTTATTTCTGTCTAATAATATGTGTGTAGACCGAAAATTCTGTCTCTCGTTCGTTAGCCTCTTATTTGGATAGGGTCGGCTCTTCACTTAATGAAGAGCTAACGAACGAGAGATAATATGTGTGCTGGACATAATAATAATAATAATATATGTGTACTGGACAGGAGCAAGATCGCTGGCCAAAAACAGCCTGAAAATTTCACTTTATGACTTGAGATTCTATTGCAGAATCTGGCATGAAATCAGATATATCAATCATCCTACTTCCTAGAATGTAGATAGAAGGAAGTATTTTCTCAAAATTTTGCTGATTATATTATTGGTGTTTATTAATTATGGTAATGGCTATAATCGTACGACGAGTCGTAAGAATAATTTTCCGGCTATTCTTACGACACACGCACACGCTCCATCATTGTCCATTTTCGTACTCTGCGCCGTCGTAAGAATAGGGTTAGGTTTAGGGTTAGGGTTTACTGCGGCAGCCCGAACACATAGTGTTCGGGCTGCGATCAGCAGTCCTTTGATTGCTTGGATGTCTCTTAATTACAAGGTCGTTTGTCAAAATGATAGCCATGAAACATGACATTAGTTGATTTTAGACTACTTTAGGTACTTACAAAACTTTCCGATTGACTGTCGTCTTTCTTTTCAATGAGGATGATCAAAAAAAAGTCTTAAATCTCCAAGAGCCTGTACTAGAAACTTCTGTAGGTCGGTGTTTTGCTTGCAATGCGCATGCGTCAGCAGCTCCAATATTAACATCATGTAATAATACAGACAAGAAGGGAGGATTATGAATATTCATTAGACGAGTGGGAGCGAGAGCACTCGCTCGAGATCGGCGGATCACAGTGGATATATGAATATTCATTATTCCTGTGACGAAAAATATGGCATCATTGTAATAAATATTCATAGGCGCATGCGCAAGTGCCTATTTTCGTTTCTGCTTCAACAACATAGCGAATGGGACTGGTTTCGAAAATTGAGAGTAAAAAGTGACATTCATCGATTCTACACATTTTTTAGGAAAAGCTGATTTGCGGAAGGTCTGTTTAGGTAAGTGGCATCGTATATATGATACTTTAATTCCAAAAAATAACTTATATGGCCATATTTTCACTGGTCATTTGAACATTGGTAAATTGTGAGACCCACCGAATCGTACTGGTTTCACTCAGGACGCTGCCACTTCGTGGCAGCGTCCCGGGGCTAGGTTAGGGTTAGGGTTAGGGTATTTATATGTTTTGAACACCTTCGATGTCAACTCGTTCTCACAGGTACATTGTTATTAAGTCAGAGGGACTGGCAATATCGAGGACCCAGGTTCGATTCCCAGCTTTGTCATTTGTCGTTTTTTTCATTTGTTACTAACCGATGTTTTCTCTCTACAGAATTACAGATATAATATGGAAAAGGCTGAGGAGACAGAGAAAACAGAGGCAGAGTGATTTTTACACAACCCCCATCAAAAATTGTAGGTGGCTGTCGCAAAAGGAACTAAAATGGAGCGTATGCGCATGTCGTAAGAATAGCCAGAAAATTATTCTTACGACTCGTAAGAATAGCCACTGCCTATTATTATACCTCATCAACTTGGAGTTGGAGGTCGTGAACGCCGCCAAAATTAACACAGCGGCACATAGTGATGGTTCCGTGAGTGAGCCTCGGCCCTAGCTGGGATCTGTACCAGGGCACTAGTGGTAGGCCCTACAGCCTACGCACTTTGTTTTCGGAGGATGAAAGATGACAACCGAAATCGATGTAAATCAAATAAATGAACTTAGTTTGTGCTAAATATTCCCAACATACATATCTCTATAAAATTAAAACTTTAAAATCTTACTGAAATGGGAATTCTGCAGTCATTTTCGTGAGCGTCTTGAAAGTCATCGTTGTTTTGAAAGGGGTCCTAAAGCTACGCACCACTCACAAGTGCAAACATCAAGCAAGAAAAACAGTATTTTTATGCTTTTAATGACATTCTTTTAAAACATTATGGTACATAAGTAAAAAATCACGAAGTATAGATGTCTAAGAACGATAAACTTACGATTTTTCTCCTCATTATGGCTGTTAAAGTGAAACTTGCAGTGGTAGAATCCTTCTTCTTAGTCCCATGTATGTGGACATGGTGGAGCGCATATTCTCCCATAAATAACGCGTATTAAAAGTGGTGCGTAGCTTTAGGACCCGCGTAGCTTTAGGACCCCCTGCCATAATTTAGGACACTTAAAATGTTGGTTTGCTGTTTGCGGATTTTATGAAAAATGTGTTCAAGTAACACGAACTGCCATGAACATTTGCTATTATTGTCAACATCAGTTAAAAGTTTCATGTAGACTCTAAAGTCTAAATGAAATACTTTGCTAGGACTGGAGGTCTACTATAGTACTAGTAGTATTGCTTGCAAAGTTTACCATTAAAAAATATGTTTGGCCTTTGGAACTATATGATCCAACCAACTTGTCTAGACACACTTTTCATGCTATTCTTTTTTTCTTAGCGTGATAGCCAGCGATCTTGCTCCTATGAAACTTTCCCACAAGTTTTTGAATGGGGGCCCACCTATTGTCACATCTGATGTCACTCAATTATAACCTTCTGGTGTACGAGGTTATCCTTGTGCGTTTGAGTGTTGTGAGGTCAAGTTACTAGAAAATGGGCTCTAAAATCAACCTGTCATGTCTTTATTATAGGAATCAGTCGACGGTTGGGCAGGCGGGCGGTCGGTCGGTCCGTTGCAAATCTTGCGGATCGAACTACTTTCTCAGTTTTCGACCAAAGCTCATGAAATTTGGTACACACATTGGTCTTGGTGGGAAGATGTGCAAGACATATTTTTCGGACGAGTCGGAATCTGCGTTGCCATGGTAACGGCATATTTATGGCAGAAAATCAAGGAAACACCTTGCGGATCGAACTACTTTCTCAGTTTTCGACCAAAGCTCATGAAATTTGGTACACACATTGGTCTTACTGGGAAGATGTGTACAACATATTTTTCGGATGTGTCGGAAGATGCGTTGCCATGGAAACAGCATATCTATGGCAGTAAATCGGAAAAATCTTGCGGATCGAACTACTTCCTCAGTTTTCGACCAAAAGTCATGAAATTTGGTACACACATTGGTCTTGTTGGGAAGATGTGCAAGGCATATTTTTTGGATGTGTCGGAAGCTGTGTTGCCATGGAAACGGCATAACTATGGCAGTAAATCAGGGAATCATCTTGCGGATCGAACTACTTCCTCAGTTTTCGACCAAAAGTCAAGAAATTTGGTACACACATTGGTTTTGGTGGGAAGATGTGCAAGGCATATTTTTTGGATGTGTCGGAAGCTGCGTTGCCATGGAAACAGCATATCTATGGCAGTAAATCAGGGAATCATCTTGCGGATCGAACTACTTCCTCAGTTTTCGACCAAAAGTCAAGAAAGGCTGTTGTCACGGGGCGGGGGTATTAATCATCATCTTTAGTGATATTTCTAGTTTACTTTTGCACTGTGTGTAACAATACATAATCTTAACCTTTTTGCCCTTAAAAAGAAAAATGACATGCTTCTAGTTTTACACACATAGATCTAGGATATTTCAGATGTGAGAAATGCCATTAATAGGCCTTCAACATGACTGAGTTCAAATAATTCATTACACAAGTACCTATGTCAGTAAACAACATTAAAAAATCAGTTTAAATGCCAACTATATGATAAAATTCAATTCCAGTGAGATTATTGCCAACAATTTTGGACCACACCTTCATAGTTTCTGAGGAAGTCAAAATTTAAGTTGTATGGCCAGGGGACCTAAAGTACACACCCCGCAAATCCTTGCAATGCGACATGTTCATTGCGCCAAATTTCTCCTGTGATTGAGCACAGAGAATATCATGGAGGTTTGCCAAAAAGAATTAGTCATTTTCCTTTCATTTTGTGATATTATCATTGTTTTGGAAATAAGGGTGAAATTCACATCAGTCACCTTCAAAATCAAGATTCACATTCATTTATTACGTTGTGTGTCATTACGTGTGTATTACGTGTATAGGACCCTTTCATTTTGTCGAACAAAATTTGACACGGGCATCGATATCGATATGAAAATGTTTGTTATTGACTTTCGTTCTCCCCAACTTTGTCAAAGATTCAACTGCAGAATTTGTAGAACCAAGGTAGATAAAAGAAATTTGCATAAACCACTGAATTAAATGTTTTTAGCCCCTCAGTAAAATCAAAGTGCGTAGCTTTTGGTCCCCCTTCGTACTGTGATGGAAGTTAGAGGGCAACAGACTTATTCTTTGTTAAGCCCACCGCACACACTGCCATCGGTCTGCAATCTGTTTTTCAGAAGAAAATGAAATAGTATTTGATAGAATATTCATAGTAAAATAATAAATGTGGCCTATTGCAAGCTTTCTAATCAGAGGAAAGACCAAATTGAGTCGTAGTGATGTTAGAGCAGTCCTACCATTGTCTACGCTTTGAAACTGATGTGGCCCATGTTCTGGTATAAGGCTGATAGTACACCAAAATCATAAGTTTAGAATTTATGTTATTGTTCAGAATTTGAATTATGTAGGTTTTATTTCTTGTAATGCCCACATTTGATGCTCTTGCAATTTATTTCCAAAATCTAATCGCAGTCGATCGTAGTGTGCTGTAGACTTAGAAGAAAAAAATGGTCTGATACTCTTTCCTGTGGGGGGTTGTATGCATGGGGGGTGGGTGCGTGCCAACAGCCGGCCAGTGAAGTGTGCGCAGAGTACGAAAATGGAGCGTATGCGCATGTCGTAAGAATAGCCAGAAAATTATTCTTACGACTCGTAAGAATAGCCACTGCCTATTATTATACCTCATCAACTTGGAGTTGGAGGTCGTGAACGCCGCCAAAATTAACACAGCGGCACATAGTGATGGTTCCGTGAGTGAGCCTCGGCCCTAGCTGGGATCTGTACCAGGGCACTAGTGGTAGGCCCTACAGCCTACGCACTTTGTTTTCGGAGGATGAAAGATGACAACCGAAATCGATGTAAATCAAATAAATGAACTTAGTTTGTGCTAAATATTCCCAACATACATATCTCTATAAAATTAAAACTTTAAAATCTTACTGAAATGGGAATTCTGCAGTCATTTTCGTGAGCGTCTTGAAAGTCATCGTTGTTTTGAAAGGGGTCCTAAAGCTACGCACCACTCACAAGTGCAAACATCAAGCAAGAAAAACAGTATTTTTATGCTTTTAATGACATTCTTTTAAAACATTATGGTACATAAGTAAAAAATCACGAAGTATAGATGTCTAAGAACGATAAACTTACGATTTTTCTCCTCATTATGGCTGTTAAAGTGAAACTTGCAGTGGTAGAATCCTTCTTCTTAGTCCCATGTATGTGGACATGGTGGAGCGCATATTCTCCCATAAATAACGCGTATTAAAAGTGGTGCGTAGCTTTAGGACCCGCGTAGCTTTAGGACCCCCTGCCATAATTTAGGACACTTAAAATGTTGGTTTGCTGTTTGCGGATTTTATGAAAAATGTGTTCAAGTAACACGAACTGCCATGAACATTTGCTATTATTGTCAACATCAGTTAAAAGTTTCATGTAGACTCTAAAGTCTAAATGAAATACTTTGCTAGGACTGGAGGTCTACTATAGTACTAGTAGTATTGCTTGCAAAGTTTACCATTAAAAAATATGTTTGGCCTTTGGAACTATATGATCCAACCAACTTGTCTAGACACACTTTTCATGCTATTCTTTTTTTCTTAGCGTGATAGCCAGCGATCTTGCTCCTATGAAACTTTCCCACAAGTTTTTGAATGGGGGCCCACCTATTGTCACATCTGATGTCACTCAATTATAACCTTCTGGTGTACGAGGTTATCCTTGTGCGTTTGAGTGTTGTGAGGTCAAGTTACTAGAAAATGGGCTCTAAAATCAACCTGTCATGTCTTTATTATAGGAATCAGTCGACGGTTGGGCAGGCGGGCGGTCGGTCGGTCCGTTGCAAATCTTGCGGATCGAACTACTTTCTCAGTTTTCGACCAAAGCTCATGAAATTTGGTACACACATTGGTCTTGGTGGGAAGATGTGCAAGACATATTTTTCGGACGAGTCGGAATCTGCGTTGCCATGGTAACGGCATATTTATGGCAGAAAATCAAGGAAACACCTTGCGGATCGAACTACTTTCTCAGTTTTCGACCAAAGCTCATGAAATTTGGTACACACATTGGTCTTACTGGGAAGATGTGTACAACATATTTTTCGGATGTGTCGGAAGATGCGTTGCCATGAAAACAGCATATCTATGGCAGTAAATCGGAAAAATCTTGCGGATCGAACTACTTCCTCAGTTTTCGACCAAAAGTCATGAAATTTGGTACACACATTGGTCTTGTTGGGAAGATGTGCAAGGCATATTTTTTGGATGTGTCGGAAGCTGTGTTGCCATGGAAACGGCATAACTATGGCAGTAAATCAGGGAATCATCTTGCGGATCGAACTACTTCCTCAGTTTTCGACCAAAAGTCAAGAAATTTGGTACACACATTGGTTTTGGTGGGAAGATGTGCAAGGCATATTTTTTGGATGTGTCGGAAGCTGCGTTGCCATGGAAACAGCATATCTATGGCAGTAAATCAGGGAATCATCTTGCGGATCGAACTACTTCCTCAGTTTTCGACCAAAAGTCAAGAAAGGCTGTTGTCACGGGGCGGGGGTATTAATCATCATCTTTAGTGATATTTCTAGTTTACTTTTGCACTGTGTGTAACAATACATAATCTTAACCTTTTTGCCCTTAAAAAGAAAAATGACATGCTTCTAGTTTTACACACATAGATCTAGGATATTTCAGATGTGAGAAATGCCATTAATAGGCCTTCAACATGACTGAGTTCAAATAATTCATTACACAAGTACCTATGTCAGTAAACAACATTAAAAAATCAGTTTAAATGCCAACTATATGATAAAATTCAATTCCAGTGAGATTATTGCCAACAATTTTGGACCACACCTTCATAGTTTCTGAGGAAGTCAAAATTTAAGTTGTATGGCCAGGGGACCTAAAGTACACACCCCGCAAATCCTTGCAATGCGACATGTTCATTGCGCCAAATTTCTCCTGTGATTGAGCACAGAGAATATCATGGAGGTTTGCCAAAAAGAATTAGTCATTTTCCTTTCATTTTGTGATATTATCATTGTTTTGGAAATAAGGGTGAAATTCACATCAGTCACCTTCAAAATCAAGATTCACATTCATTTATTACGTTGTGTGTCATTACGTGTGTATTACGTGTATAGGACCCTTTCATTTTGTCGAACAAAATTTGACACGGGCATCGATATCGATATGAAAATGTTTGTTATTGACTTTCGTTCTCCCCAACTTTGTCAAAGATTCAACTGCAGAATTTGTAGAACCAAGGTAGATAAAAGAAATTTGCATAAACCACTGAATTAAATGTTTTTAGCCCCTCAGTAAAATCAAAGTGCGTAGCTTTTGGTCCCCCTTCGTACTGTGATGGAAGTTAGAGGGCAACAGACTTATTCTTTGTTAAGCCCACCGCACACACTGCCATCGGTCTGCAATCTGTTTTCAGAAGAAAATGAAATAGTATTTGATAGAATATTCATAGTAAAATAATAAATGTGGCCTATTGCAAGCTTTCTAATCAGAGGAAAGACCAAATTGAGTCGTAGTGATGTTAGAGCAGTCCTACCATTGTCTACGCTTTGAAACTGATGTGGCCCATGTTCTGGTATAAGGCTGATAGTACACCAAAATCATAAGTTTAGAATTTATGTTATTGTTCAGAATTTGAATTATGTAGGTTTTATTTCTTGTAATGCCCACATTTGATGCTCTTGCAATTTATTTCCAAAATCTAATCGCAGTCGATCGTAGTGTGCTGTAGACTTAGAAGAAAAAAATGGTCTGATACTGTCCAATTTAGATCAGTACTATTAATGACCGTATTCAGCTACAGAATGTAGTGTACTGTGGAACTATAGTGCAAAGTCAGAAGGGAAAATGGAACTATTAAAAGTTAAGAATAATGGGAAACATCACGGAGGGAGATTGATGAATATTTGTAGATAACTGATATCATTCATACCATTATGAATTTAATGGCTTTCAAAGCCACTTCTTAATACTTTGCTTATTATCAGTTTCATATAATGAAATTGTTAATTTTCAGGTAGAGCTTATGGATATCTGATTATTTGTAACCCAGGACCTGACGCTATCTCTCAGGTGGGACATGCGAACCTGGAATTTATCCCCAGCCCCATTTCCTTGTAGAAATTTGATTTGAGATACTTTTTGTCATTGCAATCCTGCAGTAGGCCTCCAATGCGTTTGAACTGTGCGTGACTATCAAAGAGTGGCCTGCTCAAAACGAAGCATCTGAGCCGTGACTGGACTGAGAGGAAAGATGAATTCATCAGGTGACCAAAATGATCATGAGGGACTGTCTGGATGTCCATCAGAAACAGTAAGTTAAAGAAAAACCTAAACAAATTAAAAAAAATCAGACCTGTTTTATAATAGAAATGATTAACGCAATAACCAATAGAGAAATCTCTCAGCAGCCATGCTGGAGGACATAATAAAGACATGTGCATCAGACTACGAAAAGCCATTGTCATGGTCTAGTGCACAGGTTTTTATTGTTATGTCCTCCAGCATGGCTGCTTCTGGGAACCCTCTATAGTTATAGAGACATTGCTAGAGGGTATAAAACCATGACTATAACTGAACACCTGGGTCTGTGAATTTTCTTCTGTCTTTAGATAGACCAGCTGGATGGACAGTAATGGTACCAACAGGGAAATCAGAATGAATTATATGTTAAATAACATCTTGTATTGTTCTACTTGAAACAAAAGATATATTTGCGAGGTGTTCAATCCTGGCTGTCTGATATTTGAAAGGAATGCCATAAAGCAGCTATTTAGGGTCATGACACTACTCTAGGATCCTTCCTACTACGCAGCTTCCCACACAGCTTCCCACACAGCAATCCCCAAGATTGGTATAGAATGCTAGCTCATGCAAATCATGACTTGAGAAGTTGGTTTAGAAAACTTGTCTTTTGTAAAGTGAATATCACATTTCTCCGCCCCACCCTCTTCTTATTTGACACCCCTACCTTTTACATTAAAATGGGGGAATAAAACTAAGAAATCCAATAAAAGATGGGGAGAATATGAATTGATTCTGCTATGATATTGAATTTATGAATTTATTGAGTTTATGGATTTCTTTAGATTGTGTAAATCAGACAGTAATGATCTCTTCAAATGCATTGGTCATTTGAAACCAAATCAACGTTTATTTCATTAGCTCATTAATATTCTTTATTTGTTTTTTATAATTGTGCAGGAAATGGCTGGAAGAGCTTCTGTGTGTGATGGATGTCCTGGACAGGCACTATGCAAACAGCAAGGTGAGTAGGAGGAAAGGAAGGTGTTTTCAACGCTCTCAGGGCAGGAATTATTTAATTATTTTAAATGACCACCTTTCCTTCCTCACATTGCCAATTTACTGCAATAAATCATATATACCTACCTATTATGCCTGTAGTCTTGACTACGGGACCCCTTCGAGAATTATCACACATGTGTCACAATATTGTGCGCACCCCCCGTAATCCTATTGTCCCCTTTGCCACTCACGCGCGTCAATACGCTACGGCCATCTTCCTCTTTCTTGCTCGCCCCCGACGAGTTAGGACGTATAGTCACAGCGCTCCTGAAATCAGGTCGTATAGTATCTTTTTGGTGCGCTTTTTCACATAGTTAAAGCACTTTTAGGTACCTATATTCGTTTAGATTATAGTACTTTGTGTTTTATTAGTCACTCTTGCCGATTGCAAGGGATTTTTTGATTCCCTTTCTTGGCATTTATTTTTCTCTTTCACGGTCAGCCCCACGTAGATATTTCCGTGTTTGCGGGTGTTTCCGTTTGTCACCGAGCCTTCGGGTTCGGCGTTTATTCTTACGGTTTTTAGGCTGTGAAAATTTCTTTAGTGCGTATCTCCCAAATAATTTTACCCTTATTTACTGCATTCATTTGAAGTATTTCTTATTTTGAAAAAAAGTATACTTTATTGTCTGTTTTATTGCAGTGGTATGGATTCGGAAGAAGAAGCAGCTAGGTCAAGGAGACCTGCTTCTTCCGAAGAGTCGTCTAGCAAGACGACTCGGCCTTCCAGAACTCCCCCGAGTACTGCGGTACACGGGGGAGGGAGGAGGGCTAAGGGTAAGTTGCCTAGTGGTGTTTCCTTGCAGAGTTTGCCAGTCTCGGAGCTTGCGGCTTCGGGACGGGTGGCGTTAACTGAATCGGGATTGTCAACTCCGAAGCCTGTGGTTTCGGGGTGGGTGGCGTCAGATTCTAGTGGTTTGGATATCTCGAATCCAATCCCCCGGTCGCTGAGACCAGGGGGGGGGCTGTTGTTTCCCGTACGGTAGCGTTCACTCGCTCTGATCCGTTAGGGGAGACGCGCCCCACTACTGCAGGGCAGCCCACGGGCTTAGTCCATGTTGGTCTGGGTTCTCAAACCCTAGCCCCCGGCAAACGCCATATGGGGGAACGAGTACTTCCTGGGCTGTCTACATTGCCAGCTAATGGGAATGCTCGAGCTAACAATTATGGACGCTCTTCGGAGCAACAGGTGTTTTCACCTGAGTGCGTGACTACTAGTGCTCCCCTATTGCTGCTTTCGAGCGGTCCAATAGCGGGTTCACACGCCTTTAGTAGTCATCGGGCACATACCGAGTCATCTCGGTCTGCCCACGCACTGGGAGCTTTTAGCTCCCAACCCAAGGCTACTGCATCTTCTTGCTTAGCCAATATGGGTGATTTGGGCGATTCTCTAGGCTTACGCCATGAGCGCTCCAATCCCTTTATGGGAAGTGAACGCCCCTCCGCGGAGGGATCGGTTTGTGTTTCCGAAGAGGCTTCGGGGACCCGAACGAATCCGATTAAGCGTTCTAAGAAAAGGGTTTCGGCTACGACTTTTGTCGAGCCAGCCAAGAAAAAGGCCAAGAAGAAGGCAAAAAGTGGCAAGGCTTTGCCGGCCTCTTGCCCGTCTGACCTGGCTAACCCAGCTAGCTCCTCTCAAGCTGACATGTTCAGTATGATGCGGGCTTTTGCTCAGAATCAGGGTTGGTCCTTTGTACCGGCTACTTCAACCCTGACTTCTGTCCCTATTCAGGGATCTCGCCTTGAGTCTAATCAGCCTTTTGTGATTGATTCCTCTTTGTCTGAGTCGGATTCGCATGTGCCTCCTATTCCTGCGGCCCTTGGGGCTCCGCCGGGCGAGGAGACTTTTGTTGAACCATGCGAGGCTCTGCCTGCGGAGGCCTTTGTTAGTGCTCCTTTGTCTCATTCCACTCGGGTGGAACCAGATTCGGATGTGGCTTCTCAAGCTTCGGTTCCCGAATCGCTTGGGCAGGCGGAGTCTCAATCGCTTGCTCTTCGCGGGGTAGAAGCGATTGCTTTGTTGTCCAAATATCTCCCTGAATTTCAGTCAACCCGCGCGCAGGGTTCGACTTCGCGTTGGAAATTTAAGCAGCAGGATTCCTCTGAGGGTATCGCTCTTGAGGAGGTTTTCAAGCTGGAGTATGACCGCATTGAGGCCGCGCTGTTGATTAAGCGCTCTAATGCGGTCAAGGGTAAGGCCTTTGCCTTTTGTTCTCAGGACCAAGACAGCTTTTTTAAGGCTAAGACTCTGTCTCCTGAGATTTTGGAGGTTGGTCGTCGCTTACGGGCGACTAATCCGCTTACCTCCGCCGCTTTCAAGGCGGAGGATAAGATCTGGTCTAATATTGAAAGCCAGGTTAGGTCGGGGATGCGTTTGTCGGCGTTTCAAGGGTTTCTCTCCGACCTTAGGTCCAGGGCGGAGGAGTTGAATGTTACCGATGGTGACAAGCTGATTATTGACGACCTGTTGCATACTCTTTTTTGTCTGCAGTGGTCGCAGCTTTCCACCGCAGCTGCTTCGGCTACGTTCCGTCGCAGGACCTCGGCTCTCTCGGCACTGGGTGTTAGAGGGTCGGGCATTGCTCAACTTCTCCGAGATGTTCCGTCTCGGGGTCCTTCGCTTTTTGGTGGTAAATTCGCTACGGTTTTTCAGAGAGAGATCGATGCGCGTAAGCAGATCTCGGATATGACTAAGCAGTTTCACACTAGCTCTAAGCCAACGCGGGCCCCTGTTCAGCGTAGACCTGCTGGTCCCGTTTCGGGTCAACGCAGTCGCGTGTCTAGGGTCCCGCCTCCTGAGCCACAGCCAGCTCCTTCTCGTGGGAGAGGGAGTCGTGGCAGGGGCATTTCGAGAGGTACTCGTGGTAAGGCGATGGCTTCGCAGAAGGCCAAGCCTGGGTTTTGATGTTTTTCCCCGAGCGCTTGTTCAACCGAATGTGGTAGGTGGCCGTCTTCACGCGTTTCTCCCCGCTTGGGAGGCCATCTCCGGGGACGCGTTTGTTCTCTCCGTCGTGCGAGACGGATTCTTCATAGATCTTTGCGATTCGCTCCCCGGAGGGGCTATAAGAATTCGGTCACCTCCCATGTCTGCCCTGTCTCGATCTCATGCTTCAAAGGAGATCGAGTCTCTTCTGGAAAAGAGGGCTATAGAAAGGGTAAGAGACAGGCCGTCTCTTTCCCTTTCTCCAATATTTGTTATTCCCAAGCGCTCGGGAAAACTTTGTTTGATACTGAACCTAAAAAGGATAAACAAATTTATTCCTCCGGTTCATTTTCGGATGGAGACTCTTGCCTCCATTCTTCCGTTGATAAAAAGGGAAGACTACGCGGTCTCGATAGATCTCAAGGACGCGTACTTTCACATTCCCATTCATCGCGCATCTCGCGATCTTCTGGGGTTCTCCTTCCTCTCGGAGACTTATCGTTTTCGGGCTCTTCCCTTCGGGCTGCGCCCGGCCCCTCGGGTTTTTACTCAAGTTGTAGCGGTGCTAGCGGCCTTTCTGAGGCGTCGCGGCCTGCGGTTGTTTTGTTACCTGGACGATTGGCTTCTCCTTGCGGAGTCGCGCGATCGTTTGTTGGACGAGACTCGTTTGCTCGTCTCTCTTACTCAAGACTTAGGTTTCCTAATAAATTGGGAAAAGTCAGAGTTAGTCCCCACTCGCAGCCCAGTTTTTCTGGGGGCGGTGTTAGACATAAGGAATCAGTTAGCTCGGCCCAGTCGAGACAGGATTCTCACCATTGTCTCTGCGGCTCGCAAGCTCTTGCTGGCCAGAAGAGTCTCGGCCAGACAGTGGCTTCAGTTTCTAGGTTATCTAGCCAGTCTAGTCGATGTTTTAGAGGACTGCCGGCTCCTCATGAGACCCTTTCAGAGACATCTCCTCAGGTTCTTCAAGCCGGGAAAAGACTCTCTTTTGGTCTGGATTCCAGTACCAGTAAAGATCAAGTCTCTTCTCGCTTGTTGGACGAGCGAGGTGTTTCTCGCGCGAGGCAGGTCCTTCTCTGCCCCTCTTCCGTCGATATCGGTTTCGACGGACGCCTCTCGGTTGGGGTGGGGAGGACACTGCAACGGCAGCACGGTTGCGGGGGATTGGTCTCATCTTGGGACTCTTCCTCATATCAATGTCCTGGAGTTTATGGCAGTTCTGTTGACCTTGCTCCATTTCAGAAGTCGACTTCTCCGTCGTTCGGTTCTGATTCTCACGGACAATGTTACTGTGGCGGCATATATCAATCGGCAGGGAGGCACTCGTTCGGTTGCCCTGAATGCCCTAGCAGCTCAGCTGTGGAGGTAGTGTCGTCGCATGGCAATCACACCCGTGGCCTCTTTCATCCCCGGTCGGGAAAACCTCATTGCGGATTTTCTGTCCCGGGGCAGGTATCTTCCATCGGAATGGATGCTCCATCCGGAGGTATTTTGCCGCATTCGCAGTTGCCTAGGTCCACTGGAAGTGGATCTATTTGCGTCGGTGCTAAATCACCAGCTGCCGAAGTATTGCTCCCGTGTTCGCGATCAGGGAGCATGGGCTCTCGATGCTTTCTCCCTCAGCTGGGAGAACCTTCAGGGATTCGCCTTTCCTCCCTTCCAACTGATTCCGCGTGTCTTGCGGAAAATCAGGGAAGATCGGGCGAGGGTGCTTGTAATAGCTCCCTTTTGGCCCAGGAGGAATTGGTTTCCGGAACCTATGAGCCTTCTAAGGGCTCAACCGTTAGTTCTCCCGTTAAGAGCGGATCTGGTGTTACAGCCCCTATCGGGGATTCTTCACCACAATCCGGAGTCTCTTCATTTGACTGCTTGGCCCCTGTCAGGGAATCTGCAAGACAGTCGGGTCTCTCTGATAGAGCCGCGGACTTTTTAATGTCCAGTCGTAGGGTTTCTACTAGGGAAATTTACAATTCCCGTCTCTCGGTCTTTTTCCTTTGGTGCAAAGAGAGAAATCAAACCCCTTCTAAGGCTCCTATTGGTTCAATTGCGGATTTCTTAATCTCGTTATTTGACAAAGGGAGATCTATTTCTACTATCCGAGGCTACCGTTCGGCGATCGGGGCCATTCATTCGGGTTTTTCGGATGGTTCAGGGATTTCCAATTCCCCGCTACTAAGCGGTTTGATTCGTTCGTTCTTTCTGAAACGACCTTCGTTTTCTAAGTTAGTGCCGTCTTGGAGTCTGCCTAAGGTCCTGGAGGCCTTGGCGAAACCTCCTTTTGAACCGTTAGGTGAAGCTTCGCTTCATCATCTTACGGTTAAGACGCTCTTTTTGGTAGCTATTGCCTCTGGGCAGAGGCGCAGTACTCTTCATGCTCTCTGTCTTACTCCTGGTCATGTTCGCTGGGAGAGAAAAGGTGTTTGATTGATTCCTAGGGCTTCTTTCGTTGCCAAGAATCAGACAGCTACCTCCGGTCCTGTTGAGATTTTTCTTTGTCCGCTTTCTGACCTTTCTTCGGTGCGTGAGGACAAAGTTTGGTGTCCTGTTAGGGCTCTCAAATGGTATATTGATAAGACTAAGTCTTATCGTAAGGATGATCAGTTGTTCCTGATCACTAGAGAGCCTTTTTCTCCTGCCTCTCTTGATTCCATTTCTAGATGGATCGTTGAAGCTATTAGGGCCGCTGGCACAGAGGCTCTTTTATCCGACAGTAAGCCTCGTGCTCATGATACTCGTAGTGTCAGCACTTCTTGGGCTCTGTTTCAAGGTGTGGCGCTTGTTGATATTTTGAAGGCTGCTTATTGGAGTTCGCCCAATTCCTTCATTTCTTGCTACCTTAGGGATATTCCCGCAGGTGAAGCTTTGTTTGCGTCAGCCACCTTGAAGGCCGCTGTGTCTTCTTTGTAGTCTTTGGTGTAATCCTATTTCCTTTGCTCGAAACATGCCTCCCGGTCTTTGAGTTGGCGCTGGTCTGGCATAATAGGTAGGTATATATGATTTATTGCAGTAAATTTGTAAAATCAGCACTGATTTTCTTATTTACTATATAAATCTATATACCTACCTATGACCCTCCCTCCTTCCCCGCTCCTTGCAAGCAACATGTTTCTTCTTGGGGTTGCTCGCAAAAGAGGAAGATGGCCGTAGCGTATTGACGCGCGTGAGTGGCAAAGGGGACAATAGGATTACGGGGGGTGCGCACAATATTGTGACACATGTGTGATAATTCTCGAAGGGGTCCCGTAGTCAAGACTACAGGCATAATAGGTAGGTATATAGATTTATATAGTAAATAAGAAAATCAGTGCTGATTTTACAAGTTGGCAACACTGATACATTTCTCTATTGCGTCATTGTTGTAATAAAAGTCATGTACCGTATCTGAAAATAGTACCTATATACACTAAAGGAAAAAAGAAACTTATAAAAGTTCAAGAGATCACCAAATTAAATTCTCTGCATGGAAATGTACCAAATTTGGATATAATGTTGATTCAATGCATGGCTTTAAATGACAGTCAATAACAAAAAGTTTTCTTCAATGCCACAAAAGAAATGTGCACTGAAGCAAAGGACTCTCTAATCCCCAAGTCACAAAGACAAACTGCAGCCTTGTACACCATATGCATGTCAATGAATGAAACAAAAGAATTTCAAAAGGGATTTGCAAGTTCATATCCAAACAGATTAATAGCCAGTATGTCCACCTCTAGCTTGCTGGCAAGCTGTACACCGTCTTCGCATGCTTCCGATCAGATTCGCGATGGTAGCCTGGGGAACATTGTTCCATTCCTCTTGCAGTGCTGCAATGAGCGTCTCCCTATTGATGGGTTGATTGTCACGCCTTGACACACGTCGACCAAGCTCTTCCCAGAGATGTTCAATTGGGGAAAGGTCTGGTGAACGGGCGAACCATGGCAGAACATCAATATCCTCTTGCTCGAGGGGTGCAAATCCCTTTTGAAATTCTTTTGTTTCATTCATTGACATGCATATGGTGTACAAGACTGCAGTTTATCTTTGTGACTTTGGGATTAGAGAGTCCTTTGTTTCAGTGCACATTTCTTTTGTGGCATTGAAGAAAACTTTTTGTTATTGACTGTCATTTAAAGCCATGCATTGAATCAACATTATATCCAAATTTGGTACATTTCCATGCAGAGAATTTAATTTGGTGATCTCTTGAACTTTTATAAGTTTCTTTTTTCCTTTAGTGTATGTTGAAAAGTTCAAACTTGCCAATTTTATAGAAAGACAGAGATTTTGAACCTCTCTCAGTGTTGCCAGTTTAAAGAATTTAAAGCTTTTTTTCCTTTTGAAAATTCCTGGTGTCAAACACAACATAACTCAACAAAAACGTGCAAAATGTGTGCAATTTTTTTTTCTCTTTCTGCTTGTACATCTGTGAATTAAAGTTACTGGGCCATACCAGTAACCACGGGTGCACACACAGGGCATTGCTGTAGTGAGGTTGTTGTTTTGCATTCCCTTGTAAAAAAGTACTATAGTATCCATGGTAATTTGACAGATACTATGTTGTTGGATACTATCTGCGTGCACCAGAAAGCTGAAACACATACCACATATCGTCTGCTTGGAGACAGAAGAGCGTTAACTCATATATTTTTAATAAATGCCCTTCTTGTTCTGAAAAAATGATATTGGGTTTGCGATTTGTACCTTCGGTAATTAATATTTTGATGTCTAAAGAAGCAATTGGCTCAAAAATCTCAAAACCTTTCAGTTGGCTTGTAAAACTGAGAAACTTTCTGTGGTAGTACATTGGCAGTTTGTACTTATGGCCACAGGCAGTCATGACTGCAATCATTCATTAAAAAAATATTTCAGATTACTAGCAATGTTACCAACTGCCTTTAATTGCCCCATTGTCCTAAAAATAGTTGCTCCAAATTCTCCCCAACTTAATTTTCTTCTTTCATTAGCCCCCACCCCTCCCAAGAATATATTTTGAGGGCTGTCTCTCACTCTCTGTTATCTTCTAGGTGATGTTGACCCAGACCAAGAATTCATCGATGTGAGGATGAATGCCATTCAACATAAGATACTTATTGTTTCAGGGAAAGGAGGTAAGGCAATGAATCATAATTCTAGTTCTTTGAAAGGTCAGAAATTATTAGTGAGCTTTCTCATTCTTTTTATGTTCGTTTGGAAGATTATCATAGTAGAAATATCCCCTGAAAAGGATTGTTCTTCAAATGCCCTCACTTTCAAAATACAACAAGAAACAGCTGAAATGTTCAGGCCAAACATTGGTGTGTAGTCCCATATACATATTTCTGTGTGCAGTGCATGTGACTCTCGGCAAGATTGAGTCAATTTCTTATCAAAACCTCACAGTATAAAACCATGCTTATGTAGTCATGATCAACTTTTCCCAATTGCTATGCACATTGTAATTGCATGACCAGAACTCAACTTTATCTTTAAAGATGGACGATGCTGTCTTCCATTCCATGTAATGAAAAATAATACCTTTACCATTGTCAAAAATGTAAGTGAAAAAAAATTGTTTTAAATCCATTACTACAGTGGTAAAAGCATTTGCATTGCAAATTTGCAATGCATCCATAATCCTCTGATTTTATTCCATCAGTGCCTTTTTGATGCAACAGTGAATCATTGAACATTTTTCTTGATTATAAATTAGGCGTTGGGAAATCTACGGTAGCAGCGTCACTTTCCCTGGCTTTAGCAAGGCAAAACAAAAAGGTAAGGACTTTGAAGTACTTAATTGACTTCTGGTATGTATCAGTTATTTTTAGTTTGAAACTCCATAATTGAGGTGAGTTGGCTCAGTTGATAGAGGCTCTGCCTGTCAAACCAGAGGTCATGGGGTGGAATCAGTGATTACTGAAGTCTACATTGTGTGTTAAAGGGATACGCCACCGGGTTTGCGCCCCGAAGCGCAACAGCATGATCAGGTAACGATCACGGTGCCCTCTCGCGGCATTAAAATGTCCACAATCTGCGGTTGAGTATCCCTTTAATGTGTCCCTTTACTGTTTCATAGACATACGCTAGTATGTTAAAGGGTACCAATCACCCCAATAAATATTGTTCTGTATGTTAGTATACTGTTAATACATGGTTGGGAGTGTGTTAGTGCGATCCGGCAACACAAAGGTTTTTATCGTGGTGTACCTAGCGCACGAGGCGTAGCCGAGTGTGTTAGACACCACAATAAAAACTTGTGTGTTGCCGGATCGCACTAATGCACGACCTCACAACCATGTATTAATAGTTTTATAAAACAGGTCTACAATCTTAGTGCTTTCACTTACCTCAAACTGTCATGGCATGTCCCATGCATGAATCCTGCTCATTAGTAGACTGTTGCAAACGTACAATGTTTATTTACAATGTTTAGGCCTAGCCTAGTCTAGACGGTTGCGAACGTATATACACATGTTTATTTACAATGTTTAGGCCTCGTCTTAGGCCTAGACCTATTTGTTAGTAATGTGAACCTGACAATTATGGAAGTGGTATTGAATCTGGTTCACCAATGTATTTTCACTTCCTTGAGCTTGGCTGAGCATGTTCGAATTTGAGCTTATAATATATTAATATATTGAAGCTTGAAGGTGAAGACAAGGTACCACCAATGGCACTAGGAGTAGGACTAGTACCAGTACTAGCACTCGTAGTAGGAACAGGACTAGTACTAGCACTAGTAGTAGGAATCACTTGGCACAGTTGTGTTCTTTGTGTAGTCCGTTCCATCTCTTTTCTGATGCCTGCATGGCTCAACATTAACAGCGTATCTAACTCACGTTGCGTGATGGTGGATACATGTAGGTCCGTGCGACTGAGTTTAGCGAAACTTTCAAGCTTTGAAAATCCAAATTTCACTGCCCTTTTCGTACTGTTGGAATCCTTCCCATTCAGTAGATCGTCGAGTTCTTCCTCCGTGAGAAGTGCAAAACTGAGATTCGAAGATACAGCCATTTTTTACACGCTTCTATCGTCAAAAATTAAACTTAAACTTTCATTTTCGGTACTGAACTGCACCGATCCGACCGCGGTATGTAGCGCTACAGCTGTAATTTTGTTGATTTGTTGTTTTTTTTGTTGACGTTAGCGCGACGATCGATATCGATAGCGTATACGGTATAGCGTGTAAAAACATATAGCAAAATCGAGTCGTATCGTCTGCGCTACATAAATGTTTACATGTTTATGTTTACATGTGCAACAGTTCCCTTTTGCTGTATGTTATCACTTTTTTTTTTGCACAGTTACGTGGTGTTATTTGACCAATCAGGATGGCTACATTCTTGAACCAGTTTTATAAAGTTCCATGTTATACTATATTCAAAATATGGGGTTGAACTATTAATTCTATAAAGAGATATTGCAACTTTAATTACACTCTGTATAAGTGTAAAACCAACTCGTGAGTAGACTACTCAACGCACCCGTACGTGCACGCCAAGATGCTCACGCGGAACCAAACGCGGAGTTTGGTTCCGTGCGAGCATTTTCATGTTATCCTTTATTTCCTTCATACTCCTTACCTGTTGAAGGACTGATAAAGTTCTTTGAGGTTGATTTTACACTCCTTACCTGTTAATCTGCTGTACACAATTTTTTTTCTCCATGAGATTGGTACAATTTAAATGGAGGCCCCATGTGTTATTAGGAGAGTCACCACCTGTCCATATTAAGAACCCTCCTACAGTCTAAAAGAGTAGTGGGTAACCTCTGTGTTGTAGAGCATCTTCACATGATCACATCCAAATGACTTTTCACTAGGAGGAGAGCCCTGAGGGTCAAAACGATCAAGTTTGCCTTTCCCCTTCCAGGCACAGATGACACCAAACAAATGATAATGATAGTAATCATTAATCAGGTAGAATGTGCCTTGCATTAGTTTTTTTCACATTTCTTTCCTTGTCTGTTTTCCTTACATCAGGTAGGGATTCTAGATGTTGACATCTGTGGTCCAAGCATTGCCCAGCTCATGTCCGTCCAAGGTCAGAAGGTCATCAATACACAGTGGGGATGGAAACCTTTACAGTACGAAGTTTGAAGTTTCTTTGTGACTTTGAGTGTTATTTAGTGATCCTTTGCTTGTGACATCTGTGGTCCAAGCATTGCCCCGCTTATGTCCGCCCAAGGTCGCAAGTTCATCAACACACAGTGGGGATTGGAACCTTAATAGCAAATTTTCATTTGCATTGAGACTTGAGTGTTATATAGTGATCCTTTACGTGTGACATCTGTGGTCCAAGCATTCATCAACACACAGTGGGGATGGAAACCTTTATAGGAAATTTTAAGTTTCATTCAGATTTTAAAAAAGAGTGTTATTTAGCGATCATTTGCTCGTAACTGGATTAGGATGTATTATGATATATTATGTGAAACCCACATATTTGAATATCCCATGGGTCAAAATTGTCTTATTCATGCACTAGTAATAATTTTTTTTCATCTGCCCATCAGTAATTATAAGGATGATTCTTATTGAAGAAAACTTGCCCTACTCATGAATTTATTTTATTGCTTTGTTTCTGTGTTGTAGGTCTAAACATAGTGGTATTAAGGTGATGTCCGTAGCCTCTCTGTTAGACAAAGCAGATAGTGCTGTGGTGTGGAGGGGCCCTCGGAAGACTCAGCTTATCAAACAATTCTTGAAGAATACCTTCTGGGGCAAACTGGACTACCTTATCATAGGTACATGCAACAAAATTATCCTTGTAAAAACATTTTTAGTTGGGAATACAAATTTTGTTCCTGTGGTCAGTTTGAGGATCACTTGTAAAAATAATCATTTGACATCATCAGTTAAATGTACTTATTAGTTATGTTAGCTGTGAGAGTACAAAAGCTTTGTCTGCAATGGAATGTCATGCTCCATTTATACCTCAACACTTATCAGGATTGAAGACATACTGCAATAGCAGGCGAAAGCATATACTAAAATATGCCTGGACGATGTTGAAAACTTGAAATTTCTTTTTTTCAAAAGTTAAGTAATCTCATTATTGGATTTAGGATTTTCGAAAGTTGATTCATTTAGATACCAGCTAATTTTGCAAAGAATTGAAATATATGGTTTGGCAACTAAATGGAAGGGTTTACCTCAGGAGGATAACATTCAGAATTTCTTCTATAAAAGAGTAACGTGGCCAAAATAGCAGCTTCCTGCTTTATAATGTCAGCCACATAGGATTTATTAACTTTCTTGCATGAATTTTGTACTGAATGGAGTTTCATTGCCTTCAAGAATAGAAAATTGATACAGGGAAAAAGTTGCATGTATAGAAGTGAATTTAAAGATGTTTGTGTGGTGCTGATATTGGTTGCCTGATTGACAGACACACCACCAGGGACCAGCGATGAGCATCTCACCATCTTGAAGGTGCTGAGGAACACGCGACCTGACGGAGCAGTCATCGTGACCACTCCGCAAAGGGTTGCCATGGATACCATACGCAAGGAGATAGACTTCTGCAGCAAGATGAAGCTTCCCATCCTAGGACTTGTGGAAAACATGAGTGGTTTTGTGTGCCCGTGCTGTCAGGTGAGAACAAAAAATCTGCAATGACATCATAGACAACTGATAGTCACTCACCTAGGGCAATTAACCACTGTGGCATCTGTCCCATAGAAAATTACCCAATCTGGAAAGTATCCACTTGGACAACAACCTGGCAGACTGTTAATATCAAAGAATAAGCTAATTGTACATTCTATCAGCCATTATAGGATCTATCAACAAAGTGGAGGCTTTGTGCAGCTCCTTACTAGAGGGGTGCTCATGTCACCTAAATGGCAGCACACTTTGTTTTAATCAGGCATATCCCTAGTCAGAAGCACATTCCTTTAACTGTCTGGTGCATTTACTTCTACAACATTCTACACCTGTAGGCCCTTACAGGTGCACACACAATCACCATCAAAGCAACACTAATTTCTTAATTACCATTTGTCATGATTATGCAAATACACCTGGTATGTTTTTTCCAACTTTTTGTCATTCCAGGAAGTTACCAAAGTATTTTCTGGTGATGGAGTGGAAACACTGGCGGCGGAATCCAATCTTACAGTTCTTGGGGGACTACCTATTGATCAGGTGAGCAGGTGGTAGAATACATACATTGTCATTGCTTCTGAAATGTGAGCCTGATGTACCATGAAAGGGCTCTGACATATCGTTGGTGGGGTGATAAATCCTCGTAACTCGTAAAATGTTAGATTTAAAGGGGAGCAAAAAAACTTTCATGACTAACACAGTAAGTGCATTGACAACCTTCCTTTTCCAGATTGATTGTGGCATCATTTTTCAGATATGCATTACATGGGTTTTAAAATTAATCAAATTATTCCTTAGCTGCAAATTTATGAAGAAAATAAATTTTTGCCAAAAATGGAGTTAAGAGGTTTTATCACCCCATTGACGGTATGCTCCGGCAGCAATTGCTCCTAGCTTTATTTCACCAAAGATATAGGGTTTGGGTGAGGGCTGCAATTGGGTTTTAGGTTAGGTTTAGGGTTAAGGTTAGGGTTAGTATTAGTTATACTGTTTGGTCCAGGGTTAAGGTAAGACTACATTCAGTTGGTGTAGGATATTGCCCGCAGGACATCGTTGCTGGATTGATTTTCAAATGTAACCAAATATCTGTATGGTATCTGGAGACAGATTCGCATGGAATCAGAACACTTGGATAAATGTAATTTGATGGCCAAACAGCTGCTTTACCCGCTCGCAAAACATCAAGGGCTAGGGAAAAGTTAAAACCTGTCTTGAAAAAATACTGCCCATGGCCTTCATGAATTTTGATTAAACTACTGTTTTCTTAAATTTTGTTGTCAGAACTTTGTTAGTACTTGCAAAGTTAATAGATAAGGATGGATAGGTTTCTTTATTTTTTTTGTTTTTTAGCTTTAAAAACCTTTAACCCAAACAATAGGTTGTGAATATCACATTCACATTCTTTGAGCAGGAATTCTATGATGTAGAAAGACATGTATGATATATTTGTTAAAAATAATTGTGCATACTGTGATTCCTATGCTGAGCTTTTTTCCTAGTCATTGAAGATTCTTTTCAGTGAGGTTTGTTAAAACCCTCATTTGTCCATTTTATACATGTCTAATCTTGTAATTTTTCATCTTTATGTTTATCAGGCTCTTGTAAAATGCTGTGAAACTGGAGAGAGTGTCTTTGAGTGCTACCCTGATTCCAGTGTGCTGAAGCCTTTAGAAAGTTTAGCGAAGTGGTTTCTTGAACTTCCGAATAGGTGACATCCCAGGAAAGCTCTTGATATTGTGGAGAAATGGCGTGATGCTATTAAGTAAGAAGTAGATTCTGGACTAGTAACACACAGGCTTCGTGGCAGAAATTAGTTTACCCTTTGTCTGAATTGAAAGAAATAATGGCTTTGCAGCATCTCAGGGATGATTTAAGAGACCCAAATAATTTTGCAGGTTGAAAGTATGCAATGACATATTTGTTGGTCTGAATTGAGTGTACTGTAGACTTATGGCATCTCAGGGAGGTGGTTTGGGAGAACCAATGCAATGTGTCAGATTGAAAGTATTATTGAAATAACTATTAAAGGGGAATCTAACGTTAATGGCAAGTTGTTCTGAAAAAAAGAGGAAAAATCAGAGAAACAGATTGGTGAAAGTTTGAATGAAATCGGACAAGCAATAAGAAAGTTACGAATTTTTAAAAGTTATTACTGTACATATGGGAATTTCAAATTGGCTGAATAGGTAATGTCACTGTGATGTCATGGCGGACAACTCCCCTATTTGCTCCAACACACAAAATGACTAAGATGTCATTTAAATAAAAATGTATTACTCAGTAGGACCTTTGTCTTTTATGAGGACCTAGAACAATATGCTATCTATCAATATGCTCTATATATTTTGAGTACTGCCCAGAGGGAAAACGCATTTTACAGGAGACAACCGCAAATTAATGATATTTCAGTGTACAACAAATAAGAGAGTTGACCACCAAAATGTCACAGTATACTCGCAAACCGCCAATTTGAGATTCACATAGATTTTATTATCTCATATTTCAAACATACTGCTTTCACACAAATCATCTTATCACCAAGGTTGGATTGCCCTTTAACCTTGTCTGTACCCTTGTTGTGAAGAATTGCTATGCTTGGTATTAGCATCATGGGTGTTATGCACTGGCAATAAGCCAGTAGGATGTACAGGAGAGAGCTGTTTACACACATACTGCCATTCACCCAAAATAATCTAAATTCTGCCATTCACAGATATCACACATATTTGGCAGGCTGGTGCCCACATCCATATGAATATTTACTGTGCTTTCTTGACAAACAGTTTTGATAGACGTTGAAACAACTTCATGCAGAGTCAAGTCATAAGAACTTTATTTAGGATTAATCCATAAATACTGCATATATTTTGATTCAAATAGATTGTCCATGCAATATTTCGAATTCATTACATTTTTATATTGATTGATAAGCTCCATACAAGATGAATTGTCAGAAAACTATGGATTAAAACATTTTTACTGTAAATACATATATTTCATATTGACTTTTCTATAATTTGTTTTGTATTTGTTTTTGAGAAGAGGAAGACAATGTACAGCAGTGCTAGTCTCTATTTATGATGAATAAATTACCATTTATAATTTGTAATACGTTGCTTGAGAATTTACCAAAGCATTAAACACACACATACATTAATCAATTTTCTATCAATGCTCGTTTTCCAATGGAGAACCACATTCCGTGTCGCTAGTATTATGGTTAGATGTAGTCATGCAGGCCTTGAAAAATCATCATCACTTTTCCAGTGATTCTTCTCTTTAAATGTCTAGAGGTATTTGATGAGTACAATATAATGAAATAAAATGTGCTTCTATATGTACTGTATTCTCCAAATTTGACCGAATATTAATTGAGTTTGTTCAGTGTCCTATCAACCTGTGAAGAGGTCTGTCAGATATGCAACCTTATTGTTCCTAAATTTGATGTCATAGAGAACCAAATTTCCATTATCCCAGCCATAAAGCTTCTGATCAAGTGGATTGTAGTACAAGGTGGACAGTCTGCCAAAGCGACTTCCAAGTTTGATGTTTGGGTTGCTCACCTCACCTGTCACAGTGTCAAACTTGAGACTAATCTTACTATCCCAGACTGAGTAATGATCAGTGCAGTAGAGCTTAGCACAGATGATAAAGCAGTTCCCAAAGCTGTTCTTGGCGAAGTTGAGACTCCAGGTCTGGATGATATCAAGCGTTGACGGATCCAGGCGAGATACTTTCATGGCGGTGCTGGATGTTGCATAGATGACCCACAGCCCTGTCTCATCAACTGCGAAGTCGATGGCACTGCATTTAAGGCCTTTATATTCGTAGGAGGAGCCGTTAGATCCAGCACCATTGAGATCCTTAGTGACAACCGTTGTGCCTCTGCTGACATCGTAATGGTTCATGGTTTTTGAGTTGTATGAAGTGAAGTATATAGACCCATTATAAGCAGCAAGGCCAGGTCCGTATGGGCAGTAGGTTGAGGTCAGTGGGATGGTCTGTGATTTGGAGCTCATCTTTTGCTCATAGCTCTCATGGGAGGGGTAACTGGGGATGTATCTATAGGTGCTACTGGATGAGCATCTGCAAGACGTGTATATGTATATAAAGACGTGTATATATATAAAGACGTGTATATGTATATATGATTTTACAATTCACATTGAAATGAAAAGAAAAAGGGCATTTATTATAGACTTGTGGTTTTACAATTTGCTTTATTCTTTTCATCAAAAGGCCATATGTGTATTACCAAAACAACTGGTGTGAGAGCTTTACCTGCCAAATGTTTGTCATTCTATGATCAAATTTGTAAGAGCAAGGTATGAAAAAAAATTTGCCATAATGGTGAAAATAATGATCATGTAGCTCATATACAATAACATAGCCTAGACCAATATTGACATAATATTGGATGGCCCAGAGGTCAATACAAGGAAATATTGGATGACATATGCCAACATAGTGGACGAGTCGAAGATGAGTCAAATATTGTTTGTATATGGAGTTCAGTATATCCCGTTTTGGCCAAATTACTACATCTGATATTATCACTATTATTATCTTAATATCAGATATTCTAATTTTAAGCCATTTTTGTTTCAGAAATCACATACATGTACATGTACTTCGAATGATATGATGTGCAAAGTTAACACACTTTGAAATTCTTTTTCCAAAAACATATTTATGGAAATGGTAGACTACTAATGTCGACACTATAAAAATCAGCAAACTAGGACACACCCTCGTACTTTCTTTCGCACAAAATAGCTGGAGGAAATTTCATTTCATATTTTGTAAAAAAATAGTAAGATCCCCCAAAATGTAAATCATTTGATTTGCCCAACCAAAAAGAGATCAAATCAACTGACAGCTTATAGGGTATTGGTTAGTTGGCCAACCAATCCCTACCTGAAACTATTTATAGATATTATGTAAGTGACCCACTGCCCACTGGGATATAGGCTTACTGTAATATACCAGGGAGGTGGAAGAAAGACTCTCTTCCACCTCCCTGAATAGACAATGTGCCATAATTTATGTGACACAACTTATGTGACACACAACGTGCCATACATTACACTATGCCACACTCTACATTGTGTCACACAATGTGCCAAAACCTGTGCCACACACTGTGTCACATAATGTGTCACACAATGTGATACACACTATACAACCCTGTACAATACATTGTATGACACAATTTGATACACAACGTGCCATACGCTACACTGGGTCACACTGTGCCAAAAACTGTGCTACACAGTGTGTGACATACACTGTACAACACACTATACAACACACTGTATTACACAATGTGCCACAAAATGTGCCACACAGTATGCTAGGATTTGACACACAATGTACCTACACAAAATGTGTCAGACAATGTACCACACACTGTATGACACAAGGTACCACAAAATGTGTCACACAGTGTACCACACACTGTATGACACACTGTATGACACAGGGTACCACAAAATGTCCCACACAATGTCCCACACACTGTGCCACACAATATGCCAGGATTTGCCACACAATATAACACACCATGTGCCCCTCGGTGTGTCACACCACGTGCCACGCACTATGCCACACACTGTGCCACTCAATGTGTCACACAAACACTGTGTAATACAATGCGCCATACACTGTATCATACACTGTATCACACACTGTGCCCCACAATGTGTCACACAGTCACACATTGTGCCACACAATGTAATACAGTTTTGACACATTGTCCATATGTCATCACGAAAGCGTTCGAAATCCTAACTATGCACACAATAGTCTCACAGTGTGTTACTTTATGTTAATGCTGACATTCCATTAAAGTAGTAAAGGCAAAATTTGGAACGATATTCATAAATGGCCTATACATCGTAACGTCCTTCAAGAGTTGTACAGGCTTGTGCGTATAAGCCTCTACAACTCAAGACTTACACTCTTAGAAATATTGGGCAAAATTTTACCCAAATTTTACCCAACATGAGGGTCCTTATGAGTCCGACCAACTTTTGGGTAAACTTTACCAATTTCATTCTTATTTTTGACCAATGTTTGGTAAATGCATGTAAAAGTTGAGCAAGATTTAACCAGGGAACACTTCCCTGATTTAACCAACCTATGCCCAATCTTTATTTACCCAGTGGCATTTACCCAACATTTCTAAGAGTGTATTAGGTTATTATATACTAAAAAGTTGAATTGTATAAAGTTAATATATCCCCAATAATTTTTGAAATTGTGAAGTGGCACAGGGAATTGCAGTTTTATTTCAATATTCCAATAAAACAATGTCTTGCAAGCAAAAATATGTTGTCCGCATACCACCTTTTTCTGTTTGTACGTGTGGAATATACATGTTGTCAATGTCATCTCATAGTCATGAACGGTATATATTTGAGTACAAAAATATACTTTATGACTTATGAGCCTTGAGGGAATGCATAGTCATAGTGGTTTTATCAGTGGATGTGGACATACTAGAAAGAGAAAAGGAGAAAAATGTCTCACTGGATATACTAATAGTGATTTCCCATCTCTCGCGCACACACCCTCAACCATCAACCAAGTTCAGTTTGGTGAACATCGTTTTCTTCATGCATGTACGTCTCATCATTATTTATGATTAATTCACCGTTATTATGATGATGTGTGTTTGATGTCAGCGATTGTAGGGAGAAATTTGAAAAGAGATTGTTTTTCCTAAAACCTTAGCCCTAGCATCATGTTGGCTTGGGCAAGAGCAGGAAAAAATAGGAGAGACGGATCATTGCCGTCTATTTGTTTTGTGATAAATTTCCATTTCTATCGGGCCTCTATAAAATATATTTCCTGTCCCATATATATATCATTTGACCACGGGCGGCTACCCCGGGGGACAGGGGAGTCCCTCCCGGAATTTTGATGATTGTACAGCAACCAATGCATGGTAAAGAATAGTCGCGAGTTCATCCATAACATGAAAAAAATATTGATATGACCATGGCTGGTATAATAATACCATAAAGAATCATCATTCAATTAAATTTGATTCAATTCGATTTATTTCTCAGTCATTAAAAATCAAAATCAAAATAAAATATATCTTTCATGGACAATAATATTACAATAAAGAAAAGAAATCTAACTAAAAGCGGAGCTTGTAATTGATGCAGTTTCCTTACTTAAATATGTACGGACATAATGTACAAAAGAGATAAAATAGATATTACACCCTGCAGTCATACACTACAAATCAAACACATCATTTCCACACATAAATTCACACATACAATCACACGGGTGGGGGGGGGGTTTAGCTTGAAGAGGATTGGTTGAGAAGGAGCCAAAAAATTAGTAGTAGTTTGAGTATGGGTTCCAGTTTAGTTGATCCTGTACATGCCCAGGATAGATTGCAATATTGTAGATAGGGAATAATAAATGAATATAGCATAAATAACTGTTTTTCCGGAAGAATTTGTTTCATTTTGAGTAGAATTCCTATATTTTTCGATATCTTGTTACAAATAAATATCTGATCTATGCTCGTTGAAATTAAGTCGATCATCAAGGATAATATCAAGAAATTTTACATGTTTTGTTAAATTAATTGTACATTATTCATCGTTATACATATATTGCTTGGATCATATACATTATTCATTTTCCTAAAATACATAAAATTCGTTTTTTCCATAGATAACAATTAGTTTATTTGCTTTACCCCAGTCAGTGACTTTCTGCATGCAGTTCATTATTAGTTGTTTTTAGTAACTTGTAATTATGATGAGATGATATAATAGTTGTATCATCGGCAAATAGAATCATTTCAACAAAAAAGAATGGATACCGAACATGAATCATTAACATACAACAGAAAAATCAACGGGCCTAAAATTGATCCTTAAGGAATACTTGATGTCATATATTCAAAAAAGTAGAAGTATGATTATCATATGAGGTATACTGTAATCGATTTGTAATATAACTTCGAAACCATTGTAGCGGGATGCCTCGAATACCAAAATTGTTTAACTTATATAACAAAATTTCATGATCAGTTAAATCAAAAGCCTTAGTAAGGTCAAGAAAAATACCATAAGTATGGAAGCTATTATTTATGTCATTAATCGATCCTGTAAATTGATAACTGCAAGGTCACATGAATAATGGGGGCTAGAACCATACTGACAATCATTCAATAACGAATACTTGTTGAGGTGGTTAAAAATCCGAGTGTAAACAATTTTTCTAATATTTTTAGAAGCATGGTAACAATTAAAGATATAGGCCTGTAGTTCGAAAATAGAGGTGTCGTGGTCTAGTGGATACGTTACCGGACTGTGGATCTCATGGTTCATGGTTCGCGGTTCGAGTCCCGCCGCGGCACTAATGTCCTTTGGCAAGACATTAATCTACATTTGCCACTCTCCACCCAGGTGTAGTAAATGGGTACCCGGTAGGAATTTATTCTTTGAATGCTGTGAGTACACCAAATTCGGTAGCCTAGCTAGGGCCGGGGTAATAATACTTCGGCGCTTAGAAACATTTGTATTAAGCCCAATATAAATGTTATGTATTATTATTATTATTATTATGATAAAGATCACCTTTCTTAAAAACTGGAATGACCTTACTCATTTTAAGATTGTTTGGAACATTCCCAGTGCTAAGAGATAAATTTAAAATGTATGACAAAGGTAAGGCAATATAATGAATGACTTTTTTGATAATCTTACAACTTATTTCATAAATACCCGCACTTGTGGTGTTTTTTAGGCTTTTAACAATATTGATCAATTCATTTTCATTGGCTATAGGTGAAAATAGATATGCATCGTTCAGGTATAAGAAGAGAAATCAGATGTACTTTCTTTTTGAAGATCAATAGAAATATTAGCAAAATGTGTATTGAATTCCTCTGAAATGATTTGAGGATTAGTTATTTTACTGTCATTACTGAGAAAATATAATGGAGATTTCTTTTTATATTGATAATTTGCCATATCCTTATCATATTGTTCTTATTTTTTCAAATAAACCAATGATAGTATTGCCTACGGGTATTTCTTACAATTGTATTTAAACTGCTTCTATATTTCTTATATCGATGCTGAAAACTGATGGAAGGATTTTTACAGAAACATTTATATAAACGATCTTATTTTATGTATACAATTTAATCATGATCTGGTTATCCATAGTTTTCGAGGAATATTCTTCTTCAATCTGTTTTTACACACAAAATGTTTGTCCTGCAATTGTTTAAACTTTAAAGCAAAATATATTATAACATTATCAGCATTTGATATGGACAGTATTTCACTCCAGTCAATGACTGACAAATCATTACAAAAATTATTAATAGTATTATCATTGGTTTTTCTGAAGTAATTATTATTCAGATTTTCAGTATCTTCACTATTTTCATTGTTTTAAATTTGCTGTTATCAAAAAGACAGGTAAATGATCAGTTATGTTATATTCCCGGTTTCAATGATAAAAATCTACCAAGTAAATTTTGTTTGATGTGATTTCTGTTTGAGTTTGAAGGTCTATAATCAGTTTACTTGCGCTTATTGACAATCCCTTTCAGTGTTAGCTATCCGACTTTCTTGTTATGGTTGATTCTCTCAATAATTTCCTCATGAGTCTTCTCTCCACTGCGATAGTAATGGCACAGAGAAAATTTTCACTCTCCAGAAGATCTTTTAGAAGAGCAGACGCCGATTTTGTAATAGGCATCACAAAAATATAGATACTACTACACTCTTAGAAATATTGGGCAAAATTTTACCCAAATTTTACCCAACATGAGGGTCCTTATGAGTCCGACCAACTTTTGGGTAAACTTTACCAATTTCATTCTTATTTTTGACCAATGTTGGGTAAATGCATGTAAAAGTTGAGCGAGATTTAACCAACCTATGCCCAATCTTCATTTACCCAGTGGCATTTACCCAACATTTCTAAGAGTGTAAGATGAAAATGTCAGTCAGATGCTGGTCTAGATATAACTTGTTTGAACTACAGCCCAGGTAGAACTTCACGTCAGCATTCAGCGTTGCTATAAAGATGCGAGTAACACAAAATACAATATCTGGGACCGAAGAAAAGTTTAACGTTATTAGTTTAGAACAGTCGTCCGTTATTCAATGTCAACATCAATAAATTCTTTATTTTTGGATGAAATATATGGAGAAAACACATGTTGTATACGGGACACATTGCAGGGAATCACCTTATATAAAAGGTACAGTCACAAGTACTTAAGCTCCTAAAATTATTGTACCCCCTGACAGCAATTTAAGCCCCCAAAGGCCCCCTGAAATGTTATTTTTTTATTTTCTGTTCATGTCATGAGAATTTCAAGTAGAAAACCATCTCAACTATGAAGACATTTTTTTTTTCTTGCCAAAAATTTTACGGATTTGAATGCCGCCCTCCCAAGTTGTGTTTCCAAAATAATTTTACGGTTTGTTCGGAAATGTACATTTCTTCACTAGTGCGAAATTTACATTTTTTTTAAAGAGGAAATCTTTGAATAAAAATTATTCAGCATAATGTGAAAACGCTATACACTATTGTACCCATTTCCCAATAAGGCATGCAATTTTAGCGGTTATTATAATTATTTGTAATTATTTTCCTTATTACTTAGTAATTGGTTTTTTCTTTCTTTCTATCAAAAAAAGTTCATGATCGTTTATTGATTGGTTGATTGGTCAGTTGAGAGTTGGTTGGCGGGTTGATTGATTTAATGAATTAATAAATTATTGACTTATTCATTGATTGATCGATTGACTGATCGGTTGAGTGATTGATTGATTGACTGATTGATTTAAAAAGTGATTGAATTATCAAATGATTTATTAATTGATTAATTGATTCATTCATTTAATACTGTATGATTGAATAATTGAAATGATCGGTCAGCTGGTAATTGGTGGATCATTTGTGAAGCTATTCTAATTAATGGTAGAGGAAGAAAAATAGTCGAAAAGCTTTCTGCGTGCTTTTTAATATATGCACATCTTCATCGATCCCGAAATTTGCTCAAGATTTCTACGAGAAATTCTGTGATAACAACTGGCATTCCATAGTACAGCCAAACCTGATCCAAACATTACGCAATAGAGCCGTAAGTCATGCCACGTGCGTTCTATTCGTGATTTCGCGTAGAGTACCAGTCGTCAGATCATAATTCAGAGTTGCTAGGAGATCACGCGACAATATCCTTCTGTGTGCTGTTTCAGTGTTTGATCGACAAAGTTAGAAGGTGAGAGAATTTGGTAAAAAATCTCTATTTATGATTTTATCTCCTTTATTTTTTAAAGCGTGAATCCGTGTCAGTTTAAACAATTATTCAGGGTCTACTACTAACTTAGAGACCTAACCATTCACTTCTAATTCCATGATTCGAGCGAGTTGTCAGTCACCGCACGCACACACTCACGGGTACATTCCTGTAAAATAGTTGGTATTTTCTGTCGCATGTACTAAAGGTATGGGGGGAAAAATAAAATAAATATTTTAAATACTTGCTTTCAAATTCCGCCCTTGAAAATCTCACTCCTACCACAAATGGCCGTTAGGAAGAACTTTTGATATTTTCAGCAAAATCCAAAGTCAAAATCTTGTCCAAAACCGGAGAAATCCCCGCCGATTTGTTTCGCGATCGCGTGTTGTTTACATACTGCCGATGTCTTAGACTAAAATCGGCCAATAAAATTTTTGTCCACCATGTCCACGAAGAAACTCGGGATCGCAAGCGCACATCGATCTTTACGATCGCGCACACAGAAAATCGGGACTTTCCGTGTATGCCACATAGGGACCGAATTTTTAAGGACAAAACTCTTTTGGGGAGATGTCAGCGCCCGCGGCGACCAGGAAATGTACACAATGACTCCGATAGCTCGTTTCGCGAGAATCAACAGTAAATTACGGATTTGATTTTTGGAAATATCTTTTCCAACATCGGTGAGTTGAATTTATTGTATTTCTTGGATATTTAGTGGTCGGTTTAAGTAAATTAAATGCCGATTTTGAGTGAATGTTTGTGACTTTTGTGCAGTGGTGTTTTAAAAAGTTGCGGTGTATGACTGCCTACATTATACACACGAAGTATAGGAATGTAGCTATGAGTGCACGCACACTGGTTTTCGTATTTTACACTACTACTAGTAGTAGTACTAGGGAACGAGATCGGATGCTGAAGCTGCCCGGTGTAGCGGCACATACGGTTCTCCGGCAGATACCGTTCTAAAACGACCAAGAACACTATCTGCCGGCAGGTATCGTTCCTAACGGCAGATATCGTTCTACCTCGGAACCATATCTGCCGGGTTTGACGTTGCAGATATGGTTCCCCGGCGGATTTGGTTCCACGTACGTCGCGGCAGATAAGGTGTATTGTATATTGGCAGATTTGTACGAGACACTCTCGTGTCTAATTGGTGGCACTGGCGAAAATGAATGAATGAATAGTTAGGTTTTAATACGTGTATCAATCAGATATGATTATTCAGTGGCGTATCCAGGATTTCCCAATGGGGGGGGGGGGGGGGGGGGGGGGGGCGCCAGGAATTATTGATCGCCGTCATGGGGGAGGGGTCTTTGGAAAATGTTTGCTTCTGAAAAAGGGCTGAGATGCAAAATAGTGCTATATGTGACCAATTTTGAAGCCTATTTAATGAACAATATTTTCAATTGGTATGAGGATTTTTTTGTTTTTGCTAGTTTTTTTTTTTTTACGACGGCCAATGGGGGGGGGGGGGCGCCTGTTGCGCCCCCCTGGATACGCCCCTGTTATTTACGTCTGTGTGGACCGACCTTTAACGTCACCATGGGCGTCAATCCTCACAGGAATTCTATTCAAGTGGGGGACACACCTGGATGCAACATTTAATACTCCCTAAGTTACATCTCGATTTGTCGCCCCTAAATTTAAGATCAGTGGGCGCCCCTTAGTTTCAGGTCAGTTTGGTGCCCCCAAAGATCGATTTGGCGCCCCTAATTTTAATATAAATTTTGGCGCCCCTCCCCAAGTGTAAGATGCATTTGGTACCCCTAATTTTAAGATAAATATGACACCTCTCAGGCACCTAATTTTAAGATCAATATGGTGCCGATGAGTTATTTTGTATACATGTATATTTGATTGTGAATTGTAAGCGCTATGATACACTTTTGTGAATAGCGCGTTATAAATGACCGTTATTATTATTATTATTATAAGTTTATGGTAAATTTGGCACCCCTCTCACTAATTTTTCTTTCCTTTTTTGTTTTTGTCTTTTCTTATTATATCCCTTCTTCTGTTTAATCCTTCTCTTTTTCTTTTCCCTTTCCCCCTTCTCCTTTCTCATCTATTTTTGTTGCCTTAAATTTCCCTTTATCTTTCTCTTTTCTCACTCTTCTTTCCCTCCTCTTTTTCTCAATTTTCTACCCTTTTTGGCGCCCCTTCGCGCTTACTCAGTGGCCATTTTATATATAGATCTGTGTGAGTGGTAACCGGATAGGGGTGAATGGGGCTCCAAAAAGGAGGAGGAAAAAAAGAGAAAGGGGAGATAGCGAGAGAAAATAGAAAAAAGCGAGGAAAAAAAAAGAAAGGGGAGAGAAAAAAGGAAAAGAGAGGGGAAAGAAAAATAATGGGAGGGGCACCAAATTGTTCTTAAAGTAAGGGGCACCATATTGATCTTACCATTAGGAGGCACCAAATTTATTTTCAAGCTTAGGGGCGCCAAATTGACCATAAAGTTAGGGGATGTCAAATAGATCTTTAACTTAGGGGCGCCAAAAATCAGGTCCCCCCCTCCGGGGTGTGAATTACTTATACCGCACAATACCTTGGAAGCGTGCAAACCAATTCATTTCCTTTGCTCTAATCATAATTTATGAAACAAATATTCTCCCTGACAGATTGATGAAACCATATTACAAAATCCTTATTTGTTAAATTCAATTTCTTAATCCTACTGTTAGCAGTCTTTGAATACGGTATCTAAAGCAGAGTTTTGTTTCTCTTTTGTGTAGTACTCTTGTTTCAGTCATGATTGATGTAAATTGTACTTAATTCAGCCCTAAAGCTGCCATGTGCAATGTTTTACATACCGAAATAAATTTGGCGAATGTGGACTATTAAAGTGAAAGTAGGCCTAATTAAAATTAATCAGATAGAAATTGGCAGAATGGCAACTTGCGATTATGTATCATATGAGTTCCTTTCCCATTAGATATTTATTCAAAACGATACCAAAATATTTCTCTTAAGAAAATAATTAGACACAATACACTGCATTATGAAACATATTCTAGACAACCCCTGTATGTGATTGATCTATTCCTTCATTAACAGGGATGCCAACCTCATAAAACGAATTCAAGTATTTTTAGGGGTGAAAAAAGGTATTTTGGGTAGAAAAATACAATTTTCATTTTTCTGCAATAGACAATGTGTACAATACAATTATGGGAAATATATTTTTACGAAACCTGCAGTATTTTTAAAATTAAAAATATAAATTACTGCAAAAAAGGAACAGTTGGCATCTCTGCATCCGATGATACTAAACAAATGGGATAAAAGATCGCTTGTGACGTTATCGCAATTTGCGTGTAATCGATTACAAACGTAAGAAACAAGTTTTAAAAACCCATATGTAATTCTGACATATCATTTTATTGCTTTCAAAGAGAAAGAAGATGAAAATGTTATGTATTTAGGAGTTGTAAATGTATCCACTATTTTGTAAAAAGATATTGAATTTGCTGTATTTCATTTCGCTTACTAGTATGTCAAAGATTTTAAGTTATTGACAAATAAAAGCACTAAATAAAACAAAAAAACTGAAACTTTTTTTTTTGTTCTACTTTTATTCCGACCAACTAGTTTTCGGACTAGACTATCCCTTTAATACTGGAATTATTTTGTCACCCAAGTTTTGCTCGTAATGGTAGCCCTACCTAATTACTCCTAAGTGAATGACGCACGAGTTTGCTGTTAAATGGCCATTATTTAGTGTCTTTAAAATAAACCAATCCTAGATCCTAATAATTTCACAATTTGATAATATCAATTTTAGGCCATTTCTTAATGTGATAGGTTAACTGTAATCACAGAAGATTCTGGAATGGAATGGAATATCCCCCAAGAAAAAGTCAGGTCAGATTTGCCTCTGCCGAAATCTGTTGGAATCATGTTCTGCAACTATAATAAATTGAAAAAAAAAGAAGAAAAACAAAAATTGGTTTACAGTTTCCGCTACCATCATAGCGAGATTACCGATCTAGATGTAACTGTAACCAAAAAAGGTTTTATTCAGATTTATTTTAAACATAAGACATTCGTATTATCTACATCAATGGACATCATTTGATGGTTCACATTGGTATTGAATAAAACTATCATTATTTTACAGTTAATATTACTCAATCAATGTCCAAGAGGCCAACACAGCAATTTTAAATAATGATAAAATAAGATGTGGTATTAGGCATTTTGACACATCCTCACTCCATCTACAAAACACAGAAAACACTATTATTTCTGTGAAAAACTTTTATTTTGTGTCTATATACAATCTTGATTCTTTGATTTCCCCTTCAAACCATATCCATGAATATGATGTAAAACTTACCTTTACACAAATGGGCATGGTTACATAAAACATTCTCTTACTACAAGTATTAGCTAAGTAATGCCTGTCTAAAGCTTTGGTAAAGGGTCAGTAATGTGAATTATACTCGAGTATCATCTAACATTCCTATATTACAAAGGTGTAGTGGTCATTGGATGATTTTTCAGCCGCTAGAATTCAAAGTTGGAAGTTTTTCAACCGTTAGAATTTAAATTGGCATCTAGGGCCCTCTCTCTGTAATATTTTTCTTTAAAAATAGCCCTTTGAACACTTACTTTAAAATTTAGTAATAGGCTATTAGAAAGGCACAGACAAAGACTATAAATTTTCAGCCCATTCCATGGTTGAGAAGGGGTTTTATATTAACAACAAAAATATGCAGATATTTCACTTTGATTGGGCACCCGCTAAAAATAAATTTTGATGGAAAATTGTTAAATTTATCCAATAAAACACACTTTTATTTCTTATCCTTCACATCATAACCGTTTTAGGGCACACACATTCATATAATCTAATAATGAATTGGAATAGTGACATGCACTTTTGGAGATTTACCAAAACTAAAGATAGGCTTAAGTTTTAGTTACCTCAATGCATACATATTGGAGTACCTTAAAACCTTAGAAACTGAATTTTATTTACTACTAGCGCAACTAATGTGTTGGTTACTAATGTTACAAAATTTGGACATGCATAAATTTCAAGAAGGGCTCAAAACCCAAAGATACCCAAGATGTCCTGAAGGCCTAAATGAATCTTTTTTTTTTATTCTCAAATTTGCAAAAAGTGTATTTCGTTTCATTCCAAATTCAAGAAAGTTTAAGGTACTGCAGCATAAATAAATTTCCATTATTCAATATTTGTTTGCTCTTTCTTTTGATGAATATTTTTGTAATTCATATATTGGTTTGCCTAAGGTTTGCCTAATATATTGCCTAAGCATCACTAAAAGAAGACATCATTTCTGGGGTATGAAGTGTCCTAAAATTAGACTTTCTTGAAAAAGTAGTTTAACATTTTCAAAGAAATATGCTATAAAGACTTTCACTGGCAGGCTTAGAATATCACTGGACCTATAATTTTTTTTTCAGAATTGACAGATATCATGGTTACTCACATTATGGTTACTCATGTTACATTTGTCTGTGAGATATCAGCAGGTTGGGTTTTGTTCTAACATGCATCATTTGGGTTACGCTTGTATCATTTGCAATAACAAATCAATAGACGTCCCAAAACCTAAATTTCATATTCATCATGAAAAAATTAATGGTAGGAATCATAATACAACTGTAGTACTAAACTTGTAGCTTAGTCTTGGCATACAAATCACACAGAACGTAGCAAAATCACGTTTAAACAAGATGAATGCGACTGCGTCTCCTATATGCCTCCGCCTAAATTCAGTTGATGGCTCAAACTCTTCTAGAAATATTTGATAACGAGGCTAAAAACCAGTAATTTCATGTAATTTTATGTAAATTGACCTCTGTGACCTCTGACCTTTGACCTATTTACCCCAAAATCTAATCAGTTCATCTTTCTATGGGTATGCATACTGGTACCAAGTTTGAAGTTCTCACCTCAGATAGTTCTTGAGATATTGCGGTAACGGTGCTAAAAACCACTAATTCCATGTAATTTCACGTAAATTGACCTCTGAACTTTGACCTACCTACCCCAAAATCTAATCAGTTCCTCTTTCTATGGGGATACTTACTGGTACCAAGTTTGAAGTTCTCACCTCAGATAGTTCTTGAGATATCGCGGTAACGGTGCTAAAAACCTGTAATTCCATGTAATTTCATGTAAATTGACCTCTGTGACCTCTGAACTTTGACCTACCTACCCCAAAATCTAATCAGTTCCTCTTTCTATGGGGATACATACTGGTACCAAGTTTCAAGTTCTCACCTCAGATAGTTCTTGAGATATCGCGGTAACGGTGCTAAAAACCAAGAATTTCATGTAATTTCATGTAAATTGACCTCTGTGACCTCTGACCTACTTACCCCAAAATCTAATCAGTTCATCTACATATGGGGATACATACTAGTACCAAGTTTGAGGTTCCTACCTCAAATGATTCTTCAGATATCGCGGTAACGAGAAGTGGGACGGACGGACGGACGGACGGACAACCCGAAAACATAATGCCTCCGGCACCCACCTTCGGTGGGCGGAGGCATAAAAATGCCCGCTTAGTCTCATCCCACTTTGTCTACAACCAGTTGTCTAAAAACCTATTTGTCTAATTGCCACTTCGCCTATAATTCACCATTTTGTCTTATTCCCATTTCGTCTAATGTCTATTTCATCAAATGTCCACTTGGTCTAAATTCCTGTAACAGTCAGAAATAGGCCAAACATTCATTTGAAAATTAGACGAAAATGCAATTAGACAATTTGGCTATCATATAGACTAATTGGCAAATAGACCAAGCGGTCATATTCGGCTACTGTGGAACAATGTGTCTTGTTTAAAAGTTTAACATCTGTCGCCAACTCTGATGCATGCTGACTCTTATATATCCCCTTGAACTTTGTTTGCGAGTGTATAAAAAGCATAACTACTTTTATACCATTCATGGAAGTCATGTACAACATAGAAAATATTCATGAAGCTGCTATAGAGCTGTATAGAACCCTTCATACAGATTGCTGTAGGTTGTTTTATCCATCGACTTCACTTATTCCAGCTCATCTGCATTGAAAAGGAAACAAATGAAAAACAAAGACTAAACAAGATAAGCAGAAATAAAAACCTATAACTAAATTAAAAATTTTATGCCTATATATTCTTCTTTTAAAGTTGGGTTTCAAAATAGTCTTGGTAAGATGGAATAATATCAGTTATATTGGTCATTTTTCAAATACTATAAAAACAAGCAGAGTGGTCGCTACACTAATTTTTTGTTTGAATCTTTGTAAAAATCTGTATTTTGCCGTTAAGGCTGCTCTGGTACCTGCTACTGACACTGATATAATTTCCCCTAAAATAGGCCTTGTACATGTAGATGTTCATTCCATAGATTTAGCTAGACAAGGACAAATAACTATAAAGATATTATCCTGAAATTTTCCTCCCAGCCATGTCTATAAAGTAGTTTTATAATGAAAAATACATTTTGAGAATCACCAATAATATACCCCAACTTTAATCATTAGTAATGATTAAGAAAATAATGGTCAGGTCACTCCTTTTTAAGCACCTAGGTCCATCACATATGATGCTGATGGCACTTCCAAAAATATATAATTAAAAATACATTAGAAAGTTTACTACTAATTCTATTGCAATATGAATTGTAATAGAATCAATCCAATAACACCAGGAATAGATCACATTACTTGTTCCCTATGCTTATGGTACTAAACAGAAGTTATATGGCCTGTTATTATATTACAGTCCACTCTATGAGGTAATTGCCTTAATCCCAAGCTCCCTAATATAATGAGTATCTGTCTGTATGTTATACAGAGTATCTGTCAGACAAGAATACCTTGTCTGAGAACTTGTTTAACACATAATTTCTATACCTTAAATTGTGGTTCACAGTTTATGAGAACCTTTTAATCATTAGTTAGTGCCTATGTATTCTTACTAAATCCCTATAACCATTAAACTCTTCAAATTTGTTTTTAAAGAGCACAAAAGATGAACTATCGTTTGCAAATGAGTTACACTGTACAGTGTACACCGTTCTTGTTTTGTTCACATGTATTTGTGCATCTACATTTCTTGTGTCTTCTCAGAGCAAAAGTTGCCAAACAATAATGTTTGAATTTGTTGAAACACCTGAACAGAACATATAGCACATATTTAGCAGCATGGGAAGAAAGTACGTAATTTAACTTGCTCTACGGGTATCCCTGGTTACACATACCAATGAGACGAGGGACTGAACTGCTTCTGGAACAAGAACCTCACCTATGTATCTCGATCTGCATGGATTGATATACAGGTAAAAGTTGGGAGATGATGTTTTAGCATGAACATAGAGGAATGCTTAGAAATGTGCCTCTGCCTCTGGCTGTATATATTTTATTTTTTTAATAAGTGTGCTTGTTCACTACGTTGAGATCTTATGAGTACTTGAATTCTGAAGACACATCAGTTACCTTCACTGCATGTTATGATACATTTTATTTTTGAACAAGATTGCACAAGAGATAAATGCCGAACAATTCTTTTAAGCCGGTGAAGCGGCAGATACGGGGATCGGCAGATACCGTTCTAAAAACGGCAAAGAACACTATTTGCCGGCGGATCATGTTCCAACCCCGGCAGATACCGTACCAAGACATAGCAACAAATAGTGTATGCAAACTGGATTCCAAGTATTGTAGTTCATTCATTAATAACAGGTTAATGGAATACCTCGTTACTAGGTCCACAGGAAAGAAACATCCATAAATTTGAATCACTTAGACAGGTCTATTATTTAGGCACGAGAGTGTCTCGTACAAATCTGCCAATATACAATACACCTTATCCGGCAGATATGGTTCCGAGGTAGAACGATATCTGCCGGCGGATACGGTATCTGCCGGAGAACCGTATGTGCCGCTACACCGGCAGATACCAGCATTCTGTACTAAGCCTAAAAAATATGATCATAAGAGAGAAATACTTGCATATTAGAAAGAGGATAGCATTTATTTCTTTGGAGATGTGTACAAAATAATTCACACCTCTACGAAAACAAATAAGAAGAAAACCATTAAATGATATTCCTGACCTTGTAATACCAAGGGGCATAAATATCCTCCTGAAAACATGGATTGTGGATTCTAATACTTACTGTGGTATTTGCCATGCAGACAGTTGTTGCAGTAACTTCTCTGGAACATTGAGTCTTTTTTTTTTGGGGGGGGGAGCCTGAACAAGTTCCTACAATGGATATGAGAGATGTGATAATTCGTACAAAGAAATGAATACTGTTTACATAATGACAAGTGTTAGATAATGAGTACGATAATAAGAGAATATGCACATGTATGTACACTGAAATGGAATTGATTTGGTCTTTCAGCAAAGCTTTATAAGTCTAATTTAAAAAGGTACACTTGGTGTAGTTCAAAAGGGAAATATTTACCTCTGCCATACAATTATAGGGTTAGAAAGAAAGCGAGATATGGAAATTTTCTTTTTAATTATGAGCCTCAAATTACATCAATTTAATACCAGTTTTTTAACCCAGGCCATGGAATACATATAACTTGCACAAAAATTTTGTACAATGAGATAAGAAAAAGGACAGAAAAAATGGTTTCATACAGGTGAACACGGTTAATTATTTATTAAAATTATTATTATTAAAGGTTCCAATTTTATTGAATGTTTACAAAATCAGAAATTTGAATATTCAAAGCTTTGTTGGTCTTTGATATATTTCTCAAACCTTCACTGATATTTCTATTTTATTGTTTTTTGCTTTTTCTAAAACCAATTAAATTCCAGGGTGATTTTCCCTTTAACTTCTATAGGACTTTATTTTAGAGTATCCTCTAAATCACATTTAACCCCTGACAAGTTGCAAAGTACAGCTTACCCCAACTTGGGTTCTTCATGAAGAAGATACTTCTGTTGTATTCTTTTCAGTAGTTCATGCTCGACCTTTTGATATGAAAATGAATAAGGTTGTTGAAATCAAATTCTGAAGTGGTGAAACTCCTTGATTTAACCTTTTAACAAAATTCACCAGGGTATTTTGTACAAATGTGCTGGAGACACAAGATAAATAGCATGAAAGATAAGATAAAAAAAAACAAGTGGAATACCTCTGGCAGTCTCGCCTGCATTACATGATTTAATTTAGCAGCAGTGCTGACTTTGAAAACAACTAAGATGAATAATTTTCCAATAAAAAATTCATTTGATAATAAAATACAAGTTCATTGACCTCAAATGACCTTTGCCTAGTGACATGAAATTTCATTCACCTATTTGCCAATTCTTGATAACGATATAATGAAGTTTTATGTGATAGGGACTTATACTTTCAATATTACCTTGAAAACTCAAGATCATAACTTGGTTAAGTTTTTGATGTTGATACCACAATGTGGTCAAAGTTCGTTGACCCAAAATGACCTTTGAATTGATTACCCATATGTCCAAGTTTCATGAAGTAGATCCATACTAACTTTCAAATTTATGATCACATTTCAAGAAGTTAACCTTGGTTAAGATTTCAATGTTGATACCACAACATGGTCAAAGTTCTTTGAACCTCGATCATGTGAAAAAGAAATCAAAGGACTTAAATACACAAATGGAAGTATTAGGGAGCAATTTAGAAAAACAATATTTTTTATTCCAATGTATGCAAAACGCCCATTTCTGTAAAAATTTTTGTGTGACAACATGCGACTACATGTTTCGTAAATTAGTAATGAACACGATTTGCAGCAGCAACAGATTTTCTTCAGAACAGTCAGAATAGGTTCAACTGATACATGTACATGTTTGTGGGAATATAAAAGTAAATATATGAACTGGAATGATTTTGTACAAGATCAGGTGTGTGACGTTTCGTGATGCGTCTCACCTCGTCCGGCACATTGCTATGCCCCATGATTGAACGCCATTTCACACCATGTAGCAGATCATGCAGCCAGACAGACCTGTAATATGAAATATGTGAAATAATATTTGTTAGAAAGGCTATCATATTAAATAATGCTATCCATATTTCCCAGTTATCAATAACGTTTTTGTTGTAGTCGCAATGTTCTAAATATAAAAATGGAAAGTAACACAGTCTAAGTTTGGTAATACCTTGTGCCACCAATGCATAAGAGGGGTATGACTATTCCAAACTAAATGAAGTCTCGACTACGTGCAGTCAAAAGTTATGCCTCTGCCATTATCACTTAAGAAATATATTACACACCTAACATGTAAACTTTTAAAATAATGACCTCTGTGACCGTTGACCTTTGATCAGATCATTGTCACTCCCATATGCATAACATAACATAATGTTCTAAATATAAAAATGGAAAGTAACACAGTCTAAGTTTGGTAATACCTTGTGCCACCAATGCATAAGAGGGGTATGACTATTCCAAACTAAATGAAGTCTCGACTACGTGCAGTCAAAAGTTATGCCTCTGCCATTATCACTTAAGAAATATATTACACACCTAACATGTAAACTTTTAAAATAATGACCTCTGTGACCGTTGACCTTTGATCAGATCATTGTCACTCCCATATGCATAACACAGCCAAGTTTAAAGCTGGTCCCTTGAATGGTCTTTAGTTCACAAGAACATTATACTATCAGACCAGTTAAGAACCACTTAATGCACATCGCCTGCGATCACATTTCCAAGGTGTGAGAAGATAGCAGGAAGCTGTATCAAATGGAAACATTTCAAGAAATTTGATTAAGTTAGATGAAAAAAAACATTCCAATTGATTTACATTAAAAATAATATTAATATTTCCTCTCTAAGACTCTAACACAATTTCATACTGTATGGTACAACAATAATTCACGTTGTGTAAACAGTAAAAGAAAAAAGATCCATAGATCAGGTAATGAAAATATCTTTGGTGGGTAATTATGGTATTCTTTATTCAGAATAATTGCAAAATGTAATATAATTTTTTTGAAGGCAAACAAATTTCCCATTTTCAATTTGTAATGCCCATTAACATGGAGATGAATGTACAGGTTAGGCCCCAGTTAAAAACTCTGGCTTATTTCATTTATATTTTTCTTCATTTTATCATACATTCTGATCTGACATTTTAGTTGTTTCTAGTAAGCTAACTTTTGATCTGATTTTGATTTTGTGCTATTGACTTACACTTTTACTACATGAACCTGTCAGCTCTATTACTTTGTATCTGCCTTACTCTAAATTTGTGGAATTTAATGTCATAAAAAGTAGTCCGTGTTGGATTAGACATGGATTAAACTCCAATGCCTTAAGTACTACAAAGAGGCGGGTTAGCAGCAAGGCGTAGTAGAGGGTCATTGAGTCAATTAAATCATTATTATTCTCTCATCCAATTTCTTTCACTGCATATTATTTTAAAAAGAGAGTTGCAAAGGTTGTTTGTATTTGTCCAAAATTAAAAACAGCAATAGATTAAGAGTGGCCAATGAATTTATTGTTGTTTACGCAAATGTTTGACGGCAATCCTCTGTCTTTGCCAGAAGTTTACAATGTGGTATCACATTTGAAGATGCAGAGAGCGCATTCTCAGACAGATGTGGTTGCTATACATGTATGATAACTGCCTGAGCATGCACATCTTTCACAAAAACAACGAAAGGCCTGGTAACATGTGCTTAGTGATAACCAAATGAGCAGTGCTAAGTCATTTATAACTTGGGAATTTTTGTTTTTCAGAAAAGTTATACATGTGAGAACATTATTATAAGGCAAATTGAAATTTTCAGCCTACGTACATCTAGTTGTAGCAATGTTGCAATTTAGTAACTAGCAAGATTTGGCATCAAGGGTATATCTGCTGATAACTAATATGTTATGGAATAGTTATAGCAAATAACTCCAAAGATTAACACATGTTAGTGAAAAAAAAATCCCTTGCATAATGAAGATGTCAAATTCTTCTTAAAAGGAGACGACTAATATTATACGTCTGTTTGGAGCCAGAAGGGCGTTAACTCTGTACAAAAGATAGGAATTAACGTCCTTCTGGCTCCAAGCATACAATATTTACCTGCTCTTTCCAACTTTCGTCGAGCTTTGGAGATGTTACATGTTCTATGGGAAAGGAATCTCCTACAAATTGAAAAGGACAAAACCAATAGGGAATAGGTAAGGAAATTCAAGATAAACTCTAAGCAACTTGCATCCACAAGTTCACTCTGGAATTTAATTAGTTCTTAAAAATGCAGAAAAATATATGAAAAATATGAGTGAAGGTTTTAAGAAAATCTACCAAAGAATAACAAAGTTTGGAATTCTTAACATTTTGATTTTGTGACATTACTTGTGAGCTGCTCTCCCATGAGTTGTTTATAAATTCCATCAATTTATCCTTTTTCATGGTTCTTAATAGAGGAATAGATCTACATGTATTTCATAGAGGCATAAATATGATAGTTTTGATGATATATCAACAGCATCGGGAAAATAATTAATATTCTTCTGAAATATTGACAATTTAGGAAATTTAATCTACACAACATGTGAGAAAAGTTCGCATAAAGCATTCAAAGTATGAAAACTTTCATAACTTCATTTTTTTTCAGATGATTTTCATCAAACCTTCACTCATATCAAATTTAATTCCAGGGTGAACTTCCGCTTTAAATGTTGAATAAGATTACACACCCCATTTCAGTTAAGAAAATTATAACAAATAAAATGTAGATGTTTCTTACCTTTGGTGTACCCAACCAAATATATGGCTGGGTCTGACAGGACTGGGTCTGTCACACGGACCTTGCCGACATCGATGTGGTACCAATCTTCTTGGTTCATAACTAGGCAAGTATAATGGCCACTCGACATCTATGCAGCTGTTAAGCGTGAAATATGATTAAGTGCAAAAAAGTATCATTAAACAGATGTGTACATCATTTCTGACCCCAGAAACCAAGTTCTACACCATATCCTACTAGACATAATAAAGATAACAGTACCAAAACCAGATGAAATACTGGAAAAATGCAAAATTTGTCCAAATTCAAAGTTCATTGACCCGTAATGTTTCATCTTAACATGGACACCTTCAAATAACATCATACTACGTGTGGGTAACTATCTTATCAAACACGTATTCTAAAAGAAATTGAGACATTTTTGTTGACATATATTTATATTCATCCTAATACATAAGTTTCATCACAAATAATAATTATAGTAATAATTCTTATTTACCCAGGGTAGCCACTTCAGCTCTTATGAACTGCTCTCACAGCGGGCCCTGCATAACATAAAGTTATTATTACCCTTCTTCATTCTAAAACGTTGAGCACCTGACTAGAAGGCAGAAGGTCCCATTTAAAAAAAAAATCTTTGGTATGACTCGGTCGGGGATCGAACCCACGAACTCCCGTTCATGAGGCGGGCGCTCTACCACTGAGCCACCATGGAAATTTGTGTTATTGAACAGGACCTATTCACTCAATGATTAAAATATCTTCCTTACATTTCCTATTGGAATATGTACAATTCCTTATGATATGTCAAAATGGCAGCCCCCCAGGTACTACTGGGAGATGATAAACTTTGCCAACATTATCTGCATACTTCTTTCTGGAATAGTTCTCATTGAAATATTGTACTCGAGTTTGGACTTCCATTTAATTCACTCACCACTTGTCACATGTATACACAACTGAAGTCGGTGCCGACAAACATCTCCCAGGAATCCTGCATAGTTTTGCCCTTGCCCTGCACAGGCACAACCAAATATTGCATTGCACCTCCTTGGTGTGTCTGGCCACATTCAGTACAAGTTATGTTTTTGCCGATAACGTGACACCATCTGAAAGATAAAATAAGCAATGTTATTTTATAGTCAACAGTCACCTATAATTCATATCTTGACATCAGTATGATGTCAGGTAACCTTTTTAATACAGCCTGTACTCATAGCAGCTTTACCCTAATTGACGTACAACAACATTTGGCATACATTTGTGTACAAAGTACTGCTTTTCCTAAATTGCTTTGCGCTGTTGGCGACGGATAGATTCAATTATGGTTGTATCGCGCCCCGTCGCACGCAGCCGCCATTTTATATCTGCATGACAAGAGGAGGCATGGATACACAAACACTGGTTAGTTCTCGGAAATTTCTTATGCTCTTTTTAAAATTATTTTTGTAAAAAAACGTACGATCAAAAAGGCATAGCCTACTAATTCCAAAAGTTTCCCTAGGAGGAAACGCTGTGGTGAAGGACCTGTCGGTCCGCGGGAGTCGCAGAAAGTGTCATTTCAGAGCATTTCCATGTCCTGCCAACCCTAGACCGAAAACTCTGTCTCTCATTCGTTAGCCTCTTATTTGGATAGGGTCGGCTCTTCACTTAGAGACAGAAACGCTCCATTCACTCGCCTGTGCAAACCGAATACACATTGACTTACACACTATACAGTTTGAATGCAGCGTAAGATTTTCAAACCGAGAAAAACTTGGACCCTGAATTACCTGAAAAAGGAGCATTAAAAGGAATAAAACAATAAAATTGGTAAGTTGAACATGTTCGTTTAAGTATAGAGCCAAGGCCTAATCTATTTAATTTACACAAATATTGTTAAAATGTGAATAATACGATTTAGAAAAACAACATGCCTACTGTCAAGCGGCCGACAGTGAGTTTGCACAGGCGAGTGAATGGAGTGTTTCTGTCTCTAAGTGAAGGGCCGACCCTATCCAAATAAGAGGCTAACGAACGAGAGACAGAAAATTTCGGTCTATGCTATTGCTCAATTAGATTGCTGCCAGCTGGGGATGAACGCCTGGCTTCGTGATGTAAAAGGCGTAGCCTATAGCCAATTATTATTTTTTTTTTTACACTCACGAAGCCAATCCTGTCTAACTTTACTGTTAGCCAGTCCCCCGCAAAAATATTGTAAGGTCAAGTCAATCTTCAATTGCCAAAATAATCAACCTTAATTTGATTGTGGGCATTAAACAGGTGGCCATTAACAGAAAGACAAGACAAGAAGGCTCGAAAAGATTTTTATTCAGTTATACCGTCGTAGATGATATAAATTATAATTACCGTTCTCGTCGTGCCGTCGTTTCAGCAGCCGCTGCTGCTCCGCAGGGTTGGCCACCACCTTCCTTCCGGGGAGCTAGGAGTAGGAGCCGAGCGCGAGCTGGCGTCTCCACCAGCTCCGCATGCCCCAACCATGCCAACATAGTCATCATATTTGAGTCTTGAGAATACACTTCTTGGCCTTTCTTCGAATAGCCTTCGTCATGTTATTGTTCGTTGAGGTTGTCGTTGAATTTTTGAGGTAGCTCTCAATTAAAGCTACACCTCTTTTTCGAACTAACAGAGTTAGTAGCACCACACTCCATAATTCGCGGCAAGTACAAGTGTGCACGTACGTACGCGGTACCGGTACCATAGTACAGAGAAACGATAGCAAGAACGATATCTGCCGAAGAGAATTATAGGTACGGTATCTGCCGGGGTTGGAACACGATCCGCCGGCAGATAGTGTTCTTGGCCGTTTTAGAACGGTATCTGCCGGAGAACCGTATGTGCCGCTACACCGGCCCCATATGGCTGGCGACGTCTCGAGTAGCCGCTCGGCTCGCTCTCGCCAGCTTAAAAAAAATTAATAAAAAAAAAGTCAAAAATCAAAACAGATTTTAGTCATAAAGATCTGAATTTAGAGTAGATTTATAAAATTAAATTAATTTAAAAATAATAAAACTCTTCCAATTGGCCAACCAGACCACTCATAGGTACACGCCATTGCCGACTGTGTAGTAACGCAGCCAACACACATCCCATACCTAAACTGCATCACTGTGCATTTTTGGCTATATTTAATTGAATCTCATATATTGCAGTTTACTTACATCCAAATACTTATGTTGAATAATAGATGATTAAAACTTACCAGGTTGTTTTGTGACCTTTGAAGAGGGTTTCCTGAAATTTTGGGTCCTTTTTGTCGATAACTGCTATCGAGACTGTCCCGTCAGCATCCAGTTTGTATTTTTCACGATTATGATGAAGGGAGCCCTCAGCGCTAGTAGTACCGGCGCGATCGGTTCGTCGATCTCCTACGAAGACCTGGAAGGGCCAAACTGACGACGTAAAAAAAAAAAAAATATTACGTACGTATGTAATAATTACTACGTACGTACGTAATATTTTTTATTTTTTTACGTCGTCAGTTTGGCCCTTCCAGGTCTTCGTAGAATAGCTTGTGTGCGTAACATTCTGCGTACGTATCTACGGTGCGTAACCATGTAGAGCGGCCTCACTAGTGCGCAACATTATTGAGAGCAGTCGTCATCTGTATGGAGGTGTGGGTAACAAGTACCAAAAAGAGGGCTGTAAATGTAAGTTTTTATAACTTTCTACATTTTGTATCTTAACGAACTGATAACTTAAAATCTAAAGAATGATACTTAAGTATCAGTTTGCCCACAAAAACCTCCATTTCAAACAAAATTACATCTGTATCCCCAATACCCAGTATACACACATGTATATGATCCTAATGGTCAATATGACCATTGCTTGCTGATGTGAACCAGACAGATTTTTTGTATAATTACAAATTTCTATGAGTTTACGGGAGTTTACCTGCCAAAATTAAGCGATGCAACTTTCCAAACTAAAAAATGGGCGAGGACGAATTATTTGTACCTGGAGCTGCAACACTGCATTGGAGCTCCCTGGAGTTAACTCATAGTATACTAGTTCATCATTACAATGATCACTTTTTGAACCAAGTGTTTTATCTAGTTTGACTTGAAAATCATAGAAATTGGTGTGAAATTGCCTTGACCTAGACCACTCACACTTGTGCGAGGTTATATGATATCAGATATGATATGATTGAAACATACTTTACAAGATGTTTGAATAAATATGATTCTGATGTGATTAATGCCAATCTTGCAATCCAGAGATCAGACAAGAGGACATAGTAAAAAAATGTTTATTCCTAGGACCAAAACTCAGATATATATACAAAAATTATTTTTTATGTACAAATACGTAAACCATGGAATAATCTTCATTACGACACCATTACCAGGGGTGGATCCAGGATTTTGTAAAAAGGGGGGGGGGGCACACAAATTTTTTGACAAGCAAAAAAAAAAAAAGGTTAGCTTTCTTTTGTCCAGTTGTCCTCCAGAATTCGGCTGATGCAGCCCCCCTCTGCTCAACCTTCAAAAGGGGGGATGTGGCCGATTCAGCCCCCCCCCCCCCCGATCACCCCTGATTACTGCCCTGAGTGTGCATAGTTTTGAAGTAGCTTTGGATTAATCAGGCGAAGTTACCGAGCTGCTGCTAAGTAAGATGTCAATTATCGCCGTTAGTGACACAGCCCCACATACAGATGGTTTTTTGAGAGATGTCAAAAGTCATTTCTTTTAATTTAAAATATTTGTAATTACTTGCATAAGTCCAGACTGTAGCTGCATGTATGATGTCTGCTAAGCGACTCTCACCAAGGGAATCGGGCAGGTATATCGCAGAACTCAGCCAAGATGTAACCGTTCATCAGGACGCGGCTAAGAAAGTTGGTCAAATGGTGAGAACATTTTAATTATTTCTTAGAATTATTGATGAAATTCTCTAAAAATAAACAACATTGTGTTTTCCCCCCATAATTTTAAAATTCGTTTTAATAATAACCATGTAAAAATGTAGAAATACCCAGTGTACTTTTCAACAACAAAAATATCAAAAGGTGTAGTGGAAAGTTTGGTGAATATAAATTGAATATGGCAAATAGGCTAAGGTGACCCTCCATGTAGCAAAAGAAAATATTTGTTTGTATATATATTCACCCTATCTTTTCCAAATATGTATTGTTTGTGTTAGATATGGGAGAGTTTGAAGAAGCAGAAATACAGCATCAAATCATGGAAGGAGAATGAGCTTCATCCCAAAACCATGACGGATGCAACAGTCGACTGGTAGGTCGATAATTTCTTTTATACAATCGTGTGTGTGTGTGTAATTGTGTTTTTACAGACGTGTATCAATCAGATATGATTATTTATGTTGGGACCGACCTTTAACGTCACCATCCGAAAGACGTGACTCAGTCTCGAACCTGGATCCGCTGAATCAGTTTATAACTTCCACTGGTAGCTGGATTACAGGCGCACTCCACAACGCCCAGTCATTTAATAGCACTTCCCAATTACTGAACAAAGACTGCATATTACACTGGTTATTAGAATTCCACACAGCACAATCTATTCACCCAGTTGCCAATTGGAGATTTGCATAGATGTAGTCATTTTGAAATGAATTGTATGAGAAGGCTACTAGTACATATCCACTACGCTTCACATACAGTACAGCCAACAAGGAAGTGAGAGAGTTAATGGAGAGTTTGTATAGGGAACAAGATCATCCTATCACAATTGTGAAGAAAAGACAGCTGCAGTGGTTTGGTCATGTAACTAGAGGGAAGAATAGCTTGGCTTGTCTCGAATGGGTGGGGTGCGGGAGCGGGATGGGAGCGGGAACGGGCACACCCTTTCGAGACAAGCCCCCCCGGTTATCTCGAATGGACGCGTTCCCAGCGAGAAGTTCAATGAACGCGCCACTTCGAGACAACCGGGGGGGCTTTCCTCGAATGAGTGTGTTGAGTAGACTTTTGTAATAGACGTTTTAGAATTTTTTTTGAAAAATGTACTCTTGCTGGTTTTTTCGTTTTTCTTTTGTCTAAGATGTAGAAAATATAACCGGCAGTGGCGGCACCAGGATTTTTAAAGTGGGGTGGGGGGGGGGGCAAATGGGGGGCAAAAGAAATTGTTGGGGGCAAGGGCGGACAAACAAAATTTTCCACCCTTTTATTTTTTTCACTCCGAAAAATTATTGGGGGCAACTGGGGGGCAAAGCTTCTGACTGGGGGGCAAATGACCCCCATGCCCCCCGGTGCCGTCACTGATAACCGGGAGTTGTCAAATGAATGTATGAGGTTGCATGAATTCATAATGGAATGTTCATTTAAAATTCAAAGGTCTGGTCGGGCAGACAGTCCAGAATAGAATGTTAATTCACTGCGGCGTATTTTTTTACGGGGGGGGGGGAGGCACAAGATGGCCATGCCCCACCCCTTATTGGTGGGTGAGTAAGAAAATAGGAAGATGAATGAGGAAGATGAAAAAATATTCCCGGGAAAATGTAAATAGGGGTCAATTTTCGCAGACTCTGGTGGTTTCCTCCCGGGGATAGGTGGGGGGGGGGGTTAATTTCCTAAATTGCCTGGATAGGGGGTCCAATATCTCAGAAAATTTCCCGGGATAGGGGGTAAAACAAATTCCAACTTCTCCGGAATAGGGGGTCACTTTTGAAAAGGAGTTACGAGCATAGGCCTACCCCTGGTATGGGGAGTTGGGGGCCGGGTACAAACGACCTTTTGATATGAGTTTTGACTTTTGATAGTGGGTATTGATAGAATGATAGTGGCATTAAAAGGTGTTTCTAACTTTGGAAAGATGATAAACACACCTTGGCTTATGTCAGCACATGTCTGTAACACAATTTCACAATATTTAACAGGTCACGCCAAAAAAATAAAAATAAATTAACAATCCTAGCTACGCCACTTGCCCTTTCTTCCCCGTGTGTTTTAATGCATAATTATTCAATTCTCCGATTTATTTTGCACAAATAATGATTTCCTTGTCAAAAGCATTTTTAGATACCGTTTTTTATATTTTCTACATCTTAGACAAAAGAAAAACGAAAAAAACAGCAAGAGTACATTTTTCAAAAAAAATTCTAAAACGTCTGTTACAAAAGTCTACTCAACACACTCATTCGAGGAAAGCCCCCCCGGTTGTCTCGAAGTGGCGCGTTCATTGAACTTCTCGCTGGGAACGCGTCCATTCGAGATAACCGGGGGGGCTTGTCTCGAAAGGGTGTGCCCGTTCCCGCTCCCATCCCGCTCCCGCACCCCACCCATTCGAGACAAGCCGAATAGCTTGGCAAACACCATCTTGCAAGGAGGAACCAATGGCAGAAGAAAAAGGGGCAGACTGGCTAAGACCTGAATTAATAACATAAAGCAGTGAACAGGGATGTCGTTTGAGCAGCTGAAGACAGAAAGTTTTGGGGAACCTGTGTCTCATTTGAATAATGTTAATGAATAAAATTCGCTTGTGGAGGTTGGGTAACAATACTGAAGCTTTGCCAATTGGTTTATACAAAGGGTCTCTTTACCACTCTTGTCCAGACACCAACTTCACTTGCCTAAAGTGAAGAAATTAAATTAACAAAGACTTACTTGTCAAATATGGTCATTAAGAACTTGTTTGTTGGCACTTTTTAGCTCACCTGAGCCTAAGGCTCGAGTGAGCTATTGCGATGGAAATTTGTCCGTCGTCCGTCGTGCGTCGTGCGTCGTGCGTCGTCCGTCGTCCGTTAACTTTTTACATTTTCATCTTCTTCTCCAAAACCCATGATCGATATTCAACCAAACTTGGTAGGAATCATCCTTAGGGGTAGGGGACCCAAAGTTGCTAAAATGGTACATGTGGCCCCCAGGGGGGCCCAGGGGGAGGGCCCCCAATTGTAAAAGCTATGTAAATTTCAAACATCTTCTTCTCCAGAACCAGGCATAGCTCATACTTGGTATTGTGTATGGAGATACCTCTATAGATGAAGAATGAATGTTGTTCATGAAATTTCTCTGAGTGGCCCTATAGGGGCCCTGTGGGGGTAACATACTGGAGGGGGGGGGGGCGCTGCCAGGCAAAATGTACATTCTGATCTTCTTCTCCAAAACACATGATCAGAATTCAACCAAACTTGGTAGGAATCATCCTTAGGGGTAGGGGACCCAAAGTTACTAAAATGGTACATGTGGCCCCCAGTGGGGCCCAGGGTGAAGGCCCCAAATTGTAAAAGCTATGTAAATTTCAAACATCTTCTTCTCCAGAACCAGGCATAGCTCATACTTGGTATTGTGTATGGAGATACCTCTATAGATGAAGAAGGAATGTTGTTCATGAAATTTCTCTGAGTGGCCCTATAGGGGCCCTGTGGGGGTAACATACAGTACTGGAGGGGGGGGGGGGGGGGCGCTGCCAGTCAAAATGTACATTCTGATCTTCTCCAAAACACATGATTGGAATTCAACCAAACTTGGTAGGAATCATCCTTAGGGGTAGGGGACCCAAAGTTGCTAAAATGGTACATGTGGCCCTCAGGGGGGCCCAGGGGGAGGGCCTCCAATTGTAAAAGTTATGTAAATTTCAAACATCTTCTTCTCCAGAACCAGGCATAGCTCAGACTTGGTATTGTGTATGGAGATACCTCTATAGATGAAGAATGAATGTTGTTCATGAAATTTCTCTGAGTGGCCCTATAGGGGCCCTGTGGGGGTAACATACTGGGGGGGGGGGGGGGGGGGGCGCTGCCAGGCAAAATGTACATTCTGATCTTCTCCAAAACACATGATTGGAATTCAACCAAACTTGGTAGGAATCATCCTTAGGGGTAGGGGACCCAAAGTTGCTAAAATGGTACATGTGGCCCTCGGGGGGCCCAGGGGGAGGGCCTCCAATTGTAAAAGCTATGTAAATTTCAAACATCTTCTTCTCCAGAACCAGGCATAGCTCAGACTTGGTATTGTGTATGGAGATACCTCTATAGATGAAGAATGAATGTTGTTCATGAAATTTCTCTGAGTGGCCCTATAGGGGCCCTGTGGGGGTAACATACTGGAGGGGGGGGGGGCGCTGCCAGGCAAAATGTACATTCTGATCTTATCCAAAACACATGATCAGAATTCAACCAAACTTGGTAGGAATCATCCTTAGGGGTAGGGGATCCAAAGTTGCTAAAATGGTACATGTGGCCCCCGGGGGGTCCCAGGGGGAGAGCCCCCAAGTGTAAAAGCTATGTAAATTTCAAACATCTTCTCCAGAACCAGGAATAGCTCATACTTGGTATTGTGTATGGAGATTTTTTTCTGGGTGGCCCTATAGGGAGTCTGTGGGGGTAACATACTGGAGGGGGGGGGGGGTGGGGCAAGTTGTCCGCCATCCATAAACTTTTTACATTTGCAGCTTCTTCTCCAAAACCCATGATTGGAATTTAATCGAACTTGGTAGGAAGCTCAGACTTGGTATTGTGTATAGAGATACCTCTATAGATGAAGAATGAAAGTTGTTCATGTGCTAGAGAGAACATGCACCAGATGTGAATTGATCCACCTCAGGTGAGCGTCGTGCCCCCTGGGGCTCTTGTATTTTATTTTTGCTGATCAAAATAAAAAGATGGAAATGACTTAAAAACTTATCCTCCTAGTTGTGGGGGTGGTGATTTGATTTCACTCATTAATGACAATTTTCGAACCTTTTTGATCAAGATTTTATGAAACGTGTCTACTCTAAAAAGTAGGAGGGGCTGCAGCCCCCCCCCCCCCCATTCCGTGGCCCATGGTATATTGTTGCCTTTTTTATGGTTAAAGTTAATCACAGGTAATGCTTCTGATTGCGGTTAATATTAATACTGGAAATCGTATAGTTTATAATGAACTGATAATATTGAGATTAACTCATTTTGAATGCTAAGGCCCCATTATTATACCCCCGCCAAACGAAGTTGAAGGGGGTATATAGGAATCAGCGTATGGACGGGTGGTCGGTCGGTCGGTCGGTCCGTTGCAAATCTTGTGCATCAAACTACTTCCTCATTTTTCAAGCAATGCTTGTGAAATTCGCCACACACATTCGTCTTGGGATTAAGATGTGCAAGACATATTTTTGGAATATGTCGAAAATGCGTTGCCATGGTAACGACATGGCAATAAATCAGTAAAATATTGTGGATAAAACAACTTCCTCACTTTTTCAAGCAATGCTCATGAAATTAGGCACACACATTTTCTTGTGAAGATGTGCAAGACATATTGTATCAATATATGGCAAACTGCATTGCCATGGTAACGACATATGGCAATAAAACGGGAAAATACTGCAGATCAAATCACTTTCACAGTTTTGGAGCAATGCTCAGGAAATTTGGCACACACATTGGGTGGGGGTATTAATCACCTTCAGTGATATTCTATTTTTATTTATAATTTTAATACATTTTTTTTTTTCAGGATATTTGTCTTGGACACTCTAAATTTCTCTTTCTGGAGCGAGACGAACGACAAACGGTATTTGGTGCGATATCAGAACAAGAATCACAGTGGCTACTGGGCGTTGTGTGCAGCACTGAAGAGAGCTTGTGATGTAAGATATGGTACAGTGAAACCTGTATATAAAGAGCGTGTAAGGGAGACAAGAAAATTGTCTTTATAAGCAGGTGGTCTTTATGTACAGGTTCCCTATGTACACATTTCAATGAGAAACAAATTTCAAGGGAAACAAAAATTGTGGTCTTGAAAGAAAGGCAGTCTTTCTATACAGATGGTTGCTAAAGCAGGTTTGACTGTACCAGCATGTGTAGTTGTCTACCGTATGCTGTATTTGCCAAAGAAATCCAATACGGTACACCAAAATTCATTCTAAATGTAAATGAGTTGAATTCTCATTACCGGTAATGATCCTGAAGAGAAGATTGCGGCGTACCACACCAGTATATTTACCCTACAAAAAAAACCATATGGTACACCACCATCTTGTTTGTGGAATTGTTAATTACAACTTAATTTATTTACATTTAGATATATATATCCAATATTTCATATATCCTTTTGAATATAATTGAGATAAATGATCAACCACTGAATTGAAATGTGGCAAGGTCTATTTCCCTTTGTAGGGTAGAAGCTTAGATATCAATTATTCGAGAAGTTGAACTTGAATTCCATGTTAATGATGTTGGAAATTCATTACCACAGACAATTTTCATTTATTCAAAATCATTTTATTTCATTACCAGATTCATATTGGATATTTCATGAATTAATTTTTGTTCTACGAGGTAAGTAGTACCCCAAATTTCACTTTTCATCAGCTACTTATTTCACTAAATTTGTTTTATTTTGGTTTTAAACTTGGTGGCATAGCTCTACATTTGTAAGAAAGTTTTGTTTGTTTTAATTCTCTTTCCCTGATTTACTCCACCTAACCAGGAAGGCATTCCAATTACAACTCCATCATACTACTCCAAGGTCACTCTGGATGAACTGCGACACGTCTTCCGCTCAGAGACGGATACCGGTATCCATCTTCTGGACAAGAGGATAGAGAACCTTCATGAGGCAGGAAAAGTTTTGATGGAGGTGAGGGGGTGTTGTCTCAGAGGAAGCGTGGGTGTGTAATCTTGGATGAGCTGGAGGGGTATAGTCTTGGGGATGAGTTTGGGGATTGTAGCCTTGATGATAGAGAGGGATGTTGTCATCGGTGAGTCGATGGATTGTAGTCTTGAAACCAATATTATCTGTTATTCTTATAATTATGAACAGTAGACTATTTTGTTACTGCATTCAACTTTAATGGATTGTTGTCTTGAGTGAAAGACAGGATGTAGTTTTTAGTCCCTCTGCAAATCTATGCCAATACCACATAACTGCATACTGATTTATCCCTGATTGTAAGCATAGGTAATGATTATTGTCATCCCTATGATATGACTAGACCTTCCTCCTCCTACATCCAGTTGTCCACAACATAGGGACACAGTGTGGTTTATATATTTTATATGTGCCTTTCATTCTAGAGGTTGGGGATAGGATCCCTTCTCTCTACTCAAAACATTTATCTACATCTGTCTCTCTCTCTCACAAGTTGAGTGTAGTATATGGGTCCCTGAAAGAGTAATGAAAAATTCTTTTTTTGAGTCGGGCGAATGCCAGGGTATAGTAACTGATGCAAGTGCTACATACCTGAAACCAATATTATCTGTTAATATTACAATTATTAACAGTAGACTATTTCGTTACTGCATTCAACTTAATGGATGCTTCTTCCCTGCTTTAGAGAATCAGACTTTCGTTTGTCGATTCGAGAAAAAGTAATTTCAAGTGGATTTTTTGTCTGGAAAAAGCGCATAAAGCATAAACGCACATCAGATTTCAGCCATAGCATGTAATTTGACATCTTGGGGCTCTTATCGTTCTTTCAGAAATTTGATGGATCCTTTGTGAATTGCATCAAGGCTTGTGGGAACAGTGCAGTCAAGCTGATAGAACTTGTCACCTCAAACTTCTCTTCTTTCAGGGATGTGGCCACTTTCAATGGCAGAGAGGGTAAGCAGCCTATTCTGTCGTATCTAACATTGCAAAAAAGTGACACATAAATTAGGATTTACCTAGCCACATGTTATAACACAATACATGCTCGACCACAGGCCGTGCAAATGCGAATGTAAGTGAAGTCCTCTCATGCAAAAGTACATGTATATAAGTGTGTTTAAAGAGGATAGTTGCCTCTCTTGTACTTTTATGTTTTCAAAGTGTCTTTTGTTAGTAAATGTGGACCAAAAAAATGCCTAGATTACCTACAAATTTTAAACAGAAGTAATAGTTTGTATAATATTTATCTTGATGTCCAAACACTGGCTGGATATTTTGTTGTAGCACAATACTTTTAAAGGAAAACAAAACCATCTCCAACAGGTCTTACCTAACCCTATCACAAAACTATCTGAAACCCAATCAGGACTACCTTAACCATATCTTTGAGGAAATTATGCCTAGAGAACAAATGTTGCCGGAGCAAATGTCAGATATTGATGCATTAATGAAATGTTCATTCTAAGTAATCCATCGTCATGCTCGTACCATTTTCCTTTTCTCTGAATTCACAGTGTCTCTCTTCAAAAGAGCACAGATTCTTGTGGCCGACATCTGGGCTTGCTTCGAAGGGCAGGGTCATGGCCTCTTCACGGATATAGACACCTTGACAATGTTTGCTGATTACAGGTATGTAGAATAATGATTCCTTATTTAGCTTTATTCGCTCTTTGTATACCAAATTACCACACACACACCCCCCCCCCCCCAAAAAAAACGGCAAGAGTAGAATTAATAAGTCATATTCTAGTCCACAGATTAATGGAGTGCTACATGTCAAGGTTCTTTATTGTGTACAAATTACTTCAATGCCATAAAAAACCAATAAAAGAAATGAATCCAGTCATGAAATGAAAATGAGAATTTTTTTTTCATGTTGATACAATGTCTGTTTGTTTAATAATTACAGAATTATGGTAATTTTTGTGTGATTGGGAAGTTGACAATTAGCAATTCATAAACGGGCTAAATCTACCCACTTAAACCTTGACTAAAGTTAGTCCGCTTTTATGAATAATAGTCAATAATTGCACAATGCATTCATACATCAATTTCTGGTCTCAACAGGCTGTAGACTCCTGTATGACCATCATAGGTGTCTTGTAATTGTTCTTATGTTTCAGGAGTAGTGACATTCTTTAAAAGCTTTTTATTCCTAATTCCTGTATTTATTAACAACAGGTTTCCCTGTTCTTTTTTTGTGTAATTAGACTAATTGGGCATTAGTGACAATTATCTGAAGACTCTTTTGTTATTACTGAATATGAAGAATTTTTTTAAAAATCTTCTTCTAGGGTACCACAGGGTTTGAACTACTTTGGTGTCCTGAGTTATTCTGATGCCTTGAAGAAAAGACTGGCAGATGAAACTAAGCTGTTCACTCCAGGGGAGAGGTTAGAGGTTGAGATCAGAGGGTGCTCCATTTGGGCTGTGGAGGTATGTAGAAACCAGCCTTATATCAAATCAATTAACATTATTATTAGTGAGAGCAATGATGTATGATATAAGCCAACAGGAAGATTCTGTGCAGATATTTGGTTTAACCTGTCAGATAAGTGGGCCACGTTTCATTTCATGCTTTGTTGTTCCAACTCGGACTGTTAAAATAACATAGCAGTCGTGAGAAATGGTTCATTTAATGGAGCTTTACATAAATGTGAGAATTTAAATCTTCAAATTGGCAACATACTTGTACATTAGGTGTGCACTGTCTATATTTTTACTTTCTCAAGACGCAATATTTATGTATATGATTATTCTATTTTAAAATGCATTATTGGGAGTATGAATTGCAAAGAAAAAATGCAGTGTATCCAACATGAAGAGGAAAATGTGCTTTATTAGATTCCATGATGAAAAGATAAAGACAAATTAAATTTCAAGTGGACTTATGTTGGACCAACAGGTTGGCTTATCTGTCTAAAGTAGATTGAAGGCCATTCGTGGAAAAATTATAAAAGTGGGAGTGCAGTTAGTCAAATGGTGGTCATTACTTATATTTTGTACAACAAGCTGCCAAAATTAAGAGGGGCATTTACTACCCTTTGATACCAGTAATTAAATTTCATTTTATAGTCATTTATAGATCTTGTGGCAGATTAACCCATGTGCTAAACAAGTTATCCATTATCCAAGTTTACTTCTACTTTTAGTTAAACGATCATAAATACTAGTGGATTCTCTAGATGATCGATATATCTAAGAGAAATCTTCTGTCCAAATGCAATATTACTGCTATTACTCAACTTGTGGAAAGCATTTTTGTAACTGAGGATGCTGTTCTATAAATATAAAATACACAAATTAATATGTAAATATATGAATGTATAGATAGATGATAAACAAGTAAATGAATGAATAAATGATTGAATGAATAAATAGATGAATGAATGAATAAATGAATGAATGAGTGAATGAACAAATGCATATTTTCTTTCTCATCTTTCATCCCAGCTTATCCTGCAGGAGATGAAGAGGATTCGCAAGGAAAACATGAAGAAAGATGACGTTATCTTGAATAGTATCATCATTGATTTCTACCTGTGGACCTACTGCAAGGATCATAGAGAAGACATGGCACACATACCAATCCACAAGATCAGATCCATCTATTATTAAAGGTAATTACTTCTGGTAGTGTGAAACAGAAATTCCAGCAAATTCCAGCAAATTCCAGGTTGTCAAGGGGTAATACCATAAAACCTGTATGGTACGACTACCCAAGGGAGATACAAAAAGCGATCTTGGTGATCTTTATAGAAAGCTTTCCTGTACAGTTTCAACGGGAAACAAATTTCTAAAGGAAAAATAAAATGCGGTCCTTTTGATAGTTGCTAAAGCAGGCTTAACTGTGTATGACATTTTCCAAATGTATTTTAGAGAAGATTTTATTTTTTAAACATGAAATTTCATGAGTACATTGAAAACTCACTATAACGAGGACCTTGGGACCATGACAATTACATTGTTACATCAGGAATCTCCTTATATCGGGTTAAAAAAACAAAAGAACATAAAGACCTAGGACCAGCAAAATTACCTTGTTATATCAGGAATCTTGTTATATTGGAGCTCTTTCACTGTAGTTGAAATTATGATTGACCATTTTATGCCTTTTGCAAATAATCAGCAAGTTCTTATAATATTTTTTTGTTCTTTCTGCTAGTCCAGACACTCCCAAGATTTTTGAGGATTCTTGTTTCCTACATGTTCAACAATTTTCTCAAAATGCAGTTTCAATACCAATATACAGTGGAAACCCGCTATAAAGAACTCCAATATAACAGATTCCTGATATAACAAGGTAATTTTTGCTAGTCCCAGGTCTTTATGTTCTTTTGTGTTTTTACCCTGCTATAAAGAGTTTCCTGATATAACAAGGTAATTTTCATGTTCCCAAGGACCTCGTTATAGTGAGTTTCCACTTTATACGATTACCTTTATTCCTGTAGTAATACAGAAAGGGGGTTTCATTCAACTGAAATAATCGATGGTATATGGGCAAGTCCAATGTCTTTGGTTATTTTATGTCCTATAATTATGTTAATAGCAAAGATTGTGGAGTTATGAAAATAAAATTGACATCAAATTTGTCATTTCACTCCATATTTGTTCTGATCCAGGGTCTTGTAGGACTAAATACTTAAAACAATCACCAGATAATATATATGTTTAATAGATGTGGTATAGGACAAAAGAGCTTGGGCTTGCTCATATCGTGTGTTGAGAGCCAGAAGGGCGTTAACTCTGTGTTAAAACATACGAGTTAACGCCCTTCTGGCTCTCAACACACGATATCTAAGAGAGGGCTGACCTTTTTTTTAAACTAGGACATAAGGGTTTTTAACAGTTTTGCAGTACCTTGATACCTAGGATAAACAGGGGTTTTTTAAAAATAATAGGTTGCACTTTTATCCACATAAATGTTGATATTGTATCCATTATATTTGGACAGAGAAAAGCTTTTCCATCTCTGTGAAGTTCAAAATCAGGAAATATATTGTGAATATAGGTTTTGATAAAATAAACATTGAAAGCCATGAATATTAACCAGTCTCACAAAATTGTCTTTGTGATGTATGTTGTAAACTCTGTTGCACCATAATGATTAAGCTTAAATGCTTATGAAAAAACCTTGTATGTTATGTTTTAAGGACCAATAAATTTTCCTAAATTATTTCACGTAATCTCTAATTTTTCATAAAAGAGAATAACATAAGGTATCTGTGCAATACATTGATTTTGTATATTTTTTATAGAGGTCATGTGTTTTCTCATTGAGTATCATTTAAGAGAAAGAAGCTGTTTTTTTGTAAAGAAATAATATTAATGTAATTTGGTACCAACTGTTTTCATGGGTCTTTAAAAAAAATATTTGAGGTCTCACAATACACCTGATGTGATTTTCATCTTATATGATGCCAAGCACTGGTAGTAGGAAAACCAAAAACGATGGGGATAACGACTTTAATATGATACACCTTCATACCTAATTTCTATTAAAACTATTCAGAAATGTGGAAATTATTTTGTGAATAACCATTATGAACTCCACTTTCTTGCATACATAAATGTGAACATTGAGGGCAGCAACACCAAAATGTTTTGTTGGTTCCCCCACCCCCCCCCCCCCCCCTCTTTAAAATGCACAAATCTGTAGAAATGACTTCTATCATCGATTTTTTTTTTTTGGGGGGGGGAGGATAATTCTTTAATGATACATGTATTGCAATTTACATCATGTTAGGAAAGTAAAACAAAAAATTATTTTTGGCTATAAACCTGGTTCTTCACAATACTGAACATTGTTTTGTCATGACTGGCCACTGTTATGGCAGATGTAAACAGGGTCAGTTATCTTGAAGATAATGTGAAACAGTCTGTAACCCCTTTGGTCGGTTACATTGTAACTGGTAAGGTGCTATAAAAGAAACAGCTATTTTTATTACTGTTGATTTTTGAGAGAGGGACTTCTAAAAAAAAAACTTTTTGCATTATTACTTGTTTTGATTAGAGTTTCAATTTTTGTTTTGAAGTTTGTTTATGTAGACTATTAATATTCTACTTACGGTGCATGATTTTATTATTTCCTCGTTATATGATAATGCTGCATATGTGTTAAAGCAATATTGTGTATGTATAGTCAGATTGGGGGGGGGGGGGGGACAAAATAGCCCCCTGTTGAGTCAAAGGCCTTTTTATGGATGAAAAGTAGGTATACTTTGGGAAACAATTCTGCCCTCCCACTTACCGCTTTCAGAGGGCAGGCCAGATCCTGAAATCATGTTCCCAAATGTTAGAAATTAATTTTTGAGAAAAACTTTGGACCCCCCCCCCACTTCTGACATTTCTGTGTCTACCCCTATGTCTGTCATTATTTAGTAACTGGAGAGTGCTTCTCTATGTTGTATTCATGTAATAGCGTTGTCTATATATCAGGTAGTATTTCTGGTGGTTTATCTGAAAGTCACCTTCATACCGGTAATCTATCTCATGGCATTTGATGTTTCAGGTTATCTAATATGCAGGTTCATCATTATGTTAGTTGTTCACACAGTTCATACCAGGGTATTATCAAGGCATCTTGACATTATCCAATTCAGATGTTCATCATTGGGTATGATGAATGCACACAATTTTCTGTAAGATATACCATGGTATATTATTTAAGGTATGTGTTAATTCTTCTTGTCATCAGGGTATTTAATTTCTTCTTTTTTTGGGATCACCTGAACCTGATTACCTGAACTATCAATATCTTCATTATTTATATGTGCCTTTTCATTGTTTCTACAATGTAGTGCATTTTCGTTTTTTGTTTTTCTTAAAGATAATGTTGAGTTCTGGTCATGCGATGACATTGTGAAAGAATCTGTCACATATGCAAGGCAATGGGGTCCGCTCGCTGTTCATAAGGACCGCCATTCATAGAAAACCGTTATTCATTTAACACACATTATGAATAGTTATGAATAGTGGTCCTTATGAATGGAGGTCCTTATGAATAACGAGGTAATTTGTCTAAGGTTTGCTCGCTATTTAGAAGGACTGCTATTCATACAAAACCGGTTTTAATTTAGTCACGCGTTATGGATAGCGGTCCTTATGAATAAGTGGTCCTTATGAATAAGTGGTCCTTATGAATAGCGGTCCTTATGACTAGCGAGGTTACCCCAAAGCAATTGGGAAAGGTTGTTAACGTCTAATAAAGAATTGGTGTATACTGTAAAGTTTTTGGAATCATCAAAATGATAAGAAATTTACCAAATATCGCTGAAAAGCACTTGCTCTGCAACATATAAATGTGTATATGGGATTGCACACAGATGTGGCATGAATGTTTGGCCTGAACACTTCAGCTATTTCCCGTCATATTTCAAATATGATGGCATTTGAAGAGCTATCCTTTTCAGGGAATGTTTCGACTATGATGTTCTTCCAAACTGACATAAAAGGAATGAGATAGCTCACAAATTATTTTTCACCTTTCCCAGAACTCAACTTTCCCTTTAGGTAAAGTAGCAGGTAATTATGAGAAAGAAAAAGAAAAGGAAAGAAAGAAGATGTTATTCGGGCACAAATTTGGGACAGATGTAATTATTTTTTTCAAAATTACTGTGTATTCATTCGCTTTAATCATTCCGCTTTGTATATTTGGACGTCATTGATTCATTGAAAAGATTTTTTTTTCTGTCATTTGTCATAAATTATCAACTTCATCTTTCGATCATCTAATAATTTTGCAGTTTTTAGTTTATTTTATGATGCATACATGTACACTATGTACTTGGCATTGTTTTGTCCTGATATTTGGTTGGTTCAGACGATGTTATGAGGTTTCAATATTTGTTATTATTGTAATAAATACAAACTTAGATAGTACTGCTCGTGATCAACAATATGTTCTTTATATTTTCTGTTTATGTCACGCAAGTATAAGAGGAGATGAAAGAGATCTGTGTGTCGCTTGAGTATCCTTTCTTACTATCATATTTGTAGCAATCTTTGAATATATATTCGATATCAAGTCCATGTGTTGGAATAGAATAATGATAAAAAATAATGTTTTAATGAAAAATACAGGCACAAAACTTCGACTTGTCACATCGACTTGTCACTTCATGTCTTTCTGAGGTAATTATGGCAATAGTGAAAAAGAATAATGATTACAGCATTTCCGAGACAATGCGCATATAGTTTATAAGTAAGCAGACGCACTGCCTCGGGAACTCTTTTCCAGCTCAAAGAAAAAAAATAAGCCGATAAGTAAAAACACGTCACATAGACGGCACTATTAATTAATGAAAAAACAAAAGGGTGCTTAGAGAAATGCTAAAATGCGCAAGTGGCGTATCTAGGGATTATGGTGCCCAGGGCAAACAATGAAGTTACGCCCCCCCCCCCCCCTCCCCCGAGGGTGACCAAACTTATCTACGTTATTGTACAAGCAAAGGAGCAAAGCGACCAAGCGAAAATATTCTTCTCTTCCGCCTTTCCTCGTTTATATTAATCCTTTTAACACTTCTCTCTATTTCTCGTTTTGTTATTCCTTGTTTTTATCCTTATATCAATGATCTTTCCATCCTTCCTCTAGTTATGAATTCTTTGCTTATTTTATCATTTTCTCAAATGTATGCAAAATGGGTTCATCTATAGAGATGCCATTATGCATATAGCAGGTGCACTAAATAGTTGGTAACTAAGGATTCTAGAGAAAAACATGCATAAATTGAAATACATTAGTAAGTAGGTCTATTGAGCGATAGAGAAGCTCGAATTATATACATTTAATTGATATAGAACAGTTTTTCTGTTCACTCACTTCTACAATCGGGAGCAAAACTAACGAAAACCCTAGAGAAATAGTTGTGAAATTCAGCAAGGCGACCTGAAGTTGAGTTTTCTTTCAAAATAATGTTGCACCTTTGCAGATGCTGTTTCATACACTTTATCCTACATTGGGGTGCAATATTTAGCAGGAGTCGGATGAAACTTACATGATAACGAGCACAGCAACGACAATTACATCATTATTTTTCAAATGTTGAACCCTTTAAGCTATTTAAGAACTATATACTGGGGGCGCGAAATTAGGAGATCCTGGAAGAAAATAATTATGCGAAGGAGCAAAGCGACGTAGCTTTAGAAATTTATCGCATTTCAAACCCTCAAAAACTAGATTTCTAGTGCATTTTTATCATGCGAATTGGGGGGCGCATAATCCGCAAAGATTTTTTTTTTTGATGTCCCCCTTTTTTTCTCTCTCTCCTTTGCTTTTTTTGTGCGCCCCCTTCAAGTACCGCCGGGGCACATACTGTCTTATGCCCCCCCCCCCTTTCCCCTAGATACGCCGCTGTGCAAAAACTCCCAACATAATCCATTAATCCGTTTCCCCCAACATAACAGCCAATCGACCATATTTCGGTTTTCCAAACTTAACTTTGTAATTAAGGGAAACGGTCACATAAAAAAGGGACACTCAATTCCGTGCAAAGCTCAAAGTCCATTTGGACCGGGTTTGTTACACATATTTTGTCAGGTTCATGTTACACGTGACCTCTCAACGTATTGTCATGTAAATACGACAATATTATATTCCAACTTTCAAACTCGAGTGAATCGTTTACTGTTCAAAACATGACATGTTGCAGTGTTGTACGACAGTGGTAAAGCTATTCTAAATGAGTGAGATGGACGTTGACAAGCAGGATAATGTGCGTGTTGCCCTGTGGTGTTCCCAGCGTTCGCTGTCGACTCTCTTCGAGCGATGCATCGCTGCAGGAGGCGACGTCGAGATCTTCCACGAAGTCTATCTCGCCGCGTATCGCTTTGGCCCGCAACACGCTCAAGAAAATGCCACTTTTGAGTCAGACGACAGCTACACTTTCGAAAACGTGCACAAAATGCTCAGTCACAAGTTTTCGCCAGAACGTGCTGTCTTCCTTAAAGACATGGCGTTTGCAATGGAAGGCTGCTTCTCTGAGCTAGTTTCTCCCGAGTTTTGCCACACTTTCTTGATCCGTTCTCCTCAAAAGGTCATACGATCCTACCTGAGACTCCTGCATGGCTGCAACTTTGATGAGAGCTATGTGTCAGAGTTGAGACGGAAATTACCAAACAGTTTCAGACAACAATGTCTTCTCTACGATTACTTACTGGAACATGGGTACCAGTCGAAAATTACGGTGATGGATGCAGATGACTTCACAGCCATGCCTGAATTTATGCTTCGTCGATATTGCCAGGAAACGGGGCTGAGTTTTCGAGAGTGTATGCTGAGTTGGAAAAGCCTAGATTCGATACCTGAAGACTGGCATTGCTCGGAGACTATGAAGAGAGCAACAAAGGGTGCTGGGAGCTATGAAAGAGTCCTTCGTAGTACAGGAATTGAACCAACCCATCAGGGATCTGAAGAAGCATCAGCAGAAAAGGGACCGGATTTGCCATCGGACTGGCAGAAATGTGTGAACGAGTGTGAACCATTTTATATGATCATGTTTAAAAGAAGAACAATTAAGAAGTAATCACAATCTACCGATAACCATGATCTCATTTGGGGAACAATTTGACCTGAACCCCTAACATGACTCATTATTTCATTTCTCCTAAACTTTAAATGAAATAATGAATGCAAATACCAATTAATAGCCTTATGTTCTAATTCTCTGATAATCGATGTACAGTATTTGTATTTTCCCGTTATTTTCAGGCAGCCAATCAAAACCCGTTATATTTCGCGCACTTTGTTCCTTTAGCTTCCGGTTATATTGTTCGATTTCGGCTTTCTGTTAATTCTTGCGGTATACTCTGATGACTGCAAGACGAAAAGCTTCAGTATGTCTCTCTTCAACGCCATTATCATTGTATTGTTAAATGAGTCGAATTCCACGAATTGTCCAAGTTAAATAAAATTAGTAATATACAAATCTATTTATTCTATAGTCATACAGTATCTCCTTGATTAATATGTAGCCTTGTTATTTCCCTCTCTCTCTTCCTGATCCACTCACTCTTCTCATTATTCTGAAATGCATTTTATTACCTATCTTCTCTCAACTGCTCAAAATAAAGATTTATTATCTATATTGGTGCATAATACTGATTAACCCTGCTTGTTATGTGACATTTGTTTAGACGTTTCAATATAAAGGAGAAAAATGATCGATATTTCAGGTGCGTAGTATTGTCCAAAAGACAATTTTTATTACAAAGTGAAACCAAGTGAACATGTTTCAAACATTTTATTATTGCAAAGCAATGTAGTCGCTAAAATAATGTCATCAATGAATTAAATACTTAGAAACAGCTCTTCTTTACTTCAGAATGGTTTTTTGATCCATTGCAATTAACAAACAAACTAGAATGATTTAAAATGGGGGCTGTATACTTTATCAAATATTAATAACAAGTTTTAGTGCACCGTGACAAACATCCCTAAAAATACAATTTGCTTGTAATCTATACTCACTCATGACCCAACTCCCATAAAAACAAAAACAAACAAAAATACCAAAAACTCCAGTTCATTCTATTATCCAATCAAAATAAAGGTTTTAGCTGTATTATTCTTTTAAAAAGGTTGGTTTCTTGTAAAAGTGGGGGGGGGGGGGGGGTAGATTGTGAGGATTGTTATTCTTTTCCCCCTGTATGGAAGAATATCACAGGAACGTCACATAAAAAAGACCACTCATTAAATACCCTCTCATATTCCAAATATACTCGACCAAAAGAATAAGTTCCAACCTGTCACTTGTTGATATAACTCGCGAAATATTTGATAAGTTTTTTTTAATTTTAAAAGCCAAGTATGCATAATTTTCTTGCCCACATTTTGATTGGTCATTTTGTGAACAATATTGGAGTTATATTGGAACTCGTCAGGAGGAACTTGCTTTAATGGTTGAGTATATATTAGAAACCTTAAAACGTAACGATTTTATGCCACATTAGTTTTGTTCCATTACTATGTGTAAAATCGAGTCGATTTCTGATCATTTTGATAATTCCAAAATATCAAAACATAAACTAATTTAAATTCTTATTTAGTACAATTATCAGCCTTTTACAACTTTAAGATTATTTAAAGGCGACCTTTGTAGAAAGATGATTTGTTTGAAAATGAGAAAAATAAGAGAAACAGAATGATGAAAGTTTGAAAGAAATCGGACAAAGGAAAAGAGTTCTAAATGTTTGACAATGAGATCACTATACAGCTATGCGAATCTCAAATTTGCAATTTGGTGAATCGATTGTGACGTATTCACATCAACTCTCCATTCGACACAAAAATTCTCCTGAGCGCCTTTTCCCTCGCGGGGCAGTACCCAAAATACATTGTAGATAGCATATTGTTATAGGTCCTCCATACAGAAAAGCACCCTACTCATGTGTTATACATTTTGAAAAATTGACATTTTAGTCATTTTGTGTGTTGGAGAAAGTTGACCGCCGCTACATCACGGTGACCTTACCGATATGGCCAATTTGAAATTCCCATGGTATTGTGATTATACTTTTACAACTTTTAAAAAGATTATAACTTTTTATTGTTTGTCCGATTTCGTTCAAACTTTCACCAATCTACTTTTCTGATTTTTCTGCTTTCACACAAATCAAATTGTTACAAAGGTTGGATTACTCTTTAGCAATCGTACTCGATTTCATCATTAATAATGAATGGTACACCCGGAGGCGAAGGATGCTACGTAAATTTTTAGCAAAATGAAAGTATTTCCATCTCCCTGTTTTCTCATATATCGGCTATAGATTCGATTAGCATCATATATTTATCATGTTTATGGTGTCCATCCTGTAAAACATCATGGCGTGCTGAGAAATGATCTCGATACATTAAGAACAATTAACGAAATAAACCACACTTCCCTGTCCATTCAAGAACGTGCATGTTAAATGTTTTTTTCCTGAGAACTTTGTGTAATTTTTATACCTAAGTTATAAATACATTACACATTATCATACGAATTTCCAACATTTTATGATAGTTATTTATATAGTATTGCTTAATAGTGTTGTTCAAGTCACTTATTTGCCACTACAAGCTTCTGAAATATCCAATTCAATCCGATCCAATCCAATCCAATCCAGGAATAGCGCCAATATCGATCTAGTTGCCTATATAATCAAAGGCGCTGAAATATTCTCAGCAATTTACGCTACTTCGATTCTTCGGTGACATTTTAAAACAAACGTTTTAAAAGATAATATACTTCGCAGCGAAATAATACTGACAAAAACTGATTAAAAGAGTGTCTTCATATTGCACCAAATGAAAAATCCACTGTCCTTATAGCAATACATAACATAGCAGGAAGAACCCACAGCACCCATGGATGATGGGAGTAGTAATAGCAGTGAGTATGGTGACGTATGGTGACGTACTTATGCTATTTTACAATAACTCATGTACACAAGGTTGGACAAAAAAGTGACATAACACGTGTGTCTATGGAGATTTTGACTTTGGTCTTTTAATGAGGAAAAATGTCATGGTATTAGACGGAAACAAGGTTCGTTGGAAAAAAAGACAAGGCTCTGTCTAAAAAAGCTGGTCATGATCATAGAAAACAAGTAGAACTAGAGGACCTGCAAATATTCCAAAACTATTTATCGAAGAAATGATTTCAGATTTTTTTTTTTCCAAGTAATACAGAACTAAAAGAACCCATATTTAAAGGACCCCCAAACGATCGCACCATCGTCCTTGTGTACCACGATCATCATTATGATGTCCTTGCTAAACTTCATACCTTCATGCGTATAGTAATGTATATTGTTACACCTGTAAAAAAAACTTACGACTGGTCCGTAAGGCATCGTTGTAGAAATGTAGACGTTATTTTAAGGATAAGAGATGTTTTCGTAACCATTTAAAACTACAGGGGGGAGAAGAACTCCAAATCAACGTGTGAAAGAATATATAAATGTAAAAGATGTCATGTACTTGTAGATAATAGAATAGGTAAGAAACCATCACTCTGCAAGATGTAAAATCAACGATACGAGGAATCATCAATGTTACATGTTGTCCATAGATGAAAAATTAGGGAAAGGGATAGATAAAAAGAATAAATACGCTTTTGTTATAATGCGTGATATCTGAACGATTTCGTTATAATGCGTGATATTTTGAACGATTTTGTTACAATGCGTGATACTTTGAACGCTTTTGTTGTGAGTGATATTTTGAATGATTTTGTTATAATGCGTGATATTTTTCATTTAATTCCTTGAGTTTTGGTATTGAAAGTTTGATGTGTATGTATTTTGATTTTGTTATAATGCGTGATATCTGAACGATTTCGTTATAATGCGTGATATTTTGAACGATTTTGTTACAAGGCGTGATACTTTGAACGCTTTTGTTGTAAGTACGTGATATTTTGAATGATTTTGTTATAATGCGTGATATTTTTCATTTAATTCCTTGAGTTTTGGTATTGAAAGTTCGATGTGTAATGTTAAATAAATTTTGAACGATTTTGTTATAATTCGTGTATAGTGCAAGTTTCATTAGTAAAAGTCTAATTGAGATAGAGAGAGCGATATAGAATGTGGTTTTAAAGTCTAAAAGTCAAATGTGAGAGAAAATTGAAAGTCAAAAAAGTGACTTATAACACGTGGGTCTATGTAGATTTTGACTTTGGTCTTTTAATGAGGAAAAATGTCATGGTATTGGACTTAGTTTTTTTTTTCGACCGAAAAGTAACTTATAACACTTGTCTCTATGGAGATTTTGACTTTTAGACTTTCAAACCGTAAGGGTGGGGGTGCGGTCGGGGACATCCCTTCCTTATGAAAACATGGCAAAAAACCCCGGCCGAATTATTGAAATAAAGAACAAAGACAACATGTTTTATGCACGTGCATTGGTTATTGCTATGGCACATGCAAAAAAAAGTGTGAAGCACAAGACTCGTTTTAATACTTTACGTAAACAACGGAAACAAGGTTCGTTGGAAAAAAAAGACAAGGCTCTGTCTAAAAAAGCTGGTCATGATCATAGAAAACAAGTAGAACTATAGAGGACCTGCAAATATTCCAAAACTATTTATCGAAGAAATGATTTCAGATTTTTTTTTTTCCCAAGTAATACAGAACTAAAAGAACCCATATTTAAAGGACCCCCAAACGATCGCACCATCGTCCTTGTGTACCACGATCATCATTATGATGTCCTTGCTAAACTTCATACCTTCATGCGTATAGTAATGTATATTGTTACACCTGTAAAAAAAACTTACGACTGGTCCGTAAGGCATCGTAGAAATGTAGACGTTATTTTAAGGATAAGAGATGTTTTCGTAACCATTTAAAACTACAGGGGGGGGGGGAAGAACTCCAAATCAACGTGTGAAAGAATATATAAATGTAAAAGATGTCATGTACTTGTAGATAATAGAATAGGTAAAAAACCATCACTCTGCAAGATGTAAAATCAACGATACGAGGAATCATCAATGTTACATGTTGTCCATAGATGAAAAATTAGGGAAAGGGAAAGATAAAAAGAATAAAAACGGTTTTGTTATAATGCGTGATATCTGAACGATTTTGTTACAATGCGTGATACTTTGAACGTTTTTGTTATTATACTGATATTTTGAATGATTTTGTTATAAAGCGTGATATTTTTCATTTAATTCCTTGAGTTTTGGTATTGAAAGTTTGATGTGTAATGTATTTTGATTTTGTTATATAATGCATGATATTTTGAACGATTTTGTTACAATGCGTGATATTTTGAACGATTTTGTTACAATGCGTGATATTTTGAACGATTTTGTTACAATGCGTGATACTTTGAACGCTTTTGTTATAATACGTGATATTTTGAATGATTTTGTTATAATGCGTGATATTTTTCATTTAATTCCTTGAGTTTTGGTATTGAAAGTTTGATGTGTAATGTATTTTGATTTTGTTATATAATGCATGATATTTTGAACGATTTTGTTACAATGCGTGATATTTTGAACGATTTTATTAGAATTCCGAACGATTTTGTTACAATGCGTGATACTTTGAACGCTTTTGTTATATTACGTGATATTTCGAACGATGTTGTTATAATTCCGAACGATTTTGTTACAGTGCGTGATATTTTTATATAAATGTAAAAGATGTCATGTACTTGTAGATAATAGAATAGGTAAAAAACCATCACTCTGCAAGATGTAAAATCAACGATACGAGGAATCATCAATGTTAAATGTTGACCATTGATGAAAAATTAGGGAAAAGGATAGGTAAAAAGAATAACAACGCTTTTGTTATAATGCGTGATATCTGAACGATTTCGTTCTAATGCGTGATATTTTGAACGATTTTGTTACAATGCGTGATACTTTGAACGCTTTTGTTATAATACGTGATATTTTGAACAATGTTATAATTCCGAGCGATTTTGTTACAAGGCGTGATACTTTGAACGATGTTGTTATAATACGTGATATTTTGAATGATTTTGTTATAAAGCGTGATATTTTTCATTTAATTCCTTGAGTTTTGGTATTGAAAGATTGATGTGTAATGTATTTTGATTTTGTTATAATGCGTGATATTGTGAACGATGTTGTTATAATTCCGAACGATTTTGTTACAATGCGTGATATTTTTTATTTAATTCCTTGACTTTTGGTATTGAAAGTTTGATGTGTAATGTATTTTGATTTTGTTATATGATGCATGATATTTTGAACGATTTCGTTATAATACGCGATATTTTGAACGATTTTGTTACAATGCGTGATACTTTGAACGCTTTTGTTATAATACGTGATATTTTGAATGATTTTGTTATAATGCGTGATATTTTTCATTTAATTCCTTGAGTTTTGGTATTGAAAGTTTGATGTGTAATGTATTTTGATTTTGTTATATAATGCATGATATTTTGAACGATTTTGTTACAATGCGTGATATTTTGAACGATTTTATTAGAATTCCGAACGATTTTGTTACAATGCGTGATACTTTGAACGCTTTTGTTATATTACGTGATATTTTGAACGATGTTGTTATAATTCCGAACGATTTTGTTACAATGCGTGATATTTTATATAAATGTAAAAGATGTCATGTACTTGTAGATAATAGAATAGGTAAAAAACCATCACTCTGCAAGATGTAAAATCAACGATACGAGGAATCATCAATGTTACATATTGTCCATAGATGAAAAATTAGGGAAAAGGATAGGTAAAAAGAATAACAACGCTTTTGTTATAATGCGTGATATCTGAACGATTTCGTTCTAATGCGTGATATTTTGAACGATTTTGTTACAATGCGTGATACTTTGAACGCTTTTGTTATAATACGTGATATTTTGAACAATGTTATAATTCCGAGCGATTTTGTTACAAGGCGTGATACTTTGAACGATGTTGTTATAATACGTGATATTTTGAATGATTTTGTTATAAAGCGTGATATTTTTCATTTAATTCCTTGAGTTTTGGTATTGAAAGATTGATGTGTAATGTATTTTGATTTTGTTATAATGCGTGATATTGTGAACGATGTTGTTATAATTCCGAACGATTTTGTTACAATGCGTGATATTTTTTATTTAATTCCTTGACTTTTGGTATTGAAAGTTTGATGTGTAATGTATTTTGATTTTGTTATATGATGCACGATATTTTGAAAGATTTTGTTACAATGCGTGATATTTTGAACGATTTTGTTACAATGCGTGATATTTTGAACGATTTTGTTACAATGCGTGATACTTTGAACGCTTTTGTTATAATACGTGATATTTTGAATGATTTTGTTATAATGCGTGATATTTTTCATTTAATTCCTTGAGTTTTGGTATTGAAAGTTTGATGTGTAATGTATTTTGATTTTGTTATATAATGCATGATATTTTGAACGATTTTGTTACAATGCGTGATATTTTGAACGATTTTATTAGAATTCCGAACGATTTTGTTACAATGCGTGATACTTTGAACGCTTTTGTTATATTACGTGATATTTCGAACGATGTTGTTATAATTCCGAACGATTTTGTTACAGTGCGTGATATTTTTATATAAATGTAAAAGATGTCATGTACTTGTAGATAATAGAATAGGTAAAAAACCATCACTCTGCAAGATGTAAAATCAACGATACGAGGAATCATCAATGTTAAATGTTGTCCATAGATGAAAAATTAGGGAAAAGGATAGGTAAAAAGAATAACAACGCTTTTGTTATAATGCGTGATATCTGAACGATTTCGTTCTAATGCGTGATATTTTGAACGATTTTGTTACAATGCGTGATACTTTGAACGCTTTTGTTATAATACGTGATATTTTGAACAATGTTATAATTCCGAGCGATTTTGTTACAAGGCGTGATACTTTGAACGATGTTGTTATAATACGTGATATTTTGAATGATTTTGTTATAAAGCGTGATATTTTTCATTTAATTCCTTGAGTTTTGGTATTGAAAGATTGATGTGTAATGTATTTTGATTTTGTTATAATGCGTGATATTGTGAACGATGTTGTTATAATTCCGAACGATTTTGTTACAATGCGTGATATTTTTTATTTAATTCCTTGACTTTTGGTATTGAAAGTTTGATGTGTAATGTATTTTGATTTTGTTATATGATGCATGATATTTTGAACGATTTCGTTATAATACGCGATATTTTGAACGATTTTGTTACAATGCGTGATACTTTGAACGCTTTTGTTATAATACGTGATATTTTGAATGATTTTGTTATAATGCGTGATATTTTTCATTTAATTCCTTGAGTTTTGGTATTGAAAGTTTGATGTGTAATGTATTTTGATTTTGTTATATAATGCATGATATTTTGAACGATTTTGTTACAATGCGTGATATTTTGAACGATTTTATTAGAATTCCGAACGATTTTGTTACAATGCGTGATACTTTGAACGCTTTTGTTATATTACGTGATATTTTGAACGATGTTGTTATAATTCCGAACGATTTTGTTACAATGCGTGATATTTTTATATAAATGTAAAAGATGTCATGTACTTGTAGATAATAGAATAGGTAAAAAACCATCACTCTGCAAGATGTAAAATCAACGATACGAGGAATCATCAATGTTACATATTGTCCATAGATGAAAAATTAGGGAAAAGGATAGGTAAAAAGAATAACAACGCTTTTGTTATAATGCGTGATATCTGAACGATTTCGTTCTAATGCGTGATATTTTGAACGATTTTGTTACAATGCGTGATACTTTGAACGCTTTTGTTATAATACGTGATATTTTGAACAATGTTATAATTCCGAGCGATTTTGTTACAAGGCGTGATACTTTGAACGATGTTGTTATAATACGTGATATTTTGAATGATTTTGTTATAAAGCGTGATATTTTTCATTTAATTCCTTGAGTTTTGGTATTGAAAGATTGATGTGTAATGTATTTTGATTTTGTTATAATGCGTGATATTGTGAACGATGTTGTTATAATTCCGAACGATTTTGTTACAATGCGTGATATTTTTTATTTAATTCCTTGACTTTTGGTATTGAAAGTTTGATGTGTAATGTATTTTGATTTTGTTATATGATGCACGATATTTTGAAAGATTTTGTTACAATGCGTGATATTTTGAACGATTTTGTTACAATGCGTGATACTTTGAACGCTTTTGTTATATTACGTGATATTTCGAACGATGTTGTTATAATTCCGAACGATTTTGTTACAGTGCGTGATATTTTTTTATTTAAATGTAAAAGATGTCATGTACTTGTAGAATAATAGAATAGGTAAGAAACCATCACTCTGCAAGATGTAAAATCAACGATACGAGGAATCATCAATGTTACATGTTGTCCATAGATGAAAAATTAGGGAAAAGGAAAGATAAAAAGAATAACGCTTTTGTTATAATGCGTGATATCTGAACGAATTCGTTATAATGCGCGATATTTTGAACGATTTTGTTACAATGCGTGATACTTTGAACGCTTTTGTTATAATACGTGATATTTTGAATGATTTTGTTATAATGCGTGATATTTTTCATTTAATTCCTTGAGTTTTAGTATTGAAAGTTTGATGTGTAATGTATTTTGATTTTGTTATAATGCGTGATATTTAGAACGATGTTGTTATAATACGTGATATTTTGAACAATGTTATAATTCCGAGCGATTTTGTTACAAGGCGTGATACTTTGAACGATGTTGTTATAATACGTGATATTTTGAATGATTTTGTTATAAAGCGTGATATTTTTCATTTAATTCCTTGAGTTTTAGTATTGAAAGTTTGATGTGTAATGTATTTTGATTTTGTTATAATGCGTGATATTTTGAACGATGTTGTTATAATTCCGAGCGATTTTGTTACAATGCGTGATATTTTTCATTTAATTCCTTGAGTTTTGGTATTGAAAGTTTGATGTGTAATGTATTTTGATTTTGTTATATAATGCATGATATTTTAAACGATTTTGTTACAATGTGTGATATTTTGAACGATTTTGTTACAATGCGTGATACTTTGAACGCTTTTGTTATATTACGTGATATTTTGAACGATGTTGTAATTCCGAACGATTTTGTTACAATGCGTGATATTTTTCATTTAATTCCTTGAGTTTTGGTATTGAAAGTTTGATGTGTAATGTATTTTGATTTTGTTATAATGCATGATATTTTGAACGATTTTGTTACAATGCGTGATATTTTGAACCATTTTGTTAGAATTCCGAACGATTTTGTTACAATGCGTGATACTTTGAACGCTTTTGTTATATTACGTGATATTTTGAATGATTTTGTTATAATGCGTGATATTTTTCATTTAATTCCTTGAGTTTTGGTATTGAAAGTTTGATGTGTAATGTATTTTGATTTTGTTATAATGCGTGATATCTGAACGATTTCGTTATAATGCGTGATATTTTGAACGATTTTGTTACAAGGCGTGATACTTTGAACGCTTTTGTTGTAAGTACGTGATATTTTGAATGATTTTGTTATAATGCGTGATATTTTTCATTTAATTCCTTGAGTTTTGGTATTGAAAGTTCGATGTGTAATGTTAAATAAATTTTGAACGATTTTGTTATAATTCGTGTCTAGTGCAAGTTTCATTAGTAAAAGTCTAATTGAGATAGATATATAGAGCGATAGAATGTGGTTTAAAAGTCAAATGTGAGAGAAAATTGATAGTCTAAAAGTCAAAGAGTCAATGACAGTAGAGAATATGGTATGAAAGTCTAAAAGTCAAAGAGTATGGTATGAAAGTATGGTTTGAAAGTCTGAAAGTCAAAGAGTCAAGGATAATAGAGAATATGGTATGAAAGTCTAAAAGTCAAATGTGAGGGAAAGTTGAAAGTCTAAAAGTCAAATTTGAAAGAAAGTATGGTATGAAAGTCTAAAAGTCGAAATCTCCATAGAGACACGTGTTATAAGTCACTTTTTGGTCGAACCTTGTGTACATGAGTCAATGTAAAATAGTATAAGTACGGAAAAAACGTGTACAAACCCAATGGCCGTCACCATACTCACTTATTGTTCAAGCTGTTCACTTGAAAAGGGAAAAATGTAAATAACTTGTACATAAATCGATGGACCAAGCATGCAACTTGGAAGATTTCTTATACATACACTATAATCGAGTGGCTCGCAGATTTTGATTGCTTTTTACATGTTTTTAAACATGACAGGGAGTTCTCTCTTCATCAACTAATAAAAGGTGAAAATTGATGGCAATTACGTAACATTAGTAGTTTCGTATCATATAACCACACAATCTTGAAGTAATGGGTATTTCAATACTAACGACTTCCTGCTTACGAAATAGTGCGTGTCGTCGTTTTAGAACGGCGCAACGCACTTTTCAGTGCCAGCCGCACGACGATATAATGTAACCGCACACAGGTGCTTTCGGGGTTAAAAGCAAACTATCTAATTTATGCATAATTATTGCACATCAAACAGGTTTACACGCATTGGCGGATCCAGGAGGGGGGCGGGGGCACTTCCGGCCCGTGCCCCCCCCCCCCCCCCTTTGGAAGAGAAGTATGCATTTTGACCATAGACAATCCGCCATTTTCTCGATTGTGCCCTCCCCCCTTTTAGAATGAAGATTTTTTTTTTTGCTTGCCAGAGAATTAAGGAGGGAAACTGGACCCCCATAACCCCCTACTGAGCGAATTTTGAAGGTTTTCTGAGCCATCATTCACATTGGATTTATCATTGTCTTTTTGAGATTCATGGCTAAAATATAGAATTTTCTTTTGAAGTCTCTATAAGGAATGAAGTGCAATATACGAACATAACTGGTGGTTAAAATGGATTTATATACATGAACATAGTTAAAGGGTTTAGAGCATTACTTTATGTATCGATAACTTTAAAAGAGAAATAATACCTCAATTCAATTTCCATAGGGTGAAGAGGGGCGACTTGTGTACAATTTTATGCCGCATTTTTAGGGGGTTCAGTATTTTCCAGTTCGGCGTTGGGGTCCCATAGTTAGTGTTGAAGTCGGGTGGTACACTAGCTGCCATTTTCTGTCGCATAATCTTGAAAGTGTTCTTGATATTCTCCTCTTTGTCCTTGAGCATGCGATCGCGATTGGAACCCTTGGTAGGTCGACGGACAGAGAGCATGACTTCCAGATCGGTATAGTCTGGTTTGTTCTTAACGACTGCCTTCTCCGTCACGACATCGGCAAGAATTTCAGATGGGGTAGGACTAGGTGGTGACACTGGTAATCGGCGTGTTTGACTCCACGATCCATCGTCCGCTGTCCGCAAGACAGGCGATATCGATGGCTGATGGGTGGTTCGCGATCTCGTCGAACTCGCCATACGGTAATATTCGTCGATCGTTGCGGCGTCGTCGGCTATCGTACACGATTGTTTGCGTAGATGAAGCGGCCGATGGAATATACAGTCCGTCACCTGGCAATATTTTCCTGTGCACGCCTCGACGGTGGACGCGCGCTGGAGTTTGTCCTCGGAATATTCCGTGGTCGTGGCAGCATCCACCTGCTCTCCACCAAGGTTAGATTCGTTAACTTGTGGTTTCTGTCGTCGAATGAGTTTGAGTTTTGATCGCTTGAAAGTTAGCGGAATGTCTTCGTCGCTGTGACTTACTTTGACGAACGGAGATTTCGATTTCACATCGGAATCTGCGCTCATCTCGGATTTATTGCTAGTTTGTCTGGAGAACTGCTTCAGAATGTCACGTTTATCGACTTTCTTTGTCTTCTTAGGCGATTTAGAGCTAGAACACGGTGGTCGGTGTACCCCTTCAGGAGTTTTCGATTCCACAGGTTTGGATCCTTTGGATGTGGGTCGATGATGGGGATGAGATTTAGCCGATTTTCGAGCACCTTGCGAAGAAAATTTACCAGATGTCATGAAAATAGCTCGTCCGGGTGTTAGCGTGCCTGGCCTTGCCTCTTCACCAACGTCGTCATCGACAGAAGAAATCAAAATCTTATTCGTGGCGCTATCAACACGACTGTCCGTCCCCGTTTCGACCGTATAGTTTGACAGAGAAATGTCGTCAGGGAAAAAGCCAGCATCCCATGCAACACGGCCCTGTGGTTTAGGCGTCTTAGACGGACTCGATATCAAAGGTGAAAATACCCTGCGGTTCCCTTCGGAATCAAATCTGTAATAAGAATTGAGCACCTTGTTCGCCTTGTCCTTACCAAGACTTTCAACGCTTCCTCTCTTTTTTCGAGCTCTAAATGCGTACTCGTCAAACTCTTTCGACATCTTATTTATCGAATGCTTATTGTGTGAACACTTGTGGCGTCCAATGGCGGCGCCAGCGCTTCTTGTCACCAGATTCTCGTCGTCATTTTCATATTGTGATAGATCCTCACCAGAGTCCTCTCTCTGTCGAATTGCGTCTTCCTGCTCCGAATTCAAACGTTTCAAAAGTTTCTCTATCTCCGCAACTTCTTTGTCGATTTGTAGGAGTCTTTTGCTTTTGCTATCGTCTAAGGATTTCAGAAACTTGAAAAGCTGTCTCTCGTCCAGTTTCTTGGCTCGAACAGTGTGCTGAAGAGCTTGTTTCTGACTCGTCACCCTTATATCGCCTAAATTCTTCGAGTGTTTAGTGGGACCTCTGGGTCTATTCCCTCCCTCGCTACGGCTCACACGAGAAATAGGTTTGTCAACGGCCATTGTTCACTTTCTCTTTTATCACTGACCCAGTATATGCACAAAGGGATGGGCAATAAGCGGTGGATCACCTTCTTGTCCCAAAATCGTCTTATTTAACGAAATCCGCGGTGGAAGATTGCTTCTTTATAATGGAAAATTCCGAAAATAATCCGCTGTTTACGCTTCGGTTCCTCTCTTATTCAATAGAAACTTTGCTGAGGGGGAGAGAAGAGTACCCCAATGACCCCTAGTCTCAATCGTTATCAATCTTCTATGTCCACATTATCTGAAAAGAGTTTGTGTGTTGCCCGTCGGGTAGAGGCTCTTCAAGAGGCTTATTACAAGACACTAATTACCGTTGGAGTTAAAGGGACAGTGAAGTATTTGTTATATATATATATATATATATATATAAAGTTAGAACATCTTGCGCCTTGCTGTTATTCCTAACACCACCGATATTCCTTAAAAGTTACTCCCTTTCAAAATAATCTGATTCTGGTCCGATTTAGAGAGTGCGAAGAAAGAGGATTTGTAGAGTTTGCAGTTGGTCTATGTTTTGTCGACAGATCGTTGGAGGAATGTTCCGTTCTTGTAGATGTTTTATGCTTCAGGCCGGCTTATTGCAGGGGTAGGACGGAGGCAGCACGGTATCTGCAAAATACAAAGTAATTAGGTACAAATAGAAAGGTGATTAATCATTGAGAACTCGAATGATAAAAACGTATTAGAAGCCGTTCGGGGATAATTAAAGCTTTAAAGGAGAATGAAACTCAACAAACAGCTGATAATCATGTGTAAAATCGTCAGCCTGTTCAAAATATCTTGAAAATACTCCTATTTGATTACTCATATAAGGAGAACGATTTCTCTAAAGTTGGCAGTTTTCTTGCTAGATATTATCCCATGGGGACTGCCATTTTGAAAAACTGTGATGTCATAGTAGTACATGTTCATTTACCTGTACTCAATGGATATGGTGTTGCATAATGAATAGCTATAGATTTTTAAATATATTTGAAAGCATTTTCTCAAACATGCTAAGCTCCACCCTAAAAGAAATGCTCCAGATCTCATTCCTGCACTGACATCATCTGTCAATCATTAGTTAGCTATGGAGCGACAGTGGTATGTAGCTTTGCCAGAGATGACCATCTGTTCTAATAGACCATATATGCCTACATAGTAGTTGCTATGTCAGACATGCTGTAGGATCACCAGGAAAAGAATGGTACTGAGGAGGTGTTGTTCGAAAGCATGCAATTCTATTGTGAGCATGTGTTGAGCTGGGGGAAGTTACATTCCATGCACTGTCTATTCTAGAATGTTAGTGTAGCTGACTGAAAATCTATGAAACATATTTAGATGTTTGAATAACAAAATATTAGTTGTATGCATCCCTGCACATCAACAGCAAAAAACTTGCATTTGGTTGCAGGGGCCCTTTAAAGTGAAAGGATAGGGGGGTGGGGGGGGGGGGGTGGGGGGGTGCGTCATTCTACTATTCAGTACCACCGCCCAAGCCCTCCCTCCCCCACCCCCACCGTCTATAGCCCATCACATTGTAGGAGGCATAATTATTTACACCATTGTAAGCTTCTGGACTCTCCCAAGCCATATTTCAGGGGGAAAAAAAACATAAAAATGGAAAGAATGAGAAAGTTGTCGGTAAAAATCACCGACAAAACACTTGATGAAACGCTCCCCTGGTTTTCTCTTATTTAACCCACCTAACATTTCCGATACCCCCCCCCCCCCCCCCCCGCTTCCAATCAGAGCCATCTATACACGTGTATAGATGTCTCTGCCTCATAATATAGCGCCACTATCGTCTCAACGACTGGACCCATGCACGCTACGCCACTGTTATAAAAATGACAATAATAGTGTTCTCTCCGTTGTTGTTTTTTTGTGGCCATACGCATTATCTATCCGCAGAATTTAGGCACCCTAACAAATTTATGTGATTTTTCATACTCATATAGGGTCTACCTTTCAAAATAAATGCTGCAAATCTTATAAGCAAGAATAAAACATGTGTTAGGGTTTGACTGATATAGCAATAAACCTTTACAACAGTGACAAAGTAATTATTACCTCAGTACATGAATTAAGTCTGCGATTTCGACGGGATTTGAACAGTCAGCGACTGATATTTAATATAACAATAATCTGGGTAATGAGAATTAAATCGATTGCTTTCAGATCTGTCTATATGTTTTCATCCCGATAAAATCTTCACAGATCTTTGTTATATACAATGATAGTACATAATCTTCGCTCGGTACCAAAGTTCGATTCAGCTATAGTGGAGAGATAGTGGCAATTACTTTTATTGGGTTTCTAGTCTGGGTAAACAGAAGGGGCACAGCAGGTTATCAAAATAATATACAGACGGTAGTTCATTGGGTGGCAAAGTCCGATATGTGATTATTCCCTTGGTTATCATTCATAACATAGATATGAAATTGATCAGGTTTTAAAAGGAAAAAAAAAGGAAATGGGTTCTAGAGTCAGGTTTGTTCGCGAGACTGGACCGAAGTCGGTGATATATACGATGCACAAATTTTAATGTTATAACAGAATGATAGTAATTATAGAACGTGAGGTATGTGTGCATAATTATGGAATACGAATAATATAATACATATACATGGAGTAGTATGTCAGTATGATAATGGGAAGCCGCGTGTCCGACCATATACAAAGAAAAGCTTTGTTCCATGACAGATTTTCGTTGAAAAATAACGTTCGAAAAATAAATTCAGGGCAATTTCAAAGGCCTATCGTACTAATCAGGTAGTAATCAGGTTCGGATTACGTAATACGCGATTGTAATGTTCGCTCATTTCTAAAGGCGATAGACGGGGCTATTGAAATTGCCTTCAGTTGATTTTTCGAAAGTAGTTTTTATCGTGTTGTTATGTCTTTCCATTAGGCTCATTAATAATTAGCATGGGCGTCAATCCGAGTAGAGAATCTATTGTTCATGGGGGGACGGCTATTGTGTCGTCCCCCACGATGAATAGAGTGACGTCACGATTACCGCCCATGATAATTAGGATGTATTATTATGCTTTGTATGCAGTAAAAATAGTCACTGAAAAAGAAGAAGAAGAAGAAGAAGAAGAAACAGAAACCGGGAAGTTAATACATGTATTCGGGCAAGAGACGTCAAACCCCTGTCAAAATTGTGCCCGTAATCTTAATTTGCTCACAACAGTTTAAAACAGTATACAATGATGAATTACATTGTAGATTTTTTAAATTATTGACTACGGCATAGGTGGAGCCAGTGTACGCTACCCCTCCCCACATAAAACATGTACGAATTAACATTAAACTTTGAAAGCAGAATACTTCTACTCTATTGAAAATTGATACTTATAGCCATAGATAACAAAGTTTGGTCACAATAACCCTCATGTTTTAGGGTTTTGTTTTTGGGGGACGCACGGTAGATCTACGTGGCTAAAACTTGCCAACACTCTTTTATGTAATATCAGATGCGAATAAAATAATGAGAACTTGTGTTTACTATAGTCTTCGTGTGAAATGACATCTCTCAATCATATTTCGGATTGTCAAGACTGAGTAAGATTCCAAAACAAGACTACAAGGCCTCTTGCATAAAAACAGTTGTGGTCGACTACTCAATACTGAAGTATACTCACCAACAAAGCAATAAATATTTCTCCAAACACGGTTGGGTATCATGTTGCTGCCCCAACATGAGGGTTGGTTACGGTCTTCAAAATATTTCTAGGTGAGCACATGAACCTGGGGTCACCATCATCTTGAATACATTGCTCCGAGCGACGAAAAGCCCAAACAGCTCTACCAACAATAGCGATTCGTGCGAAAGGCAAAACACTATACCCGAGGTATAAAGCTGTGATCTCAGTTGTTTCCGGCAAGTGCGCAACACTTCAAAAACCCGGAGATTCAGGTAAGATGTGGAAAAGAAACTTGATGTTTCCCGAGCTACAATTTAATTTACCTTAGAGTATTGGAATTAGGGAAGAAAACTTTCCTATAACAGCGCACAGTTACCCGAGCCCAACTCCTCTGAACGAGACCCGGCGTACGTTGCGATGACAACATCGATTTCTTCCCTCATAAAGACCTTTGCTTCGCGAAGGAACACAGACCGGGGCGCACAGGTCAATATTCAGACAATAATGTCATCAGAGATTGTTTACCCATGCATAAGTTAGCTGAAACTTTCACCCTCACTTTTTTATTTGCCTCTCCCCTCAAGACAAACACCGTCTGTGGCAACATTGCGCGTAACAAAAGGAGATTAGGAGCAGCAAAGAATTAAAGGGTTCGATGAGTTTCGACCACCATGTCAATAGACCTGTTTACTAATAATGTATTAAAATATATGCATGGTTCTCTCCATAATGCTTAGTTAACAACTATTTAGTGCACCTGCTATGCATAATGGCATCTCTATGGTCGGAACCATTTTGCATACATTCGTTGTTGCTATGTCGGGCAAGCCTCTGGCAAGCTTTTGAGTCATCAAGAGAAACTTTTGTTCAAAAAGTATGCATAAAATTAGTAAACGGGTCTATTCATTGAGAGTAGGATGACCCAAAGCTAATACACGATAAAGGAAAGGGCTAGGAGAACTTTCTTTTACAGCATGCTCGGTAACCTGAAAAAAACATAATTATATTGAATGACTGTCACATAAAAGGCTTGGAACAGGGCACGTCCTGTCTATAAAAAGTATTATTATGTAAGTGTATCAGTATTAAACATACGTGCAAGAGTCATTTGAGGGGGGGGGGGGGGGGGGTCATTTTGGCGAATTCTGTTTCTGGTGTATGTTCAAGTGCTGTAGTTGTTTATCATCCATCGTTAGACCCCTTCGCACCTATCCTGACACTTTTCTTGTCTTTGCACGCTTTGGTGAGCACAGTTTTAGTCGAAAATTGTGATGTTCCACTCTCCTAAATTTGAAATTGCAAAATCCATTCGGATTTTTTATTGAAAAAATAAACATCAGATATTGCTACCAAAATGTGTTGTCAATTGTTGTGTAAACACAAGAGGTAATTGTTGTGTCATGGTTGAGTGAGCACACTTTAAAAGAAAGCAAGAAATGCTAAAATTCACTGTTTATATATGGCATAAAAAATTACTCCTGTGACTTTTGAAAAGTGACAATTTTGCCTTTAATGTGTGCTCACTCATGCATGACTCAATGGATCAATCTGATTTTCACACTGAAGTTAGTCAATAAGTGTAGGAACACTCCCGACAAGTTATTTTGCTTAAAACCTTTTCGTTAAAAAGTTATCCCATTTTGCTTTAGGGGGAACTTACTTTTTTTGTTGTGTTTGTATATATAGACGGTATGGGCATTTCACTAGAAAATGGATTTTCGGACAATACTCGCAGTCGTATTAAAGCCTCCCCCCCCCCCCGCTCTCGGAAAGGGCGTGCTCGTATGCATATGAAACGGAGAGACATGATTTGACGAAATACTAATTCAACGTAGTCCATTCCAAATATGATGTTCTCACTATGATTGTGGACGATCAAAATAAATAAAAAACCATTCGTTGTAAAATGTGGTACAATAATGTGATGTTTCAAAAGACATATCTCTCTAAAAAAATCGAGTGATCACTGAGGTCACTCCCCGGGCGAGTGAAAATAGACTGAAAATAGAGTGATAATCACTCTTTTCTTTTTAGAGAGCACTCGATATTCACTCAATATTCACTCCTAAACAAGTGATCACTGACGTCACTCCCTGGGGAGTGAAAATAGAGTGAAAATTCACTCTTTTTTTTTTAGAGAGAGTAGTTTTCAAATTATCTACGCCATCGACGAAATCGATTTCTGTAACAAAAACTAACGAGGCTCTTTTGCTTTCTAATAAAATAAACAAAAGTTAGTTCAAATTGAATGAGGAATTGTTGTATCTCCTAATTATACTATTTTATACTTTATACATAATCTCGTTTCCATCCTCCTTAAAAATAAAATTATTCAAGTTGTAATATCCCTACAAGTAACTACTATACTACAAAGTGTATAATAGGCTGGTGAAGTATTCTTTATGTGAGCAATAAAGTACGAAATACAATCAGCCAGTGTGCTGCTTATTATAAAGTATATAATAATTATAGGCCTACATAATTTTACAAAAGAGAAGAGAGAAAAAACAAGATATGCCATACAATTTTAAGGACTACCGTACCTCAAAATGGTTAAGTCCGACCTACCTCAGTGAAACCGTTCTGCTCCGGTCCACCCTCTGGCTCCGTATATTGCGCTATAGGCCCATCATCCAATGGTTTATTAATTTATTCTGTAAAATTTTGTCGAAGTCCCTCGGATTTCGTATCTATATTTTTTGGTTTGTTTGTTTTTAATTTGTGAAGATCGTCTTTTGGGCATGCGCGCAGATATTAATCTGTGACGTAACAATCTGTCAAAATTCAATCCCGCGTCCTGGGTATTGGCGAGTTAAAGCCCGGCGCACACTATACGATCCGACTGCGACCCGATTTTCGAACAAATTGCATGTTGCATTAAATGTGAAAGTTTTAAAAAGTGAAACTATCTCATTTGAAGTTCGGAATAATGATACGAATACTAATATTGAAATGTTGGTTAACTGCAATTCTTCTGGTTAGAGTAAAGGCCAAATCGGCTTCTAAATCTTAGTCGATCGCAAGATTGGTATGACGTCACTACGATTTGGAATTGAATTCGCTTTTATTCCTACACGGGGGCTCGCAGTAGCCCGGAATTTCGATTTTAGTATTCATACTACTATTCGGAACTTTGATCACGAAGATTTTACATGTTTGAAGGTTAATATCAAATGTAATAACAACTTTTCCCAAAATCGCATGGTAGTCAGATCGTGCAGTGTGCACCGGGCTTTATAGTGTTGAAAGCGCCGCATGAAATTCACATTAGTTAAAAGCCTATAACATGGTAGAGATCGATGCCTATAACTCTTAAAGGGGTACTACGGCCTGAAATTAATATGGATTGAATAAATAGAGTAAAATTAAACAAACAAATCACTGAAAATTTCATCGAAATCGGATGAAAAATAATGAAGTTATAGAATTTTTAAGTTTTGCATTATTTTGGTAAAACAGTGATATGCATGCACGTCATCATGAATATGCAGTGAGTGAGCTGATGATGTCATATCCCCACTTTTTCTTTTGTATTTTATTATATGAAATTGCAATTATTCAAATTTTCTGCTCCAAGCATGTAACTAAAAGGACTGACTCCTTATTTAATGTGTAAGTTTATCATTTCTGTAACTTATTTTGTTACAAGGGAGATATTTTTTATAGACATGTATGAAAAAATGAAATAATGAAGATTTCATATAATATAGTTAAAAAAGGAAAGTGGGGACGTGACATCATCAGCTCACTCATTACATATTCATGATGACATGCATAGAACTGTTTCCCAAAATAATGCAAAACTTACAAATTTAATAACTTTGTTATTTTTTATCGGATTTCGATGAAATTTTCAGTGTTTTGCTTGTTTAATTTTACTCTATTCATTCAATTAATATTATTTTCAGGCCGGAGTACCCCTTTCCCCTTTAAGTCCCTGTTCTTTCAACAACAAAAGCAAACAAACAAACAAAAAAGAGAAAAAGAAATACCCGATAGTCTTGTTGACTTCTCTTAGCTGTGCAGACTGGGCAGCTTAATTTAACTGTTATTCCGGTACTTTCAATTATAAATTATATTCTCCATGTGAGTTATTCCAACTCACATGGTTGTACCGCAAACCTTTTTTTCTGAATTACAACTTCACCATGCAAACCTTCAAATCCTATATATTCTCCTTTATTTTGTTTTTCATCTATCGTATTCTATACGGTACCATACCGTACTGTCATTTTCTCCCACCCATCTCTCTCATTCTCTCCATCGCTCTTTAATCAAAGCCCCTTACTCAGTCATGTATTTACGCAAATCATCTTAAATAATTCTATATACAAAGTCGGTTTGAAGTTTCATTCGTTTCTATATGAAAATGAATAAGTGTCATTTAAACAATATTTTTAAAAAATGAATCAGTCAAGGGCGTCGTGAGTGCGGAGGGGGGGGGTTGTGGGGTGTCATACCCCCACCAAAAATGGAAAACAAAAACAGAAAGAAAACAAGGGAAGAAAAAGAAGGAAAAGTTAATATTCGGGCAAAAGGAGTTCCCCTTCTGCAATAGACTGCAGCCATGTCAACATATTTGGGCAGCGAGGTTCCCAGAAAATTAAGTAACTTCTTTACATTTTCTCTACGAAAAGTTTTTAAGAATTTGATCCCTCGCTTAGCTTGCTCGCAAATATTTAGAAATTGAAAAGTTTATATTCGGACAAGCGGCATCCCCGGCCGCTTTTTTTTCTGTCAGGACTTGCGCCACCGACGAGAGAAGGCAGTATTTGAGCGCCAAGTTGAAGTGACAATGCGGTTTATTCCGTCAAGACTAGTCGGCATGAATATTCATGAAAAATAAATTGTAGGGATATAATAAAATTTTATGTAGGTGACAGCCAGTTCGAGTCTCGTCAGGGTCAGATTGGATATTCAGTATTGACAAAATTTTCTTTTTCTGAAATAACAATAGGGTGAAACTTTGGGAAAATGCAAGTCTCTCTCAAAGTCTTCAAAACGGGCCTCTTGACGGTCCAGAGCCCTACATAAATGGCACAAGGCCTGACAGAGTAAAAATACGCTCTCCGGCCCTTCGACAATGGGCTGCAGCCCCTCCCCGAGGATTTTCAGAGTTCCGATATTCTATTTAGGCACCTGCCACATAATTTTGGCAGAGAGGTTCCCAGATAATTTTGTAACTTCTGTACATTTCACTACAAAAAGTTTTTAAAATTTAGAAATTGAAAAGTTTATATTCGGGCAAAAGTCGTTAGCCCCCTCCTTGCGAAGGGCCTGTATGACCAAGATATCTTTACATATGTGATTTTCTGTTTTGTATTTATTTATTTGTGGGGGGGGGGGATTACGGGACAGCGGATTTGTTGGCAAACTTGGGTGTCACACTCCCCCCCCCCCCCTATTCAATATGTTCTAGGGACGCCCGGGCGTCCCTGGTATCAGTAGTGTCAAGTGTGCAACGCATGGCATGCATGAGGGTGATCTGAGCGCTGATGCTGAGACATATGGCAAACCTACCGTAATGTACGTGTACGAACAGAGAAAAAAGTAAGGTTTTCTAATTTTTTGTGGTCCATTTCCAAAATGGCGTTTTTAATATTTTTTTTTATTACTTACGGTCATATTAAAGATAATATTATAATGTACCTCTTTTTTGTGTGTCATGAAATTTAGTGTGAGTAGCACTAGACAGAAAAATCCGTCTGTTTGGAGGAGTTTTATAACATTTTCTGACTTTAGGAGAGGGATTCCGTGAAGCCAGACGTAGTCTCAGCTCAGCGGAGCATATCCCCGAACGAAATAGACTGATTTTTCGGTCTAGAGCTAGAGTAGCACATACCGTATTTGTACTTGATGGTGTTCCATAGATATGGAGCGGTTGCATTTTTTTACGTTTGAGCTCCATGCGCAGCTATCGCATGGAATCGAGGCTAATTATCAGAATTTGCAGAGGGGGTGAAATGGACGGGGACCAGAACAAGAAAGTCACGATTCGTATGAGAAAAATAGCAAGAAAGAAGGTTAGTAAATATTCTGTAATTCTTTGAACAATTATTTATTGAAAAACCATTGTAAAAGTTAGATCGAGAGTCGATGTATGATTCTATGAATGATATGCGCATGATTGAGTTTGAGTCGAGTGTACGTGTGTGAGTGTACCGCAAATCTAGCCTAGGAACTCGGCCGCGAGCACCCGCGCCGCGCCGGCGGCGGAGATCCTGACTGTAGCGCACGGTTATACTTATATAAGTTATATGGTCAGTAGGCATAGGCCTAGTATTGTAAGTTACAAAATTAGATACAGTATTTACATGCGTGTGTGATGGCTAACTTAACTTATATAATAAACAATGACTATAAAGCAAGGGCCTTCTCGTGAAATAAGCCACCGGTCATCGAGTGTCATGAGTAGCCAGGATTAGCTTCGTGAATGTAGAAAAAAAAAATGGCTTCTACACACGAACTGACGAAGCTAGGCGTTATTACCCAGCAATCAGATTCCGCACGGGGTAGTACGACATGAAAAATGCCCTGAAATCACACTTTTATGAGAATTTCCGCGCCCCACAGGCCTAGCCAGGATTAGCTTCGTGAATGTAGAAAAAAAAAAAATGGCTATACGCCTTCTACACACGAAGCTAGGCGTTATTACCCAGCAATCACATTCCGCACGGGGTAGTACGACATGAAAAATGCCCTGAAATCACACTTTTCTGATAGTTTCCGCGACCCACAGACCCTTCCCCACAGCGTTTCCTCCTAGGGAAACGTTTGTAATGACAATTTTTTTTTGATCGACTCTAATTTTGGAAATATATCCATAAAAAGATGATAAAAATTACAGAAAACTCACCAGCGTTTGCGTATCCATGCCTCCGAGGTCATGCAGATCAAAATAATATTTGATATATAATGAATTTGTGAAATCATTATTTATAAATAATGAAAACTTCAAAATTCATTATTTATAAATGATGAATATTGTAAAATCATTATTTAAAAAAAATGGAAATTGCAAAATTCATTGTTTATAAAACATTGTATCCTTTATGTCATTTTATCGTATAATAATCGTAGAAAAGAGCTAAATAGTGAATTATATGTAAATAATTGAGCTAAATAATGAATTTACAAACGGCGCCTAATAGTTTTCATGATTTCGATTACAGCGATCGTGCCGCCATTTTGATCTTATGCTCTTTGGGGGATTTTTTACTGAAATTAGAGTCAATCAAAACAAAATTGTCATTGCAATCGTTTCCCTAGGAGGAAACGCTGTGGGGAAGGGCCTGTGGGGCGCGGAAATTATCAGAAAAGTGTGATTTCAGGGCATTTTTCATGTCGTACTACCCCGTGCGGAATCTGATTGCTGGGTAATAACGCCTAGCTTCGTGTGTAGAAGGCGTATAGCCATTTTTTTTTTTTCTACATTCACGAAGCTAATCCTGGCTAGTCATGAGTGTGTACACATAGCCAGGAATGGCTTCGTGAATGTAAAAAAAAAAAAAATGGCTATACGCCTTCTACATCACGAAGCCACAATGGATACACACAAACACTGGTGAGTTTTCGGAAATTTCTTACGATCTTTTTTGGATTTTTTGGTAAAAATACGTACGATCAAAAAGACATTCTAATTCTAAACGTTTTCCTAGGAGAATACGCTGTGGTGAAGGAGCTATCAGTCGCGGGAGTTATCAGAAAAGTGATATTTCAGGGCATTTTCCAGTCCTGCTAACCCGTGCGCAGTTAGATTGCTGGGTAAGAACGCCTGGCTTCGTGATGTAGAAGGCGTATAGCCAATTTTTTTTTTTTTTTTACATTCACGAAGCCAATCCTGGCTATGTACACACACACTGCTGTGTAAAGTCAATTGGGGATGGGAACCCTCATACTTATCAATATCATAGGCAATTACACGCAATAAAGAGAATGCGGGGTGGCTTATTTCACAAGAATGCCAAAGCAAGTTTATGTAGTGAGATCTCTTCTTCTTCTTGGTGATATACCATACCGGGCGTATGGCTAGAGTGCCCAAGTCTGCGCAGTGCGTAACTGCGCGATTCTAATAAAACAAAACACGCAACGAACACAAACTTTTTATCTTTATCATAGCGATAAGCATTCATGCAAAAAACTTGTCAAAATAATGAAAAAACGGTCTCATTTCAGACATTTTATTTAAGCCTGAGTCGAATCGATTGGTTAGCCGGTGTTCGATCGAAGACCACGAATCCCGAATACGTTTTGGCAAATTCGGTGCATCGATTTGTAGTCCGCCAGATTTTTGACTACCGTAGCCACCATGAAAAAATCAAATAAAAAAAGAAACTCCGTAACGTACAGCATATATACTAGCAGAGAACGTGAAGGCGACTTCAAAGTTCAAACTGTTGGCTAACTTTCGCTAATTCGCTCGCGGAGGACGTCGCGCTTTAGCTGTGCTTTCTCTATGGAAAAATTGTTTTGTCGTTACGAACTGAAGTTTACGATAATTTTCTTGCACTCTCTCTGCATTGTCAATTTGACAAGTGTATAATTGAACATGATAAATACGGGCATGAGTACGAGTGTTCCTACTTAATTCGCAATAACTAATATCACACTCTCATCAAATTGGCAATTACTTCTGAATGATCTCTGAATCTGAATGAAGTCGAGTCTATATTGAGCGACGAAAAGTTTATTTCGTATTGTTGTTTTTTTTTGGCATCGAACAAACGTGTTCCATTCAGCTCTCCAAAGACAAAGTAAGATTATTAATTCTTTGAATTTGAATCATTGTCGGGTGTGTCGACAATGAGCATCGCTTCGTGCGACACTAGTGATATTTTGGCTAGCCATACGGACTAGAAACTTAAGATTTTGGCTCGTCCGCTGTGATTTTTACTAGCCATTGGCTAGCGGGCTATCGTTAATTTCGAGCAGCAAGAGCCCATACATATGCCTGTGATGCCAGCGGACCGGTCACCGGTGCATGGTGCATGCACTGCGTGCAACTGTGTGCAACTCTGTTTTCACCGCACATCATTTATCGATTAACCGGTATTCGATTGAATCAAAGCCGTCGAATCCCGGTTTATGAAATATTCGATATGACTCAGGCTTAATTTTATTCACAAGCCTTAAAATGTTGTCTTTCACGTCAAAACTCCCGAACTGCGTGTAAAATGAATGAGTGCGCAGACATGGGCACCATTGTTTTTTTCAATGTTGAAATGACACGACCACCGTTTCTTGTGAAAATGACATTGTTGTTGGTCTAATTTTGATGAGATTTTTTGCAGACTTACTCTTTAGAATATCAGGAATAATATAAAATTAAGCTTTAGAGGAATATTAAAGAAATTCTTGTTCATTTTCAGATCAAAACCTTAGATGCGCAGACATAGGGCTCCCCATCATACATGTAGTTGAGGAAGGTCGAGTTTCAGTTTGGTTCCAGATGGAACGTTAACCAGAACTTAAAGGAGAATTATCCCCACGAGACTTTTATCATTGACCTAAAACAGAATTCTAAACAGTTTCTGATAAAGTAAAAACATTGTATATTCAAGAATCGAGAGGATGGGAATTGTCGATTGAATCCTCCGATTTGTATTGTTCTCGAGAGTAAAGCAGCGTCGCCATGTTCCCGGTGCGATCGGGCTGTGTGACGTAGGGCATGGAGTTGGCCGTAGCGCATTGTAATTGGCTCGCAATAGTTCACCAACATTATTTTAAAAAGAGTTTATTATTATTAATAATAACATAAATTATGCAAGAGTTTCATAATTAAATTAAATAAATCAATTTATATTATCTACGTAACTATCACATTTGAAAAACATTTATTAGAGTAAAATAATCATCGTAAGTAAAACGTGTTCCAGGACACACTAGCTTGATTATACGATTCGCCCGGGCATAAGCTTAGCCTGCAGATCTACGTGATAATCGGCCTCCGTGAAATGATCACTGCAGATCACATCATTTTTCCGATCAAGTTTGAAGTCTTTTCCTTCGAATTTTTCCACGTTCAATATGGTCACCCAACGCTTGAACAATTGCTGACATTTCTGCGGGTCTGGGAACCGATGGAATGATTTCCCTATCGTTTTCTTGGAACAGTTAGAACAGCCGAACGCTTGACAATACACCACGTTTACTGTGTGTATATGCAGCGCGCGCTTCATGCAAGCTTGCTACTAGCTAGTGAGTTCTCCATCCCCTACGTCATCACGCGCAAGGTTTTATGGGAAATTAAGAGAAAATGGACGCCGCCAGTAGGAGTAGACGACGACGTAATCATCGTAAAAAGTGGTCTCTATTTTCTGCTCTTACAACGGCATCAGTTGGTCTAAAACGGTGATTTTTATATCAAATTAAATGTTATTTTATTCACTATGACCCTATTTACATTTAAAAGCCTGCGGATAATTCTCCTTTAAACTAAAAAAATAAAGGGATACTCAACCGCTGGGCGTTGTGGCGTGCGCCTGTAATCCAGCTACCAGTGGAAGTTATAAACTGATTCAGCGGACCCAGGTTCGAGACTGAGTCACGTCTTTCAGATGGTGACGTTAAAGGTCGGTCCCAGACGTAAATAATCATATCTGATTGATACACGTCTGTAAAAACCCAATTACACACACACACACACGCAGATTGTGGACGTTTTTATGCCGCGAGAGGGCACCGTGATCTTTCCCTGATCATGCCGTTGTCCCGCGGGGGACAGACTGGTCGCCGCACAATATGCACGCTCCGCCTGAGCTCGAGCTCTCGTGCGAGATTCGGTCGGCTTCGTGCAATCCGAAATGTAATCCCAGTAGTCCAATGGACGCATTCGATGCACAAACTTTGTGTATGAGTGAATGGGGCTTACGCAATCCTGACTTTCCCCACGGCTGCCTGGTGGCGTATCCCTTTAAGTCTAAAGAAGAAGAAGTGATTGAACCCTTTTGAGAAAAACTGACCACATTTTATGGTTTGGCTTTTGCTTTGGACTTTATCTCAATAACTTGATACAGAATCAGAGCTTTATAGTATAATACCATGAATACCAGATGCATGAGTACATGTAGAAAAAAAATTTGATTTTCAGGAACTTTAAAACTAAAATCCTTAAACTGGCAAAACATTGAGACATTCAAAATCATTGTTTTTTATCAAAATTGGCATTTTTTGAACTTTATAACAAAGTTTGTATTGTCCATTTATTTTCAAAAGACATTACACCTTAATGTAGCACGAAAAGGAAAATGTTATTGTTGCCAATTTGAAGAACAAATTTGATAAATTTAGCCCTTTGCTAGTTCCTTTCCTGTAATATTCATCTGTAAGGCAAAAAGAAAAAAAAATATTGTTTTGGCATAACCCACCCTACCCCTAAAATACCCTTGACCATTGGGTTTTTTTGTTGTTTTTTTTTGCTGTTGATATCGCGTGTGATTGTGCTGCCTTTGCAATTGAGTTTGCAGTGGTAACAGAACGGCTATTTTCCTGCCGTAAAATATGTGTTTCGAGCCGTTTCGGAAAGAGTTTAACCTTTGTTGGGGGGGGGGGGGAGCACGCCCAATGCCACTTGTTTAGGCAGTATCCTCGCTCGTATTGCTTCATCTCTCGCTCAATGAAACTCGTGCATACCGCATGCATGCTCTAGCTAGCGAAATTGGCATCTTATGTGTGCATGTTTCTGTGTATGCATTTATATATGTGCGTAGGGGTGTATATATGTATGTATGTGTATAAATGATGGTATCATATATGCAGATTGGAAGGGAAAGGAAAAAACAACACAATAAAGAACCGCCCTACCTACTTTTCAGTGACCCGTATTAATACTCCAGTTCAACAATTTCTTTTTGCCTACCGGTAATTACAGTTGGTAATTGTGCAGCATTGGTCTACTTCAATTGATATTTTGAAACATGTTGTTTGAGACAGGTGTGTCCGTTACTTTAGTTATAATTGTGGAATGGCAGATGACCTGCACACTGGTGATTTAAAGAAGCCGTTTTTGCCTATTGATGAAAATTCAAATATTACATTTGTCTGTTATGACTTAATACATTTCAATATTCAGGATGCAGATAATACCATTACGTACAATCGTACATCATGAGGCATTATAAAGTTGGACAAAATTTTATTGCATTATGGCAAAAGGGACCATGACCAAAAAGGAAATTTATATTTATTTAGCATGAGGTCTCATGACATCACAAAGCAGCGATTAAGACTGATCGTGCTACATCACTGCCTCAAACTCATCATGAAATCTTGTGTACACTTGTTGAAGTAATGTTATTAGAAATTCTGTTCTGTTTTAATATCCTTCTTAATTACCAAGATATTTGCAGAGATTGTGGCAGCCAAGCAAATGAGAGACAACCCACCAGAATGGAAATGCTGCAATCAGTGTTTCAGGAGTGCCATAGATATCCACAAGCACATATCCAGGGAACATAGTGAAGAGATTGAGAGCAAAACCATGACTACTCTGAAGGAAGCCAAATCTGTTTGCAGCAGCTCAAAACACATTCTTGAAAATGAAGCAGGAGGGGAACAGGAAGGGAAATGTCACAGGTCAGGAGAGCACCTTGACCAAAGCAAGATTCAAAAGCAATGTGTCAATCTGGCAAGGACTGCCAATGAAGGAGTTGATCGAATTGGTGCAGATGATCATGTCAGGGAAAGAAAACATTTCTATTCCGAAGATGATGTCCTACCCTGGTTGCCGATGGTAACACAGTGTGGTGCAGAGGATGAGGAAAGCAGTTGTAACATGAAGACCAGGACTAAAGAAGGTCAAGTCCTTCTATTCTATAAATACACTGATTTAGAAGATCCAGAGGACATATGTGAATGGCAGAAAGAGTTGTGCCGGAGACTTCATTTACATGGAAAGGTATACTTGGTTACGATATTATTATTAAATCATATCAAACTTGATTAAAAATCTGTCCAAGGTTGGCAGTATTATTTTGCTTTATCCTCTCATATGGCTATACAGCAGAATTGAAGATCTTTATTTTTTGATAATATTGTTTCTTCCTTGAAGTATGTCCAGTCTACTGAAGGTACTGTAGTATGGAGGGCATGATTTCTGAAATAAGGGTGGGTCAAAAACAAACTGCCGGTAAAGAAAATTATGAAGTGAACATATGTGACCCTCCACCACAAAACGACCAATAAGTCGGCAATTTGGGTTTTTTAAATTTCAACACCGTTTGAAAGCTTAGATTCTGAGCTTTAAAATGATATATAACTTGTCTTGTATTGACATGTAGCAAACCCTTGTAAATTACAATGAGAATGTCAACGTGTCAGACAGGCTAATGACCAAAACAATGGCTCTACAGAAGAGTGACTATTTAAGAGCGCTTAATGCCTAATCTGTGTCCTATTGTTTGCCGCACAAAAGGTTGAGTCAAAATTCGCTAACATACACTGAGAAGTACTAATTGGATTGGGTTGAAGAGGTGTCGTGGACTAGTGGATACGTCACCGGACTGTGGCTCACATGGTTCGCGGTTCGAATCCCGCCACGGCGCTAATGTCCTTTGGCAAGACATTCATCTACATTTGCCACTCTCCACCCAGGTGAAGTAAATGGGTACCCGGTAGGAAGAAATTCCTTGAAATGCTTTAGCGCCTATCATGGCAGCTCGGCTAAAGCCGGGGTAATAATGTGATACTTTGTATTAAAGGCATTGAGTAACTTTGTGGAGGCTTGATTTAATAAATTGTTGAATATTGATATCTGTCTTGTATAATGATGTTCAGAATGATAAATAAATAGCCAGGCATAGAAAGGTTTTCAAATATATAATGCTATTATTAAGATATCTGCGACTGAATACTCCCATTTACGAAAGCGTATGGCCATACGCTTTAGTCTAACACTGAGTCAATGGGGAAAATGAGTCTGGCATTTTCCGGTCACTTGCATATGTTTACTTTTGTGAAGCACATGATGATTTTGAAGTGCTTTTTTCCACATGGGCTTCATTTTTACACCATATTACATACACTGATAACATGTAAGGCCAGAAAGCTCAGATTTTATCAATCCTCCACAAAGTTACTCAATCACTTTAAGCGCAGTAGAGTATATTCATATAGTAGCTGCGCTATATAAATGGAACATATTATTGAAACTTTTCATACTTTCAGAATAGATACATGTACATGTATATTTCTTTTTTTTAATTTTGAAAATCAGACAGTTTTTAAGCTATACCAGAATCGCGATGTGAAGTACAATCCCAGCACGTTGACACACAAAGTTTGAATGTCCGGGAAAACATGGTCATTTTGAATGAGGGTAAAAACATATTTCAACATGGTATTTTACCGTGAAATTTTGTCCGATGGTAGATTAATAAATGAACTTTCAGAAATCACGTAAACTTAAAATCAAATTTCCACCTCAAACCAACTTTTCCAGCTGTTTACTCCCATTGCGACTTATTGGTCGTTTTGTGGTGGAGACTCACATATGTGAGAGATTGTGAAGCACATATTTATGTGACAAATTAATATTAACATTTATATGTGACAAACTGACGTAAACATTTATGTTTCACATTGCTGTTGGGATATTTCAGATCAGGATAGCTAGAGAAGGCCTGAATGGTACAGTTGGTGGAGCAAGCACAAGGACTCGGCAATACATTGAAGCAGTCATGGCACACCCATGCTTCCGTGACATGAAGATTGAAGATTTCAAGGTTTGCTTTAACTTATGGAATCTTCCTATGTTTTGTCTCTGTTATAACTTTTGAGTTATACTGATGCATTGAATTTATTATAAAACATTTTGACTTTTCATCAAGAAAATGCTATTTTTTGAAACCATGCTGTATGTGATTGGCCCTCAGAATTGCAAAATTTCAGATCATACAGATTTGTAGTGAAGCAGAAGAAATTGCAATCAGTTACCAGCTTTATGTAACATAGTCATAATGTTGAGAAAGGGAGGTGGCTGAAAAACATTTTTTTTTTTGCAGTAACAAAATTTAAGTAGCTATTTTTTATTTTCCTGTTCCTAAAATTGAGAGCATGTCATAAAACCCTGTATAAATACATGTACTGTACATATTCATTGGATTATCCATTTGAGTATAAGCCAGTGCGCATGGGCAGATAAAGGTCATTTGTACCGAGTACAATTGACCTTTATACGCTGTCATTTTTACGCACCACGATGCGAGCACCAGTATGATTTTACATGTTAAAGAAGTAGCGTGTCCACCAAAACAAATGCGCATGCATGTACAAAGTGGGGTCATTTCAGGGTCATTTGTACCATGAACTACTTATGAACTGGCTTATTGCTCCATCATAATTATTGTAATTTTAAAAGAACAATATCTTGCACTCATCAGTAGTATTGCTGTCCATCAATTTCTGAAAAAGCATCATCAAAGGAGATTCTATGAAATCTACTTTTTTTCTAATATGTAAACACTGATTAGTATTCTAGACTGCCTAAACAAAACATTTGATTAAACAAATTTGATTTGGAAATAAACAAAGAATGAATTGTCATTCAAATTGCCAGCTTAGCTGCAAAAAATTTGTTATTCATGTAAATAAGAATGAATAATATGTTGTCTTTCATCTTGTTATTTTCCTCTTGTTCTAGACAAGTTCAGGAGACCGTGACAGTTTTCCCGACGGTCTCATTGTCTCAATACATAAGGAGATAGTTCCCATGGGTGTAGATCCTGTGCAGGTCAGCTTCAAAGATGCTGGTATGGTTACAGCCAAGTCCTAGTACTATTAGATAGATAGTTACATGTAGATAGATAAATGGTATTTATTGATTAATATTTATGTATGTGAATAAAACATTGATGGAAAAGACAAGTATACATTTCAAAAGATATCACAATACAATCTACATAATTATGAAGAGCATTTACATGTACATGTATACCATTAATCTTATACAATATTACAATTTAAAAATTTGTGTTAATAGTCATGTAATTATAATCATGGTAAGAAATAGGTGAAAAAGAAAGAAAGAGAGAAAGGAGAGAGATTTAGATGGAGAGAGGGGCAGGGAGGGAGGCAAAGGATGTAGAAAGTAAGAGAAAGATGGAGATGGAGAGAGAGAGAGAGAGAGAAAGTGAAAGCAGGACAGATGGAAAGAGAGGGAAAGTGGGAAACTTTTGCATTTATATTGAAGCTCTGAAGGGAAAAAGTCAGAGGGTTAAATGTAAAAAGGTGTAGCACTCTGGAATATCAGAAATCATTATCATATACCATCTATACCCCAAATTAGGAAAACTATTCCCAAGAACTTTCTGACATTGGTAGATCATTCCATTTTTACATGAAATCACTCGTTTTCTTTTCTAATTGGTACTCAATTGCTTTTGTATTTAATCTTTGTATGCCCCTTATTAAAAAAATAGAAACATATTTAATTTTATTTTTTTAATGTTAAGGCAATTCAATAAGTTTGATTCAGAAGCAATAATCTTCAACTAAACATGATTAAAATGTAGGTCTGTTGAAAGATCTTTGTTTTTTTTTGAGAAAAAAAATACCCTGGAATATCTGTCAGAGTGTATTAAGTGAAGTAACTTGTGTTGTCACTTTATTTACTGGATTATGGTAGCTTTTTATCTATGAAGTTATTTCATTAATTTGTTTTTTTCCTCTTGATGTAGGACATCATCTTACTGCAGCCCAGTTCCATGATGAAGTTCAGAAGCATAGAAACGCCAGGGAAACGGGACAGAAGACAGATACAGTCTTTATTGACTGCAGGAATTTCTATGAAAGTAGAATCGTGAGTACAGAAATGTTATATCAGTGAAAATATTTCAAGTGTATTAGATGGGGATAGACTGACAGAAGTCAAAGTACAACCGGAAATTCCCCATACGTGGTATTAGCATCAATGGTGGTATGCAATTTCAAAAACTCTGAGTACATGTATTGTGAAATATGTTTCCTCTAAAATATTATATTCCAAAAGCAATATTTGGACTTAGAAAAGTTCATTTTTTAGTGACGTTGGTGCTGGTGGTACAGAAAGGATGAATTTGTAGTCCAAAGAGGAAAACATGTAAAAATTAAGGAGGTTCACATTTCATACAAAAGCTTAAAAGAGAACTTCAAGATTCTGTTTCTCCTTGTCTCTAGGGTATATTCCCTGATGCCATCACACCAGACATACGCAAGTTCAGCTACTGGCCAGAGTATGTGGATAAGAATGAAGCAGTGTTTGCTGACAAGAAGGTCCTTATGTACTGCACTGGAGGTATCAGGTGTGAAAGGGGCTCAGCGTACCTCAGGTCAAAGGTCAATATTTCTCAAATCTACATTAATCAGGCCTCTTGCTTTTAAAGAACTTGATGGTTCACAAAAATTGAAGTGTTATTTAAAGATAAAGTAGAGTACTGGTCATATGATTTTATTGTGAAAGAAACAGTCTAAAAATTATTTATAATGTTGGTTTTGATTTTATGGAATTATCAAAATGGTGAGAATTGTATTCAGTCTTGATGAAAATCGTGTACATTGCAAAACACTGCACATAGATAAGAGTATATGGGACTATTGGCATAAGAATGAAAAGAATGAGAATGCTCATAAATTACTTTCACTTGGACCAGAAGTCAACATTTTCTGTTATATTTATATCATGGAATATGTCTGAAAAGCATGTCTGAAAAGCATGTCTGAAAAGCATGTCTTAAGAAGAAAATAAAAGAATGAAATGAATTAAAGTCATCGTTTTAAAATTTCAAATATTTGGTGAGTAGTAAGACTATAAAACTTATGTTATATGATCTAGAGCTTCATTTAAGTATTTGAGAATGCTTCATATTTTAGATTTAAAGTCTGTAAGCATTGATCTCATTAAAAAGACACTATAATCACATTGTTCATGTATCCCCTCAAGTAACACTTTCATCTTTACCTTTTGAGTGTGTATTGTGATCCGTACACAGGGAATCTGTAAAGAGGTGCTACAGCTAGAGGGGGGTATCCATCGGTATCTAGACCAGTACCCAGATGGCTTCTTTAGGGGCAAGCTGTTTGTTTTTGACAATCGCTATGCTATTCAAACGAACCAAGATGTCATAGCAGGTAACTATACCAAACATTCCTTTCAATCCATGCAACCCTTTTGGAAAAAAATATTAGTGGTAAACTTATTAAATGTATTTTTTTTTCAAATCGTTGGACTATGTCACAAAATCAATTGAATGTGTGTACCACAGCAAAATACCCAATTAAAGCGAATTTTTTAAAAGGAAATCAAATCTGAAGGTAATTACGTCACTGTAGTGCAGTTATGTGTGCTTAATGTTCAAAGTATTCCATATAGAAGGAGCAGACAGTTGCAAAAAGGCCTTGTCACCTGAATCTTCAAGAGAACCGTTCACATCTGTACAAAGTAGTCCTGTTTACAACGTATAATTTCTCCACAGAGTGCTTCCACTGTTCCAAGCCTTGGGATGAGTACCAGCCCTGCAGCAGTGAGCATTGCCACCAGCTGGTCCTCTCCTGTCCATCGTGCAGGACCGCTGGCCTCACTACCTGCTGCAAGAGGTGTGCAGAGCTAACCCATGACTATACCTCCAGGGAGGATGGCAAGGTCAAGAAGAGGAGGGAGGAATGCACTTGCACCAAGAACAGAGAGAGAATCCCTGTGGAGAAATTGGACAGTAGTTCTGACCGTAGTTTGAACGAAGTTGATATTATCGAGCCATGTCAAGGCACTGGTAATGCAATGGTTAGTTGATAGTGAAACGGTGCAATGGCATTGTGAAGATGGAGAAAGTTATTTTCAATTTCCATTTACATTATTTCATAATTTTTAATTCTGCTTACAGATTGATCCTGTCTTAATCAAAGAGTATAGTATTAACTTGGATATTGCTCAAAAGAAGTAGAAGTTTGTTCAGGATAGAAAATCATCTAGAAGAACAGTATTTTATGTGCCCATATTGGCACTGTGAGTTTAATAAGAGTCACTCATTGTCCATGAATGTGCCCCATCTTATAAAGAGTTGCGATCCATTTGAAGCCATCGCAAACTAAAATCAATCGCAACTCCTATCTCTTTTATTACTTTTTATAAGATGGGGCCCTGGGGCGGTATTCTGAAAACTGTTTTATCTCTAATATTTTTGTATCTCCACACTTAAGATAAAATTGGTATTCTGAAAATTATAACTTTTGTTGTAAGTTTTGTTGTAAGTTTTGTTGTAACTTTTGTTGTATCTTTGTTCACTCTGTGCATGATGCTAATTTACATATGTGCGTTGAAGATAATATCATGAGATAATTGGTATTCTTAAAATTATTTTATCTTTTGTTGTAGTTTCTTCCATGGTAACTACAACAAAACTTACAACAGCTAGTATCTCATGATCTTGGCAATTTTTGTCTAGCTCAGAATCAGACAGTACATGCTCGAATAGCAAGATGGACACTCTGTGTGATTCAAGATCTCATAGAGAAGACATTTTAAAGAAATTACAGGTGGAATTCGATGATTTTACATCAATATGTGGCTTGATTCGAGCAGAAGAGGTGAGCCATTATGTTAATTAATTGCAGTCCAATTGCGCATGGCACATTATAAACACGTAATTTAATAACTACCCCCGAAATTGATATATGCACAAAGCCCATCCTTAAGTTTGACATAAGGGGTCTCCTATTGGTTAACCTACCTATATAAAATCCATCTCGATAGGTACAGTGTCAAAAATTGGGCGTGTGAAAGATAATATAAAGGTGGTCGTCTGTAGAGAGGTAATATCTCCTTAAAACAATTTTCAGAATACCAACTTACAACAATATTAGCGAGGTATTATCTCCGGAAGATACAACAAAAGTTACAACAAAAGTTACAACAATTTTCAGAATACCACCCCTGGTCAATACATGGCTCCTTGACCTCCAAGGCCAACAGTGCCACTGTCATACCACCATGTTGTGTTGTTGCAGAAATCACGGTGCTGCGTGCCGTCTTCATCGTAATCCTGGACGACAATTTCCACATCTCTGGAGCAGTTGCCTTGTAGGTTTCTCGGGTGTTTTAATTGCTGCCTTCTTGGCTGGTTGTGTCATCCCTTGCATTGTGATGATCTTTAAAATGTCCATTTTACCAAATACTCAGCACTTTTCATTGGCTGCTGGACACAACCTTTGTTCTGACATTTTTTGAAAGAGTATCAATCAAAAGAAAAACATGAATTTTCACTGTCTGTATGCGAATTTGGTTCCAATGCTATTCCCAGTGACGTCACAGATTCACTTTTCCTTCTGACGTAAGTGTACAAGCGCTGTTTCCTTTCTTGCTGTAATTGACACTGGACGTTTTCATAGCCAAATTTTGCTATTATGAATATATGAATGTAAGGCCAAGCCTGAAACAAATGGCATCCATGGCAGGTCGGATACAGTCAGAGATGTCAGTATAACTGTGAGGTCAAGAGAATCATTTCTATTCCATACACAATAGCTTGTGTTTTAGCTTGCCAGTTCCTTCATCTAACACCAAAACATGGACAAAGATAGCAGTCTATACTTTTTTTGTTTTCCTTCAACATTGCTGTGTAATATTCTTCATTGATTTATTTGGTTTTGGGAAAAATTTACTTGTGACTAAGTTCACCTTCTCCATAGAATCCCTGAACATGACGCTGCATGATGATAGCGACTTCCTGAACAGGTTCAGACAAACATATTTTGCTGAAGACCTTGCGTTCTGTAACACAGCTTCCATTCATCGTTATGGCACTTAAGTTTTCTGACTGTTCACTGACTTTCCACTTTCATGTCCTCTTGTTGGTATGCTGGAGTGGCTTCATCTCTGTCATCGCTGCTAGGAATGTTAGCAAGTGAAATTAATGGATTAAATGTGTATGTTGGAGACAACTCAAACTCCAGTTAACTCCTGGAGTAAACATTGACTTAATTATGGCAAGAAGGTACTTGCATGGAGAGTGATGCCTATGCCAGTCATGGCATGTGCATTGTGGCTTGCTGGTCGTCATCTCACACCACAATATACGTATGGTGGGTTCTGATCCCGACTTGAAAAGTACATTCCAAGTCCACACTGGCAGTCACATAGTCGACAAGACTATCTGTCTCTTCACTGCCACAGATGTAGCAATGTTGACAGTCAGCCTCCTTTCCCTCTTGGCTGACATCCTTTCTTTAGATAGCCATTATCGTTAGGTGCTAAACTGGTTTGGTTATCAGACTTTGCGACCAGTATCCTCTGTCTTGACCACCCTGTGGTTGATTCTTCTTTACATCTTTGACCCTGGTCTGTACCATTACTAGGGATACTAGACCTGTGTCCACATTTAAACTGTATTATGTGGAATCATTATACTTGTGCTGTGTATGGTGATAATGATATCTCGTGTGACATCAAAATCACTTTCTGTCTGGAGTTTCATCACTCAAATGCAAACTCAACTCTTAAGGAGATTCCTTTGCCCCTTGTGTACCTGATACCAGTTCCTGGTATGAAGAGATGACATCTTTCTCCTTGAAATGGCATCAGAAATGTCATTGGAGGATTGGGAGAGAGATGTTTCTACCATCCATGTAGCCTCTCAGTGGCATTTCTTGACTTGTTTAATACATGAATGACCACCTCCATGTTATCTACATCTGGATAACCTTTCTTCTTTCCTACATACTCCTACATGTAACTGCTCCCAAAATATTGTGGCGGAATAGGGGGGGGGGGAGGGTTAATAAAATTGGGGAAATAAGAAGAATGGAGGAAACCCAAAGGGGTGCGGCGTACACACACACTCAGTGTAGCGTTAACTTATCAGAATATCGATTACACACAAATGCAAATTTATCCAGGTCAGCTCGCTATTTATAGTCGTGGAGGAGCTCGCGTGACCAATGTTTACGCGCACCGTGCTGTATTCTGATTGGTCAAGGAGGCACAGACACGATATGCATATCATGAATATTCAATTAAAATCCAAACTGAAGAGGAACTGCTCATGAATGAACATTTCGTTAAATACTTTAGCAATAAAGGAGTCTTGCTAGGTACAATGGAATATTTGGATATACTCCCAGTCATGGAAACTGCCAAAAAAAAATTATTGATATTTTTAAGGACAAAGAAGGTAAGAAAATATCAGATTTCAAGAACCTTTCTTCAGAACATTCATTAAAATTGGCTTCCTGATAAAATATGAAACATCAGTCCCAGACGTAAATATTCATGTTTGCTGTTTCTATTAGAAAGAAAATAATTGTCTTAGACCCAAAACCGCTACATTATCCCCCTACTTCTAATTGCTGTCCCAGCAATTTAAAGACATAAACATTTATACTTCAGTTAATTCCTAATATATAGATAATTAATATTGATCAAAAACAATAATATACACTATTCTTCGTAATCAAAGTGAGTTGTTGTAGTCTTGATGTCTCCCCGCTTTTCATGTCCATGTATATAATAAAATGTCTCTGTCACTGTGGTGACGCTTCTAACTCTCAGGGTACCAGCTCTGGATTTTGGGTGTTTAACCGTGATTATTATTTGCGTCTCCTCCTCATTATCAGAATCTATGATGACTCTCGTGTCTCGGTTGGTCTCGTCAGTGTCGGTGGTGATGTTCTCAATTGTATCCACATCGATTGGTGCTCGTGGTGATGGTTGTGGAGCCTCCTCCACTTGGTACGGAATCTCCTCTTCTTGGGATGCCTCCAAACTGTCGTCGCTTGCGTCAACTGACAGAAGAACGGAGGAAACCCAAAGGGGTGCGGCGTACACACACACTCAGTGTAGCGTTAACTTATCAGAATATCGATTACACAGAAATGCAAATTTATCCAGGTCAGCTCGCTATTTATAGTCGTGGAGGAGCTCGCATGCCCAATGTTTACGCACACCACGCTGTATTCTGATTGGTCAATGAGGCACAGACGCGATATGCATATCATGAATATTCAATTAAAATCCAATTTAAACTGAAGAGGAACTGCTCATGAATGAACATTTAGTTAAATACTTTAGCAATAAAGGAGTCTTGCTAGGTACAATGGAATATTTGGATATACTCCCAGTCATGGAAACTGCAAAAAAAAAATGATTGATATTTTTAAGGACAAAGAAGGTAAGAAAATATCAGATTTCAAGAACCTTTCTTCAGAACATTCATTAAGATTGGCTTCCTGATAAAATATGAAACATCAGTCCCAGACGTAAATATTCATGTTTGCTGTTTCTATTAGAAAGAAAATAATTGTCTTAGAGCCAAAACCGCTACAATATTCATCTAAATCTCATGAATATTTGGGTCCGAAAGAACCGAAATAAACATAATCCCATGGCATAATCATAAACTAAATTTCAATGAAAACAATGTCCAGGTCAATTTGAGAGGATAACATAATTATAATCATTATCTGACGTAAGTTCTTTACCTGAGGTAGCATCAAGCAGGGTTCTCCCCCGTTGAACAATGGCGAGCAATGTTTAGGTCAGTTACTAAAAAAAAGAAGTAGCTAATGTTTTACTATCATTTCATAGCAGAGAGTTCATTATGTTTACTGATAATTATTACGTGGACATGCTGAATATAAATGCAGTATTTCAAACTTTAGCACAGATGCATCATGTTCCACCAATGTTCGTAGGTTGTCCATCATTCTTTAGTTCAACCATGTAGAGTCAAAACAAAGTGTTGCATACAGCTTCACCACAGTGTTCATGTTTCTTTTTGTGCCCATTTGTGTCCGTCACCATGTGAGTCTTCACATCTTCACCATCTTCATCTCACATCAGCTTTGCCTTCCAGGAGGTGTTCATAACAAGGTTGTCCAATGAAGATGCGCACATTTCTCAGGACCGAGACTTGCAACCCGCAAAGTGGACGTTGTATGTGCGGGACTGTGAGGCTCCTACACAAGGACCATCCGTAGTCGAAGGAGTTGACTCGTCTTGGGTCTTTTCCGCTGTTCATGGCATGAATAGTAGCACTATTGACACGACAGGTGTCGAGGATGAAAGCAAATGCTACGGCAGTCTATTTCTTAGACTTTGTCTTGCTTGTGTAGCTCTGAGCACCTTGATCGATAATGTCGGTCCCACCTTTCGTGAAATCGTGCAATTTGTATGCTGTGGGTTTTTATTCCTGTTGTCCTTTGTTTGCCCTAAGATGAGCTTCATTGTAGTCAAGAACATTTTTGGGGCCTGATGACTTTGTGCGAACAACATGAGTGAAGACTCGTGTTGCTGTTGGCCCCATTCCGCAACACCTGGAGGGAAAACTCCTCCCTTCCCTCAGTGGACTTGACTTCATTTGGGACCCCCTTCATGTTGGCCTGCATCGTGCCCACGATAGTTATCCCCTTCTCCAGCAGCCATTCAGCAAGGTGAAGTGACTTGTAGAGCCTGATCGGTTGCTATATTGCGTCCGCGGAGTTGGCCATGTGTCATCATGTCTGTTATCATGTCCTTGACGACCTCTTCTGTGCCTGCCTTGTAGTATGGCATTGGATCTTTAGTCGGCTTTCCACTGTATGGGGCTGCAAGGAATGTGTCGGGGTAGCGTGACGCATTGATGGATTTGTACAGCAGTCGGCTTGTTCCCCTTCGCAACCCCATCTTCTTGTGTCTGGGTCAGGGCATCCTGTACAGGCTCCGTTCCTTATATGGCGGACCCCCACAGCATGGTGGCTTAAGTTTTTACAGACATTTAGTTTGATTTTTGTTTTTTCAGGATCTCCCACTGCGATCCTGTCAAATAACAGTTGCGTCCAAGTGCCACCTATTCCACATAGAGACTCCCCGTATAAGGTGTATGTTGTTTAACTTACTTTATATCTATTTACTATTTAACTGTAGAGACGATATTAAGAACCTTAGCAGTGTATTAATCAGAGTCGGTCTCCCCCTATCATTGAGTGCTCAAACACAAACCTTTCCATCCACAGGTCTGTGAAGGACCTATTCTTCTCTTTCAAACATGACGTAGTCAGCCTGTACAGTAGGGACAGTCATGGCAGTAGTGGCAGTCAGGGCAGTAGGAACGGTAGGGGCAGTAGGGGTAGTTTTAGGACTGTCATCCACTGGTGCTATGGTCCTTCCACATTTTCATACAACAATGTGGTAGGTTGTAAAAATAGTATCTTCAATGTGAAGTATGTAACTAGGTATGTAATGTACAAATAATCTATACTCAGCTGGAACAAGTTGGAATTTTCAACTGGTTGTGGAAATGTCCTCATTTTAGATTTGATCCCAGTTCCTGAATATGCTTCATATGGGTGTTTATCTCTGAGTAGGAGGTGTGCCCTTCTGAACATTTTTTGCTCATGAATGGTGAACTTATTCATTTGGATGCAATTATCATTCCTCAAGTCATTGTCTCGCTGTATGTTGGGAAGGATTTCTGAGGCCAGTTCCTTCAGATCGAAGAACTCATCTTGTTCCAGGTGTGTGACTTTATATGGCTTCTCTCTTCTTGCCATTCTTACAATTACATTCCATCTGGGTATGACCAAATTTCTAGGTATTTGTGGTCAATGGCCTTGATAGGCGAGGTCAGCATGGCATATACATATCAAAGTCGCCGAGAAAAATTTGTTCTGGTTTTGACACCACAACAATCAGTGTACAGTAACACTTGAGTTTTCCCGGAGAAGACAAATAAAGCTTGATCCTATTTAAATTGCAAAGTAACTCACTTCAGACAAAACAAAGCACATCACTGTCTGCCTGATAGTAAAAGGTTACATTGTAAAAGGACCGTATGCGCTTTTGATATAGTACTGGGCCCGTGTCATTAATTGCAAATAATTTTGCAGTTTATATCAATCACCACTGTGTATAAGATGGGGCCCTGATGTCAAAACTGATGGACAACGTAGTGCCAAAGGTGAAGGAAGCATTGAGCATGTAGGGACCTTGGCTTTGTCCCTTTCTATTTGTTGTGCTTGTGCAACTGGTACTCAGCTGCCTTGCCTTCTCCCTGCTCTTGGCTGGCATTATCATATTTTGTGCAGTGCAGGTCTTGCACTCATCTTTTTTGGGGATATAGAAGCTCAAATTGAATTCTGTATTACGCCCCTTACGGTATATTTTTACTGGATTTTGGATGTTTTCCTGACTCTGTACATTTTGTATATTTTTGTACACTGAATTCTGGCAGGTATTGGCAGTAGCTGGAAGATAATGGGAATCGATCACATGGAAACTTTTGATATGAGAGTGTATTTTGTTTAATGCCCTTTCTGGGGTCTTTTTAGGAGTGCATGTTTGTCCCTCTGCATTTTTTTTTTAGAATAATAGACCAGCTTTCTTTTTGAGGGTGTTGACGTATGCCAAGAAATGTTATGAACCTTGCCTTCACTTTAGTCAATAAACCAGATTTAGGAACCTGGGGCATTCTGTCCACAACTGAGACATACCGGTAGTGTACACTTGCCTTACCCTCAGAACACCCGCACAAGTGGTTCTTTCCTTGACCCACCACATGCACTTACACACCTTAGGGTAGGTGTCCAACATGGGGTTAAACTATAAGTAAATTGCAGGAGGATTCATCCCATTTCTCCATTGTTTCATGCTCATCAAGGTGAATGTTATGGGTGTGCTCCGATAATGTGCACTGTGATCAAAGAGAGCAGAAATACTGATCTTCACTAATTTGCATCTTTTCAAATGTTTGATTTATGAAGAATGAGCAGCTCAAAATACCTTGTATGTTATCTTTTATTTCAAAGCATTATCTTTGTTAAAGTGAGTTCATTTCTGTCAAGAGGGTTTAACCTTTTAATTACTACATGAAAATTTCATTGAATTTTATTATTGTTATAACACTTGCCAAAGATTTGTTAGATTATAATGATGCATTATTGTATTACTGATCACTTCACATCATTTTTCTGATTGCAGAGAAAAGTTTCTGTAAAAATGGTTGCTAAATCATCTGTAAAATGGTTGCTATACCAAAGAAAAAATATGGACAAACAACGTCTGCTGATTTCCTAAGCATCTTTTGTACATCCAAGAATATCAACATGGATCTTGATCTGTGGTTTTCCATTGCATGGCACCGTGTGTTTGGCACAATGCTGGTGTGAATAAGTTCTGAATAGGGTACAAAGATGGATGCTTCTTTTTGGTCAGCTTGCCAACACTTGTGCACATCGGATCCGTCCACACTTTCAGCTGCTTGGCTGTGCATGGGGGATCCAGCTGAGAAGCCTTCTCCTCAAACAGCCTCTTCTTGACATGAGCCTGCTTGTATTCCTTATTAAGCACTCGATTGTAAAGCATTACATGAGACCTGTACCAGCCTGCAATGTCTTGTTCTTGCTGCTCAGTCAGGTCACTCAGATGCTATGGAGGCATCTTCTTTCATTTCTGAACAGCAGACTCTCTTTCCTATGTGTCAAGTGGCTTACTTACTTCAAGTGTCTGTGTTAGCTGTGGTGTAGCTGCCCTGGAACCAGCAGTGGAAACAGTCTATACCTCAGAGGCTAGAGCGGTGTAACATTATGCCTTACAGGTTCATTTAACTGATATTCTGGACTCGAACAGCAGAGAGTTAGTAGAGGTATTTTACGTGTGTGAGAGAATGGTGTTTTATTGAGAGCAACCAAGTGAGCCCTCTATCTGAATAAACACTATAGTTTGTCAGTTGAGTAAATCACATAAACAGGATACTAGAATACTGTTACATCCTCCCTTTTTCAAGTTTTGAGCTCGAGAATGTAAATATTTTATAATGGTTGAAATATCAACCAAGATCCAAAATTTCAAAACAAATTTCACAATCAAAAACGTTTACGTGATTTTTACAGATTGTAAAACATATATGCAATAAAATAATCAAAATAATCTTCTGTCATTTTTTTCGAATAGTAGCCAAAACGTTTGAGTATAAAATGTGTCCAAGAATTTATCTGAAAAATGAGAAAATTAAGATCTTTCTCGAGAATTAACTGTCCATTTTATTATTATCGAAGTTCGGTCTCCAGCGTCATCTGCTATTTCATTCTAAACCTTTAACTGTATATAACCAAATGTTATTTTTGTTTTATTAAAACCAAGCCTATGAAAACACAACCAGGTGTAAATCCAAAAAAGCAAAAACAAAAGAAGAGAAACTTCTGCATACATTTTGCTTTGTTTTGTTTTTTTTGTTTTTGTACACTGTGGTCCATTTGCCTAACTAGTATTTAATAAAATCCTTCATCCGCTGTGGTTCACGTCGCTGGCGGGAAGTTCGTCTCAGAGGGACTTCAGGTTCCAACCTAGGAGACATGGGTGGTGAAGGTTGGTCCTTTGCGCTGACGTCAGTGGGAGCGTCCACATCAGAGCGAGGTCGGGTCAGGGTTGGGTAACCTGGTGAACCAGAGCCGTGATCGTGCCGTCGATCAGCCATCTCAGGGTAGAGAGGAGTGGTGATGAAAATGTCTGGCCTAGATGATTTGCAGACCCTCAGATGTTCTCTGTTACGGATGTAGGTCTGGCTGTGTCGTTCAACCTCATAGGATCGCTCATTAAGTCTCTTGACAACTGTTGCGCGTCGCCATTTCTTATCCTTGTTGGTGAAAGGCTTCAAGTGAACGGTAGATCCTTCATGCAGTACAGGTAGGGACTCTGTGTGTCGATTAAAGTACTTCGCCTGGCGTTCCTGATTCTTCTTATGATTCACAAGGTCACTAGTGGTGTAACCTCGAGGTCTTAACGAGGATGTTGTTGTAGGCAGTAGGGTCCTTGTACGTCTTCCCAGGAAGCGTTGAGCAGGACTGCTATGAACACCTTGGGTTGGTGTATTGCGGATGTTCAGCAAAGCCATGTCAACGTCCTCACCAGTAGCTTGACATTTCGTGATGAGTTTTTTAGCTGTCTTCACGGCTGACTCTGCTTTACCAATCGCCTTACTATTGTAGGGGGATATGGCGGGAGTTGGATGAGGAGGTGCACTCCTCTTTTGTGACGGGCCCCCTCATCTTCTAACCCTTCTCTTTGCTGGCATCTTGTCTCCAATGTTATCAAGAGATTTATCTTATGTGTCCAGGGCATAACATCGTGCAGTTTTTTTTTTGTTGCTGGGCCATGTAGGCATTGTGTAAGCACCACATTGGCGTAATGCACCACATGCAAAAATAAAAAGAAACACTCCAGTCCAGCTTATCCGTGAACACACTGTTTAAACACCAGAGACTTCTCTAAAGTGTAGGATTTCCATTTCTCTCCTCATTAAATGCTGCTGGTCAGCAATAAAAAATCTTTGTGATTGGACTTTGTACCTCTGTGTTCATTCCGTAGGCTACACCGGGTTCAACACACAGTGTTCATGAAATCTTTGTCCCCAGAAGGACGCCAGTTTCAATATATGGAGCTCTCCACCAAACATGGGGGAGGGGGAGGGGAGCTAGGGCTACTGGGCCTTAAAATCAGTCTTGTTATCATAAGCATTATACTTAGCCCATTATGGAAATCATGCCAGTTGCACAAAATTTGTGAAGACCATGAGCAAACGGGGTGGGGGTTGGGGGGGATCAACTTGACACATGAAACCCCCTGGCCTGTTATTACACAGGAGATGAATACTCCAATTGGAAATTGTAGTAAGAAATTTAATCTTTTTGCTAGGAATCTACTATTCTGATTATCATTAGTAGAATTGAATTTGATGCTTAATATTGATGCATAACTTCTTTGTCAGGTACAATGTACTTTCAAATTGAATTAAAATGTTTATAGCAATTTTTTTTGCTTTAAAAAAATGAAATGTGTGTTTAATCTCTTCACTCTATCCATAATTTGGTTGATTGACTGTTACTAGACTTAACCATTGCAATTGTTGTGTGTGTTTTACTTGGTTCAGATTTAAATGGTATAGTTTCTTTGAAGAAGATGTTTCATTAATACACAGAATAATGTGAATAAAACATTTACTGTTTTAAGTTTATGGGCATTATAAAGAGAGAGGGATGGAGAGAAAGGGAGAGGGGAAGAGAGAGTGAGTGAGAGAGAAAGAGAGACAGAAGAGGTGAAAGGAGGGATGGAAGGAGTGAAGAACAAAAGTGGGTAATTGATTAAAACTATAAAAGTTGTATAAATGGAGAGAGAGAGAGATGAGGGAAAATGATCAAAATTATGTAGAAGAATGTTGCAGAGAGTGCATGGCAGAGAGAGGATTATGAGAGTGAGAGAAACTGGGGGTTAGAGGCAAGAGCAGGGAGGAAATGACAATAAAATAAAAGTGTGTAAAGCTTAAAATTTTAGATAGATGGATAAAGAGACAAAGGATATAGAATGGTCATTTTGGGATGACAAAATAAATGATAAGAGTAGAAAAAGACATTGATTTAGAGCCCTGTACTGTCTAACCAGCCAAGCATGCGCGTACCAAGGGGGTGTTTTGGGTGTTCAAACACACCCTTTTGGTGATTTTTTTTTTTTTTGCTTGTCAGAGATAATTTTTTAGTAAAAAGATGGTGATAACCTTTTTTTCTTTTTGTTTGTCAGATAATTTTGGAGTAAAAAACACCCCCCTTTAAAAAAAAAATCCTGGGTACGCCACTGCAGCCAACATCAGCAACATCAGCAACATCACAATGTAGGATAATGAGATATAGAACAAGAGACAAAGTAACAATGAGTGATAGACAGGGGAAGCATACTGAAGAGAAATTGGGTCATATGACAGGAAAGGGATTATAAAAAACCGTGTATACATATATGTATACATGCAGTGGCATATCTAGGGGGGCAGGGGCGGCACTTGGAGGGGGCGCAAAAACCACAAAAGAGAGAGAAAAAGGGAGGGAAAATGAAGAAAAAACACAATCCTCAGTCGGTAGGGTAAATGCATTAGAAATACAGTTTTGGGGGTTTAAAATGCAAAAATTTTCTAAAGCTCAGTCGCTTTGCTCCCTCGCATAATTATTGGCTTTCAGGATCTTGTATATAGTTCTTACCGGTAAATAGCTTTTTTTTAAGGGTTCAGAATTTCAAAAATAAAGTTCAGTTGGCTCAGTTGCTTAGAGCTCCCGCCTCATGAACGGGAGGTGGTGGGTTCCAACCCTGGCCGAGTCATACCAAAGACTTAAAAAATAAAAAATGGGACCTTCTGCCTCCTAGCCAGGCGCTCAGCATATTAAAATGGAGAAGGGTAATAATAACATATTATGTTATGCAGGGCCCACTGGAAGAGCGGTTTGATAACTGAAGTGGCTACCCTGAGTAAATAAAACATTATTATTATTATTATTTGATCTGCCTGTTGCTAAGTATCGCACCTCCAATATAGGATAAAATGCATAAAACAGCATTTGCAGAGGGTCAACATTTAAAATAAATATTGAGTCAATTTGCTAAATTCCTCGCCTATTTCTCAAGGGTTGTCGTTAATTTCGCTCCCAATTTAAGAAAGGAGTGAATAGAAACCGTTTATTATCAATGTACAAAATTCGAACTTCTCTACTGCATAGTTGCAGTGGTCACTTGCAAAATTTCCTTGGTAAATTGTGCTTTTAGGGTTAAAAATGAAAAAAGAAATTCCCGCTCGGTCGCTTCGCTCCCTCGCTTGTACAAGTAGGTTTGGGCACGAAGGGGGGGGGGGGCACAATTTCTTTATTTGCCCCGGGCGCCAGAATCCCTAACTATTAGATAAGCCACTGTAGACATGTTTTATGTATATATATTTTTTTTCCTAAAGCAGTTTTTCAGTAGGATAGACATTGGGAATAAAATGTGGTAGAGAAAAAAAATTACTTGTGAATTCTTTTCAATGTAGAAGCCTCATAGTGAAGGGATGAAAGATGATGTATTCTAAGAAACTACTGAAGTATAATTTGTGACTGAAAAAAAATCTGCTATAATTATATCATACGTGGATCAAATCAAAGCGTCATATCATGGTGCAAATCAGCGTGGACGTACGTCATTGGTGGAAAGTGCGATTGGACTGGTAAAAATCCCTTCTCGTACTTAAATGTGTGTGATAAGTTGGAATAAAAGTGTAAAAACTTGATAGCAGCATACTAGCAGCGAATCGAATATAGTAGTAATCCGCCGGTACGTACGTTCACAATCCGGTTGAGAAAATTTCTGGCATTGTTTCAGGTTAGTAATACAAATATTTACATTAAACATTTACCTTACTTTGTCATCGCAGTTATTATATGATGTGTTATCACTTGTGCGTATGTACTGTACGTAAGTGTGTATATTATATATGGATATATTATTGTCCAAATTGTCATTTTCGGGGGGAAAAGCTTGTATGCATATATATGTGACGTGAATGATTAATCGTGGTATATCATGAATAATCTAAGGCGGCCGCACTCAAAGAAGGTCGCAAAGCGCCCAGAGATGCGAGTTCTTACTATCATATTCATAGCATCGGTCATCATGGTCATGTCGGTGCCGGGGGGGGGGGGGGGGGGGGGGGGGGGGAGAGTATATTTTTTTAATGTTAGCTTGGAGCAGGGCAGGGCAGCCTATATTGATATGGTTATTTTTTTACTAGGAAGTAAGATCTTGATCTATTATCAATAACGTACATGAGTCTAGAGACTAGACAGCTGAAAACCGTCTGTTTCGGAGGAGTCTTTAAGTTAACATTTTCTTATTTTTACCTTCTCCTCCTACACAGACGGCTACCCAACCTTCCCGGTATATAAGGGGATCTTACAATACATGGCCTATGAGCAAATCCCCCCAAAAAGGGGGATCTGATTTTCCATCCCTATAAGCTATCCCCTTTCTCTAAAAATTCACACAGATGGTGCTAGTGTTCTCATATTTCAATAAATAATAAACCCGAAAATTATACAGATAATTAACAAAATTTGGGACTTACTCTGGTTTGAACTCAAGCTTCGCACTGACTGAGTTAGACCAAAATTTTCTGTCTCCAGTCATGCCAGTACGTTAGCCTCTTATTTGGGTAGGGTCGGCTACTACTTGGAGACAGAAGCCGTCATATCACTTTGCTGTGCAAAATTTGTCTATGCCTTTTATATGGCGTTGTGCCTGCTGGAACAGTAGGAAAAAAATCATTTTTCCTCTGTATTTTTTTAAAAATAATCATAAGGCCTAGGTTCTAATTCATATACTTAATCTGTTCAACATACCAATTTGACCAAATGATCCATTTAATGCTCCTTTTTCATGTAATTCAGGGTCCAAGGTCTTCTCCATTCGAAAATCCTGCAGCCGTATTCAAACCGTTACCCGAGCTTCTAGTCTCGTACAAGGCAAAATGATTATGAAGGAAAAAATACGATAAATTCATTACGAACTCGTGCACATTGATTTCAAAACGGTTATTTCTTTAACACTAAACAAACATATTTAATGTTAAAGAAATAACCGTTTTGAAATCAATGTGCACGAGTTCGTAATGAATTTATCGTATTTTTTCCTTCATAATCATTTTGCCTTGTACGAGACTAGAACGGCACAACGCCATAGACAAATTTTGCACAGCAAAGTGATATGACGGCTTCTGTCTCCAAGTAGTAGCCGACCCTACCCAGATAAGAGGCTAACGTACTGGAGACAGAAAATTTCGGTCTATGACTGAGTAGGCCTATTCGCTGCTTGCTTTACTACACAACCTCTATACGTATCCGACTAGGCCTACTTCCGGGTCATGTGATTATATGGCTGTCAGCGACTCGCTACTGACGTGCAACTTTCATGCTTCAAATGATCAGATTCGTGTACCAGACGAGGGATTTGGGGTAAGAAATTTATTCAAGCCTGTTATATTACCGTTGTTCTCCTTCTGAGTTTTTTATTTTAATAAAATAATGAATTATTATTGGAAAATGAAAAAATCGTTTCTAGTCCTTAGTCCCTGGTACAGAGTGAGAGACGAACTTCAGTCTATGTAAGGAGGTGTAGTGAAGCAAGACGTAGTCTAGTGGAACACCCGACGAACAGAGACTGAAGCTTTCGGTCTAACATGAGTCATGACATAGAAAAGCATGATACTGACATGACTGATGAATTTTGTGTATTTCTGTGAATCTTTGACTCTTTAAATTGGATCTAGGCTAGGCCTAGACCGAAAATTCTGTCTCTCGTTCGTAGCTCATTCTGTCTCTCGTTCGTAGCTCTTCACTTAGAGACAGAAACGCTCCATTCACTCGCCTGTGCAAACCGAATCCCATTGACTCACACACTATACAGTTTGAATACGGCTGGAAGATTTTCAAACGGAGAAAACCTTGGACCCTGAATTACCTGAAAAAGGAGCATTAAAAGGAATAACAGTCAAATTGGTAAGTTGAACATGTTCGTTTAAGTATACAGCCTAGGCCTAATCTATTTAATTTACACAAATATTGTTAAAATGTGAATAATACGATTTACAAAAACGACATGCCTACTGTCAAGCGGTTGACAGTGAGTTTGCACAGGCGAGTGAATGGAGCGTTTCTGTCTCTAAGTGAATGGCCGACCCTATCCAAATAAGAGGCTAACGAACGAGAGACAGAAAATTTCGGTCTAGGCTAGGCCTATAGGGCCTATTGCCATTGGTACTAAGTTACTTAAGTATAACTGCTTTTTTGATTTTGACTTTAGATTTTGCTGGAAATATCAAAGGTTCTTCCTAACGGCCATTTGAGGTACTAGGAGTGAGATTTTTAAGAGCTGAACTTTTCAAACTAATCAAAGCCACTACGGACACATTTGAAATGGACCTCAATTCACGGCAAATTTTCTAAAGAATCCACGGTCGAGAGATTTAACAAAAAACTATCATTCCCGATGTGAAACAGTGTGCAGCTGCACACAGAACTCGGGAGCCCTTGAAATGGGGGATCTCTTTCTCACGTGCAGTTTCCATATGGTTGCTTATAGGGCGTAATTTACCATTATGGACAAAATAAAGAGGGATCGAGGGGGAGTTTCTTCCTTCCAGCGCGATCAGCGCGAAAGCTTTTACGTTCTGACAAATATGAAAGAAAGATGACGGCTCGTGTTGCACCTTTTCAGGCGAAAAGTTAGTTCCATGCCCTGACTGCTTTTCAATTATTTGGATGCAATACAGCACTGTATTTAACAGTGGTGGGCGCACAGGGAGGGAGGGGGGAAGTTTCCCCCTTCCCACGCGGAGCGCGAAAACTTTGACGTTTTAGCAAATTTGGATAGAAAGATAACGGCTCGTAGCAACTTTTTAGGCTTTTTTTCTCTCACTTCCCCCCGCTTTTTTGCTCTTGCTTTTTTTTTTTTTTTTTTTTTTTTTTTTTGGGGGGGGGGCAAACGCCCCCATCGCCCCCCTGGCTACGCGCCTGTCAACAGGTACGTAGTTGACTGGATGACACAGAGTACTAGTACCCATTCTGATGGAATGTGCCTTCTTGCTTTTCTTACCTTTCTGGACAGTAGATGGCTCTGGTCTCTGAACCCCTGGTCGTCACTGCCCAAAAATCAGGAGGACAAAGATTAGTATCTGTGAATGTCAACTGACTCAGTCGCTGGTCTCGAAGACAGTGTCGTTGCCTGGTAATGAGAAGTGGTGGGTTGATCAGTTGTCATTTGGGCATCGTACCTTCCCAAGCTGGATGTCGATGGTTCATTGTCGCTTGTTGTGTTGGAAGGTATCACAGGTGCTGGTCTGGCAACCTGCTTGGATGGCGGTGACGAAGATCGGTGTTTGTGAATGCCAACAGACTCAGTTGTTGATCTCAAATATGATGGCATTGCCTGGTGGGCTGATCAGTCGTTAGTCGTACCTTCCCAAGCTGGATGTCGATGGTTGGTTGTCGCTCGTTGAGTTGGGAGGCATCACAGTCTTGGCTTGATCAGCAGCAGTGCTTTGGTCGATGTTTTGCACTGCCTCGTCTTGTTTTGGCGTTATCGCGTCAACGTCACGTTGAACTTGGTCGCCTTTGTTGTTCACCATCCAGGAGTCGAGTCAGGAGACCCAATCACCTCCAGATTGGGTTCGCAGAACAAATCATAGTATTTCATGACAAGGGAAAGGAAGCTTGCTATTGCATCGCAATGAATGTTCGAGGCCCTATTTCTCCAGATGAGCTCACAGAGAAGCCCTTTGAAGGTGTTCATCTTCGTCCCGTTCATCCTCTGATAGTGATCCTTGGCTAACTTCCAGGAGCGCACTATAGTGTTAGTATGAACTACTTTGATTTCTCCCATTACAACATTCTTGTACTCTTGAAGCAAGCTGAGGCGGTGCTCGACAATGAAATTGGCAAAGCCTATGGCTCTCCATCCATCTGATTAAATTGTGGATCCTTTCACAACGTGCCTCTCGATTAGGGGTATCAACATCTCCTTGTTACGGTTCTCAATGGGAAAGAGTATCAACTGAAACATGCTTATTTATAGCACAAGAGGTCATATATGGGGCCCTCATTATAAATTCAAGTAGATATTTATATCCGACACTATGCGAATGAAATTAGCCTCTCCCCTTTTCATATCCACTCTCACTTATAATTATGCCTCCGCCCACCGAAGGTGGGTGCCGGAGGCATTATGTTTTCGTCCGTCCGTCCGTCCGTCCGTCCCACTTATCGTTACCGCGATATCTGAAAAATCATTTGAGGTAGGAACCTCAAACTTGGTACTAGTCTGTATCCCCATACGAAGATGAACTGATTAGATTGTGGGGTAAGTAGGTCAAAGGTCAGAGGTCACAGAGGTCAATTTACATGAAATTACATGAAATTACATGAAATTCTTGGTTTTTAGCACCGTTACCGCGATATCTCAAGAACTGTTTGAGGTAAGAACTTCAAACTTGGTACTAGTATGTTTCCCTATACGAAGATGAACTGATTAGATTTTGGGCTAGGTAGGTCAGAGGTCACAGAGGTCAATTTACATGGAATTACTGGTTTTTAGCACCGTTACCACGATATATCTCAAGAACTGTTTGAGATAAGAACTTCAAACTTGGTACTAGTATGTTTCCCTATACGAAGATGAACTGATTAGATTTTGGGGTAAGGAGGTCAAAGGTCAGAGGTCACAGAGGTCAATTTACATGAAATTACATGAAATTCTTGGTTTTTAGCACCGTTACCGCGATATCTCCAGAAATGTTTGAGATGAGAACTTCAAACTTGGTACCAGTATGTATCCCCATAGAAAGATGAACTGATTAGATTTTGGGGTAAGTATGTCAAAGGTCACAGGTCACAGGTCAATTTACATGAAATTCTTGGTTTTTAGCACCGTTACCGTGATTTCTGAAGAACTATTTGAGGTAAGAACTTCAAACTTGGTACCAGTATGTATCCCCATAGAAAGAGGAACTGATTAGATTTTGGGGTAGGTAGGTCAAATTTCAGAGGTCACAGAGGTCAATTTACATGAAATTACATGGAATTACTGGTTTTTAGCACCGTTACCGCGATATCTCAAGAACTATCTGAGGTGAGAACTTCAAACTAGGTACCAGTATGCATCCCCATAGAATGATGAACTGATTAGATTTTGGGGTAAGTAGGTCAAAGATCAGAGGTCAATTTACATGAAATTACATGAAATTACTGGTTTTTAGCCTCGTTATCAAATGAAATAAATTTTTCTGTCTCCTGTGCATTTTAAGTGAAAAGATTTGTCATTTTGTTGGACCAATCCTTTTTTTATAGAGTGTACATGTATGCCATACATTTCCAATCTGGTGATGGCGGAGGCATAAATTCTGACCGCGCGCGGTCGAATATTCAGCTAGTGTCAGATACAATCTAATTTACTTAACAAACGAAGTTTGAAGGGGGTATACTGGAATCAGTCGATGGTCGGGCGGGCGGGCGGGCGGTCGGGCGGTCCGTTGCAAATCTTGCGGATCGAACTACTTCCTCAGTTTTTGACCGAAAGTCATGAAATGTGGTACACACATTGGTCTTGGTGGTAAGATGTGCAAGACATATTTTTCGGATCAGTCGGAATATGCGTTGCCATGGTAACGGCATATTTATGGCAGAAAATCAAGGAAACACCTTGCGGATTGAACTACTTCAGTTTTTGACCGAAAGTCATGAAATTTGGTACACACATTGGTCTTGATGGGAAGATGTGCAAGACATATTTTTCGGATGAGTCGGAATCTGCGTTGCCATGGTAACGGCATATTTATGGCAGAAAATCAAGGAAACGCCTTGCGGATCGAACTACTTCCTCAGTTTTTGACCGAAAGTCATGAAATTTGGTAAACACATTGGTCTTGGTGGGAAGATGTGCAAGACATATTTTTCGGATGAGTCGGAATCTGCGTTGCCATGGTAACGGCATATTTATGGCAGTAAATCAGGGAAAAATCTTGCGGATCGAACTACTTCCTCAGTTTTCGACCAAAAGTCAAGAAAGGCTGTTCTCACGGGGCGGGGGTATTAATCATCATCTTCAGTGATATTTCTAGTTATATCATGGTTCTCCATTGAGTTATTCGTAGAGCCGATTTGAGATATTCCAAACATACAGTTTGTTGCTACTTCCTTCTTCAAAAACAGGGCCCCAAAATGTCAAAATGCGACCCTGTCTCAACAAAGTCCCATTAGCGATACCTAGTCCATGAACACTGCTGGACTTAATCCATTCATGAATACAAAAGCTACAACAATGCATCTATTCCAGTGCTTGAGGTTCTTTTCCCAAAATAATTTCCTTATTTTCCGTGACCATCTTTTGGCATCTCCAATAATGTCTTGAATTTCGTTCCATAAGATGTATATGTTATGATTTCTCGACAGCATTATACTTATCAGTGGAAGGTATATTGGCCTAAAAGTTTAATTTATAGATGTTTGAGAGCTCATTCCAATATAAAGATTTCAGTAAGGAGAAGATGAAGAAGAAGAAGAAAAAAAAAACCCCTGACAACTGGGAGGGGCTTTTTGTATTCAGCAAAAATTATCAAGCTGGTTGGATAATATGGTGCACATGTGTCTTTTATTCATAAAATTGTAACCAATTGCAAACATGGAGCAACCTTCGAGGAAGAGCGGAAGAAAGAATGGGAATTGGCGGTGACATAGAAATAGAGGAAGGGGAAGGCTGAGAGGTGTCACAAAATCATTTTTGGAGGTGTGTCTTAATAAAATTGTATGCATGCTTTCTCTCTTCAACCACTTTCAACCAATCACATTGATCGAAAATGTCGAAAATGGAGAGAGAAAGAAAGAGAACATCTTGTATAAAAGGAAACTGGCTTGATTGGCAAACTTTTTTTTCAATGTCTTCTTTCAACTAATTACAACCAAATACGTTCCCTCTTTGACAACGGAAAGATATTATTCTGAGGTTGTTGGATGACGTAGTGATTCAGAAACTTTGCCTGTTATCTCTCTTTGTGTCTTGTTTTCCATACCTGAAATGATCAACTTGCTGGAATGTTGTGTTTTCATAACCATACCCAGATGACATGAAACATTGCTCAAGCTGCTCGTTTATGTTCGTGCTATAGGAAGCTTATGAAAAAACGTTCATTAGAAAACCATCTCTTGCAGTAGAGTCACATTGAACAAATACATTAGCTAAATAAATTTCAAATTTTCAAAGCAACTACAAATATCAAAATAGATATAGGCCTCATCCCGCAAAAGCTGTCTTGTAAATGGTAAATGAACATAAGTATACCACCTAACGAAACTATATTGAAGATAAGATAGTCGTAGAGTTTAAATGATATTTATCCCGTCAAATTTATATGTTCCTAAATATATGGGGACAGACTGGAAGATTGATTTTTTTGAAAATAGGGATTCAATCTAAAATGTAGGAAAACTGTAATATCACACCCCAAGCTCCTCACTATGTGTTGAACATTTAACCCTATTAATTTCATTAAACATTCTGTAAATGCAGACCTTAACTGCAACTTGCAGTCCCGATCATGCAATTTGACAAGTACTGTAGCACAGCATTTGGATGTTGATTTCAGGCGCGTGGGTTGCGCGTGGGTTGCGCGGTGTGTGTAATGTCCGGATAATGAGTAAGCCTGTGTCAATCAAATTGAAATCAACGCCAAGTAATGTTGCATCAAAAAATGAGAGTGTGTGTATGTGGGTGATAAGGATTTTACAGTTGTGTATCATTCAATTAGACAGAGAGATAGAGAGAGAGAGAGAGAGAGAGAGAAGGGGTGGTTAATTCATAGGTCAGTGGACCAATCATGTGAAGGAACAGGGGAGCATTTCATCAAGTGTCTTGTCAGTGATTTTTACTAACAAATTTGCTCTCAGCCAATCAGATGCAAGGATATCAGTAGCTTATAAAAGTTGTCAGTAAAAATCACTGACAAAACGCTTGATGAAACACTCCCCAGGATGCGTGTCAACATCTTCTATCAACCAATATCAATGGTGTGGCTTTATTCTGATGAGAGGAATAGTAAAGCACTCCATCTTTATTTAGATTCCATCCCTAAATAAGTTAATGGAATGTTAAGTGTTTTCATGACAAAAAATATCCTAAAAGTCTTGGTGAATAGGAACCGTTCCATTATCAAACTCTTTTCTTTCTTTTTTTTCTTTTTTTTACATTATGGTCATGCAAACCATTTTTTTAACAAAATAGTCATAACAAAATAAATTGAACATAAAAATATAAGTTTGTTAGATTTGTATTAAGGATGGTAAATTTTATAGTTGTTATCATCAAATCATTTATCTATAACGATCATTTATTAACGGGGAACCTATAGACAGGGTCTTCAACAGCGACTATTGTACCAGTTGCCTTTGAAGTCCCCCCTTTCAAAACAATATGTGATGGCAGTTAACCTGTTGATATCCATCTACCCCACATTTCCCTCCTCTTCAAGACCACTCTGCCACGTGATAATTGAATCATTGATGCTGTATTTTTACATTGTATTTGTCAGAATATAATCTTGAAACACCAGGAGACTCTCTATTATTACTCTTCATACAGGTCCCCTCCACATGTTAAATTTTTGAATTTCCCATTCAATTTTGTTACAAAGATTGAAGGGCCCTCTTCATGACTTACATATTAATTGAACAGAAATGTGATCTTGCTATCATACTGTTCAAATTATCTGATGCTTACTTGTTAGTTTTGAGGTTGGCATTAAAAAAGAAATCTTGAAGGAAGTCTACACAGTGACCAGTAGATCAAAAATGTCACGCTTTTCAACGTGGCTTTTTAATGTAGTATGGTGAAGAAAATTGTATTAATTCACTCATCGTGGTTTACTTTAGATATCTAAGAAGACAAGATGTACTGGATTCATCCACTGAGAGCTTCCATCTTGGTCTACAGTATCCTGGGATTGTACAGCAGTGCTCAAGCAGGGAGAGAGATAGATTCCGATATATATTGCGGAGGTAAGCAAGCACTAGCAAGGCTAACTTGACCAATGGAATGAGTTGTACGACTCGTGCTCCAGCAAAAGTTGCTCCACTGTCAGTATCTTCAACCCTCTGCCAAACACTATACCTAATCCTAACACATACCGTAGACAAAACCTAAAACCCAATGGCCCGTATTCTGAACTCTGGTTTAACTTAAACCATGGTTTAAGGTGTTGTGGATCAGTGGATAAGTCCCTGGACTGTGAACCACGAGGTCAAGGGTTCGTATCCCACCGCACCACTAGCGTCCTTTGGCAAGACGTTAATCTACATTTGCCACTTTCCACCCAGGTGTTAAATGGGTACCCGGTAGGATGCGAAAGTTATGTCGTTTGTTTAGCAATTTGAGCGCCACTGTGCTGCTCTTGCTGGAATACTCCCCAGGGAGGGGATAAAGTGCACACATTGTGTGCGGGCATGTCAGAATCCGAGGACCGGGGTAATAATAGAATCGTATTATGTAAAGCGCTTTGATATTAGTTTACTTCTGAAAAGCGCTATATAAATAGACGTTATTATTATTATTATTAAATCTGTGGTTTAACTATGGGTAGCAAAAAATGTCAAAACTTTGTTTACAATGTATGTTCACTGGGTTTTAGACTCATGCTTTTAATGGTCAAGAAAACTGTTGTGCTTATCATTCCCAGACAGTACCAAAAATGCTGATAAATTGAATATCTACTGTTAGAGATTTGTGTCACATTTGGTTACCCATAGTTAAACCTCACATTTAGACCATGGTGTAAGTTAAACCGGAGTTCAGAATACGGGCCAATAACTCTAACCCTGTATCTTTTGTACTTTTTACAAAATAAAACCCAGAGTAATTATCAGCAGAGCAAATGATGAAGCACCAGGGAATAAAGCAATAAGGTTTGATGAAGCATTTTGAAAAGAGAATATTGAACTCTTACTGCTTGTCATGCATTTCAGGTTATAGCCCTTCCTCACAGTGTTGAAAAAAAATGTTATTCGTTACCTGAACAAACAAATTGCATCTGTACTTTTGTGACATCGGTTAGAGGAATTTGTACATGTAACTCATTGTTTGTTTTGAAGCATAAATAGATGCCTTTCTGTTCAATTACATAGAGTTGTTATTTCATTTTAGTCTATTCTCTTTCTATTTATTTTGTTGATTTTATTTACCTCTTGAAGAGTAAGCCGGAGATAACTCAGGCAGGGTAACCTCGCTAGTCATAAGGACCGCTATTCATAAGGACCACTTATTCATACGGACCGCTATCCATAACGCGTGACTAAATGAATAGCAGTTTTGTATACATAGCGGTCTTTCTAAATAGCGAGCAAACCATAGACAAATTACTTTGCTATTCATAAGGACCTCCATTCATAAGGATCACTATTCATAACTATTGATAAGGACTGCTATTCATAACGTGTGTAAAATGAATAGCGGTTTTCTATGAATAGCGGTCTTTATGAATAGTGAGCGGACCCAACTCGGGCTAGAGCCTGTAAATGTAAATATTGTGCCATATTTACATTTACCTCACATTGACATGTTATGAAATTCTTTGTTTGAACCCCAGCATGCAGAGCTCTGATTAATGAGATCGAGTATGCCATAACTCAGGAAGACCCTCGTCAGACCATTACTGTTGGAAGCTTCAGGATTGATCCTACTGGAAAACAGAAACAGACTAAGGTCAGTTTGGGTGATTCTTTGGAATGTGTCCTTTATGATATATATGTCTTCCATTTATTTCAAGACACATGTATCTTGATGTGACCTTTGACAAATGGTTCTTTTTGGTATCACTAACTACCATTACTCAGTGGTCGTATAAAAAGATTTTCCATTTTTGGGATGAAACAAAATGGAGAGAAGTCTTATGTCATTCAGGATGCATTTTCCATTGAGAGTTAGCATTTTGTAGAGACTTATTAAACCAAAAGGCATTTCAGAATTATAGAGTAAATAGGTTTATCGATAATCTTTCAAGAAAAAAAGACTTAACACGCAAATTGTGCTTATGTTCAAGGGCAGTAGAAAAGTGGTCCTACAGAGCGATCGTCTTTGCAGGTGGTCACCAAAGAGCAGGTCTTGACAAAAAAATATCAAGAAAATCGAGGCAGTTTAACAAATGGGATTGAATTGTACATTTTTTTAAGAACAAGGAAGACTACACATGATGCTGATCAACATTTCTTTCAATTAATGTGGAATTACTTTACATGTATATGCCTGTAGAATGGGTGAATCTGCTGAAAGGGATGTACATTCATTGCACTACTGTACTACATCTCTCTTAGAACACCATAGACAGATCATTTTATGAGTAGGGAAGCTACGTACTTTCTTTGAGAAGAAATCATTTGCACAGAGGCATTTATAGGCGAATGCCAGTCAGGTAGTTAAGAATTGTTAAAGAGTATGATAGTACTTCACACTTTATTTCCTGTAAAAAAAAATAATTTCATCAACTTGTGAAAGTTTTTAAATAAAATAATGGTAAGGAATTAAAACATTAGACCCATTTTCAAATTTTATGCATACTTCTTGAACAATAATTTTCTTTTAGCAAATAAATAAAATTGGCAGAGGCTTGTCCAACATAGCAACAAATAATGTATGCAAAGTGAATTAAAGTGAATTCCATCTATAGAGACAGAAAATGTGCCAATATTCAACAAGCATATCCCTATTATTTGGAGTATGTGCCAATTCTTTCAAGTGAATAAACACTTGTTCGGGTTTGCATTTGCCTTCTGTAGCACCTCTGACCAATACTTCGCACATACAAACTTACATGCATGAAAAAGATATGGGGTAGATAATATAAAATTTCTTTCCTATTATCTCTTGCAGATACCATACGCTGGATCTGAGGTTCACCTCACTGAGGTGATGGAAAGTGTCTGTGACAAGATGACGGACTATGCCGAAAGGACAGATCCAGACACCAAAGAGAAAACCTATGTTAGATACCAGTCCAGGAATGGAGAAGACATGGAACTTACGAACATATCTATCAACGTCGTCACTGGGAAAGTTCTAAAAGTTGCAGTAAGTTTCGTACCAAACTTGTCTCATACATGATGAAAGGTCTAGAGTTCTTGTAAAATAACACTCATAGGCCCAAAGCAGTGCATGGGACTTTGTCAAATAATCACTCCTGCTCTACTGTACATGTCCAAAGGAACACCAAAATCAATGTAAGCAGGATTTAATTCACTTACCTGTGATAGAATACCTAATTTAGAGACTCCTCAACCATACCCTGTGACAAATGTGGGGTTTCCAAGATGAACATGAAGTATTAAAATGATTATCCCCTGCCTGATGTATAATCTACCCTGGACTAATCCAGGCAGAAGCACACAAAGCCTATTGTAGCAATTCAAACAGGAACAGCTGTACATGTATAAGTGGTAAAATACAGAAAGTGTCTCATCGTTAAGAAACTAATTTAAGCTGAAGGTTAAAAATGAAAAAGAAGCGATTGCTGTCAAAACGCAAAATTTATTAGGCCTACAGCTGAGAAATTAACAAAGAATGTGATAATAGGTTTAGGACTGCTTGTCCTGTATGTTCATTTCTGCGTTAATGCTTTTCACTGTGTCAAGGTTTGGAAGGTTTTCTTCATTTTGTTTTTTTACATTTCCTTGGTTTGACACTCTCCCCTTGATACCCATATCAAAATGTTTTGCATCAATTTGCTTCGTGTTGAACTACAGTTTCATTACCAGAACTAAGAGATCAATTTTTGCAGTGGGGTACGATTTCGCTGTTTTTGCTTGCAAGTATTCACCCAGTTCAAATGTTTCAGAAGGATATATCCTGCGGGCTTGAACAGCTGCTGATAATTAATCTGAAAAACAAATCATATCTTGACAAATGTGAATCACAATTTTCCACTTATGTTATCCACTATTTATTGATATACATGTATGTAGGCTCTTTTTACTAAAGCCAATAGTTCTTATGTCACACACCGCATGCAAAAGACCCCGAGGTATTACTAAAGGGATGTAAGGAATTTATGCACCCCCCCCCCCAAAAAAAAAGGCCATATAAGAGGGAAGGGGGGGGGGAGAGAGAGAGAATAATAAGAAGAAAAAGAAAATGAAATGACTGGGGGATGTAAAGTTAAAAAAAATTATGATCCTGATAGGCTCTCTAACATTTCATCCACCAATTAAGGCATGCTCCCCTTCCCCAATGATTAAAGTAACATATTTAGACTGTAGATTTCATTACTTTGATATCATAATTCATTGAAGAATATACGTAATTCAAATGAAGTGTATTATGTGTCATAGTTCGTGATTTTTAAGTTCCAGTCACTTTTGTCATGGAATCATGCTGTATTTATATGCTATATATGCCTATCAGATATCTAGCTCTGATACAAAGAGCCCACCTAAGAACATAAACTGGATAAATTTGAATGATAAAAGATCTTTCAGGGAGACAAGAAAAGCGGTCTTTATGAGCAGGTGGTCTTTATGTACAGGTTCCTTTTATACATATTTCTTTCAAAGAGAAACACTGCTCAAATGTCTGTAAAAGCAAGGTGGTAGCTAAAGCAGGTTTTTATTTGAAAGGAGGGAAAGTTGTGGTATCCATCAGACAAGTATCCCTTAAAAATTAATTCCCTTGGGTAATTGCACTCCCAATCCCTCCTGGACACTACTTGTAGAGGGCACTTTTCCCCCAAAGACAATTACTCACTCAGGTCTGTCACAAGCTGTTATTCTAGGGGTGGTTTTCCTACATTGTCTGGAGGGAATATCTGTCCACATGTCTGGAGGGTTGTAAGTTTGGGGGGGGGGGGGGAGGGGGGGAGTTGGATTCCTTTGCACATGTCTATGGGGGACAGTTGTCACGGGGTACTTGTCCAAGGGTAGGTGTCCTAGCATGAGGGAATAGAGCAATGAAATCATAATTCTTGTGCAATGTTTGCCTATGTTTATTTATGAGTGTGATTTTTTTATCAAAAAGCCTAGTACAAAGTTACAAATGAAATGACCCTTGCATTCAGTTTTGATCAAATACTATTAAACGCATGTCTGCCAAAAAATGAAACCTGATTCCGCAGTTCCTTTGAAAACACCCACCTCTCACACTATGAAAAACTAGAGGAGAGGAAAAGGGCAGGTTGACGTTTCTCGAACAAACTCATCCTCATCACAAAAGGAAATTGATCATTTTCAGAGGAGTAATTGCTCAGAAAGTTTCTTTCTGTGTAGTCTCCTTCAGAGCACATGGAGAGCATTACGCTGCCGTATCAAATACCGAGCGTTTAATTTCGAAAAGGAAATTAAGTTTATTCAACAACGCAGACATCAACCACCCACACAGTTCTAAATGTTTCGAGTGTGGTTATTCCCCCTTCAAATTTATCAGGAATAAATGGAGATTCAGCATAACAAGTTGTACCATCCTTGCATAACCTTACAAGTTTGATATGTTAAAGGTACTGTTAAACATTCGCAAGTAAAAGTGAAAGTATGTAGTCATGCATAATAAACCTACCTGAAAACGCTTGAAGGAACGATCATGGAATTTTTTAGCAAAATAATCCAGGTGTTTGTGTGTGAAAAAGAAATATCCTCTAGTCATACTTGATGAAATTGTAAATGCCAAGTGGTTTCAGCAAGGGTCTTTAAACATTTCAAAACAAATTTCAAAGTGTATTTGAAAATTGTGTGTATAAAGCTTTGTATGGGAGATTGGGGGCAGGGGAGCTATTCAAGAATTGTCTGAAATTGATACTAGGAAGAAATGTTTCAAAAAAGGCTGCTGTTCAAGCAAGTCAGTTGAAAAATTGCATTGTTGGCCTATTTCAATTGTTTCTCAAAAAGTAATTCAAGTTGAGATCTTTAAGATATGCTGTGGTATGTGTCTGAAATGTGTAGGCAAATCTGTAATTGCATCTAGGTGAAAAACGGTAACTTTACCTTTAATGTTGCATAAGAAATCGGTACCATATGCTGTTTAGCTTTCTGGGAAGTGCAATTTACTTATCCCCCTAAGAGTGTCATTGTTCTAATTTATTGGCAAACATGAACTCTTTGTGGACTAGCCTGGATCACCTACTTGTAGTCCAAGAGAGAGGTGAAAGATATCATGTCTACAGCTCAGTGTATGCCCTTGACAGGTTTGTTCCTGTTGTGAGTTCATTCTCAAGGACTTGGTGCTAATATGTACCACTCCCTTGACCCTCCCCTTCCCCCCCTTGTACTTCCTCCCACGGGACTGGAGCGGTTCCTCCCTCCCGTCACTTTCCATTTCTCTCAATTTCTCTCATTGGCTTTCATCTGCTGCTTGGCTCCTCTTTGGCTTCATTCTTTTAATCTCTCGCTCTCTCTCTCTCTCTCTCTTGAATCCAGATGGAGTTTTTCCTTCAAGTCATCACTGTGGTTGAGTAAGAAACTGTTTTTTGTTGTTTTCTCTCTCCCTTTCCTCCCAGTGTGAAAATATCATTGAAGAGTATGAAGACGAGGTGCTGCGATTGTACCGGGAAAAGTTGACGGACATTGAAACCAGGCTGTGCTCCAGCGTTACAAGTAAGTGCAGCGTGTGCCAAGATCGTCGCGTTAGTCTGACAGATCGGGTTGAAAGTGACATTTTGGGTTCCAATTCATATTGAAGAACGGTAATTGGCGTTTATTAAGGATTAGTTGCATGCATATCAGATAAAGTTGATGGGAAAAGATAAAGATGTCATCCTACGCATTGTTTATTGCATGTAACAAGTGACGTCAACTTGCGGAGATCTCTAGAAGTCAGAATATATGTGATGTATTCACTGTACTCTAAGAACTGCTCGCAAGAAAGAAATAAATATTCTCTCTTTTGTGCATGAATGACTTTTTAGATGAATAATGAATGGAAGAGTTCCCAATAATTTAGAAAGCTAATGTTGCAGTTAAGAAGTAATAATAAAGATGATATATTTTGTGAAATTCCAGTTAAAGTAGAATAGCAAGGAATTATATGTCTCCTTATCAATGGCTTTATAGGTAACACGGAGTAGAATATGTAAAGCAAAAATCATGGTCATAAAGTTCATGTGCCTGCATGTTTTATGATCCCTCCCTCCCTTCATATAATGATGTGTGTGCTCACAAAGTTTTCTTATGTTTTTTTGTATTTATATTGGTAACAGACTCTCTCTCCCAACTCGTATTATCAAATTGTTTTTAAATGTCCTCAAAGGGTGTCGGTATATTTCAAAATGTTTGTTTCCAAGATACATGTATAACAATTAGGATGTTGTTCTTACCTGTATCACATTTTATTTAAGGCATAGGAGCTAGTTATCCTACAAGATTAAAAAGAGATGAAAGAGGAGTTGTGATGACTTGACATTGAATAAACTCGTGTGTATGTCTAAAAAATAGAAAGATGTTTTAATGTTTACAAACTTTTCATGTGAATGAAGAGCCAGCTTTTCTTATTTGCCCAGCTGTATTTCTTTTTCTTTTTCTCCTCAGAGCTTTGTGAGAGTTCATCATCAGAACACACCGAGTTATGACCCCCCAGGCTTCTTTCATCAGTACGCTAAGTAACGGAAACTATTGATCAATGGTTTTAAGTAGTTTTGATAGTAGTTCATCAGTATATACAGATCTACCTTTCATTTGAGGCACAAAGTAAACCTTATGAATAAAATTGATTGCATTTGCCAAGAGCATTCCTTTAATGTGTGTGAGAACTTTTCATGAGAGAGCGCAAAAGGTATTGACAGTATTTTTCAGGAAGCAACAAATATTTGTATAGATTGACGAAATAGTCCCTGTCAAAATTAAAGGGCGCGCTAAGCTGCTCCGATGAAAAATTATGAAATACATAACAAACAAAATACTATACTCATACATGTAATTGTATATTTAAAGTTTGAATGAGGTCCATATGCATTTAATTTCATGCATATTGGGATTAAAAAAAAAAAATTTGAGAGCTTTTCGTTTGATGTGAAATCTATGGATTTCTTATTGTCACATAATATTAGACTTGGAGTATATGAGTGTTATTTATTACTTTCTATCTATGTAGTGACATGAAATCTTTGCGAAAGTTATGGTGCACCTTATGATGTAGCACCTCTAGGTTATGATAGTGATGTGCCCATAATTACCCTCGTATGAAATCACCCCGTCTGTGTCTTACCCTTAAATGTTCCGACATTTTGAATGAATTGAAATAATTTGATTTTGGTATCTGTAAATCATAACCTATGTGATAGCTCTAAAGATTTTGACTTGTTAGAAGGCAGGACAAGTCTGCATTGTCCCACGTCCAAACATTGCGAGATCAAACATATTTGGAAGGTAAAATGTAAACCTGACTCGGGCTTGCACGAAAATATAACTTGGGTGGGAAATAAACATTGCACAAGTCTTATTTGCACAGGCGTAGACACGCATAATTATCCATTGTTAGTGGGGGGATGATCTATTCATCATCCCCCCACTAACAATAGAAGGTGTGTTCGTATCTACACCACTGCTTATTTGGTATTAGATATTAGCCAGAAAAGGGCACCCGTTACTTATTTTAAAATTTCAACCGGAGCTCTACTGATCTTCTCAGGGCAAGTTTGAAATACTTGCCAGGTGATACATTTGCTTACACCAGAATATCAAGCAACTACCTACTTTGTTCTTAGCATTTCTAGTAATCCATCTGTAAACTCTTCACCATGTATCATCACAATAACATTGACTTAACATTGTGATTTTCATTCCATCCAAAAACAACATAAACATTCCTGCTGCTAATTCATTCTTTCATTCTGGAACAAGTGCCTCCTGATGCCCCTGGGCATTGCATTATTTTCAAGTTATTTTCAAGTTCTTTCCAGAAAGGGAGAAGTATTTTACCCCTGTTTTAAGGTGCCTCTCTTGATTCCATTAAGTCAGTGTTATGGGGATCAATATCATTGGGTAATGTAATGGTACATCCAAAGAGTATTAGGTGGAAGTTGTCACTCGAGAGACCCCCAAAACAAATTGAAATCAATTGATCGTGTATGCACTGCACTTTGCATATTCGTTGAGTGATTTGCCTCTTGGCAAGATGTGTCATCACAGCGGCAACGTTTCTTCTTGGCTGTTTAGGGGAGTAATTATCACCCCTACTTGGTGTTATTATACTTGTAGTTTTTTCCTTGTGAAGAAGGTATTTTATTATTGTTACTTCTAAGTACATCACGAAACCGAAGAAGACGAATGTTCTTCTTAAGTCATTGTTACAGAAAAGGCATTCCAACATCCATCTTTTATTATCCAAATAAAATGTTCAATGTTGTGAACTTTTTAAAAATCTCTTTACAAAAATAGCCTCAGACCATCATTTCATGTTGCCACTTTCTCTATATATAAAATTTATTAGAATATAAAACAACACAATGAGAGAGACTTTAAAAAAAAAAAGGGACTTTCAAATAATAGCTTTTTTTAATACATACTTAAGGTATTTGCCTTGTATTCATTTCAGTGAAACTAAGAATAAACAATAACAAAAATAAATAAACTGAAGTAAAACATTTTAAACAGGAACTAAAGGGAACAACGAGTGTCAAAGAAGTACTCCAAGAAGTACTCCATATAAAATAATTTATCTAATGTAGGTTTTCTGGTACAATGAGACAGCCAAGAATTAATCCGCCTTACGTCATAGAGTGCAATGAGCACTTTTTAACTCTTACTATCCCAAGGGGTTTAGCTCTCTTCAAAATTTTACGAAAACGTAATTAGTGCTTACTTTTCAAATGTCTGCACTTCATTAAACCATCTATTATTTCACAAAACATTGTGTACAAAACTTGTTGGAAATTTATTACCATTTCTTATGATACCAAACATTATTACTTTATCCAACTTTATGTACAAGAATTATTGAATATGATATTTCAGGGTTTTTTCCCATTATTTTTTTGGTTTCTCATTTGTTTACTGTTGCTTAATGTGGAAATAAGGTGATATCTTTTTTTAAATTTGCAATTTTCTCTGAAAATTTCTATGGTAGCATATAAGTATAATCATATATTTAGAATGCTTGATTTATGCTAAAAATTTTGATATACATTGACCATCATATACCTTTCCTGTGGTCAAGCAATTAGTGAATGAAAATGACAAGTCTATCCGTCACATATACGTGACATCGGCACTGAAAGAGTAATTGCACACAATTATAAGGTAATTCAAGGTAGGTCCATATAGCTTTGAAAGAAACAGATTGATATTGATGTGATAGTTTCCTTTATACTGATGGAAGTTCCTTCATTTGTATTTTTTGTAAGAAAAGATATATATGTTTTCAAATTCAGTGAGGGATTTATTTTGAAATTTGTCTTTGATTTTGATTCAAATAGTATTTACTTTGATTTGAATTGCTGATTTCAGTAGTGATTTCTATTCATAAAATGAAAACAATTGGAAGAGTACCTATCTAGTTTTAGTACCAATCTAGCCTGAATGTGTGAAGAACATTTTCCAATTCATCCACACTTCATTAAAAGCAATATTGTGCTGATAGTGTGTACAAAATATATTACAACATATTCACTAATGACATCACATCGTCTACTGAGAGCAGGAAGGGCATTAGCTCATATGATTTGATACATCCTTGTGGCTCTCAACAAATGATACTTGTATTTTATTTGATAAAGCTGTTGTATTGTTTGTGTCAAGACAACCAAAGGTGCTAACAAAATTGATAAGCATACTGAACTCTGGGTAACTTCATAAACAATGTTGAAGAAACAACAGGGTTTCAGTTGGAAACTTCTCTTTTTCTTGGAAAATACATAAATCTGGGCCCTGTTTCATAAAACTTATTATCAATAACAACTGCCCCATTTCTATGATAAATTTGCTCTCAGTCAATCAGATTCAAGGATTTCAGTAGCTTATAACAATTATTGTAGCTTATTGATAACAGGGCCCTGGTGTCAATAGGGCTCCACTTCAATAATTATATTAGATACATGTACTTCTTAGATAATCATTCTGGTAGATACCTTTTTCCCTTTTCTTTTACTATTTGTCGATTTGAATTTTTTTTTTCCTTGGGAAATGTTTTATGAAATATATTTTGTTTCTTTAAAAATGTTTTCAATTGTGCCTAGTAAATATTGTGAATGGGAAATTTGATTTTGCATAATATATTTTTCAGAACTGCACCAAACAAGCTCAAATTCAATCACATTTGCCTTTTTTCAATGTATGTACCAACAGGTGATTGGCAGTTGAAATGTATTGTGGAAAATGGTTTTATATTGAATTGGAAATATGAAGATGGTTTTGATGGCTTTGATATTCTTAATAAATGTGAAAATGTCTTGGTGAATTGAATACCACTTTCTGTTGCTTATTTTTCTTGTCTAGTTGTGACTGTAACCATGTTGAAGAAAAATGAAAGAAAGAGAGTCCAGGGAAACAAAAGAAATGTAAGTGAGAGAAAATTGCATAAAGATGAGGAGGAGGAGGATGCTGATGATGGTGATGATGATGGTGATGGTGATGATGATTAGGTGACAAATGATGATGATGACTGATGTCTGTTCACCATGATGATATTGATGATATCATATATACGATGTGAATAATATAGATGTTCCAAAAGTTTGTGAACAAATTACCGTCGTCACTCGGGGAAGACTACTGAATTCAGAACTGTAGCCGATGAAGGAAAATGGATGCTTCCCGTTCAAAAACACTCCATCTATCATAAAACTAATCCACTTTCATTTACTGCTTCACTGATGCCTTAAATCTGTAATATGAATGGACTTTCCTTTCTGCATTATAACTTTTTTTTTTAAAGATTCATAGCTTTCCCTTTTTTTGTTCCTTTGTTGAACCATGAATAAGAGCCCAAATCAATTTTATTCCATGAAGTGTTTGCATTACTGATAAAACAAGAGAAATAACATCGCAAGAGGAATAGAATAACGGAGTGTCTATCTTGAGCTTATCTTCCTTCCTTCCTGCCTCGCCTGCCAGCCATGGCGTAGCCAAAGTTTTTAGAGTCTTGTGTTTGACGAACGATACTCCTGAGCTAACAGACCCTAATGGTTTGCTCCAAACACCGACTGCCAAGAGTTTGATTGACTAAAGCGGTTTAGAATGAGGCGGTTAGTCGCTTGGCCCAACATCAGTGCGACTCAAGCAAATGTCAACGAAAAATGAATACACAAGTTTACGCTTCGGACAGCCAATCAATACCGCAGCACTGCGTAGTGAAGATCTCTTCCTTCATTTTGGTGCGGGGGAAAAAAAAGCTTGAAAATATTGAAACAGGTGGCGGCGCTATGTAGACATAACCTTCGAATTTCTGCCTTGAGAAGATTTCTTCAAATTCGTTTAGTCAATCTCGAGTCACCCAAGCATGGACTTAAGACAATTAGAATAACTAGAATTGAGGGTTTTCTCCGCGGAACACACATCTCGATAAATATGCATTATCTCTTAGTACGGTAATTTAATGAGGAGACGACGATCAATCAAGCGAACTCTTGGAAAGCTCCTTCACGCGCAACTTTTGGCGGGATCCGGACGATGGCTGTCCGTTTTGATTACGATTTGATACAGTATTTGACACATGCTTTTTGAATAAAGATTGTGAGATGACATTCAAAATTCGATTTGTCATGATAGTAAACTCATTTGATTGTGGGCGTCAACAGAAAGACAAGATATCGACGATAATGCTCTTCGTGGCATCTGTTTATCAAAATAAACTGCTACAAAGATGAGCAACAATAACGATGTTCGTAGAAACAAGCCTGTCAGTAAATTGTACTTGTAGCAAAACAAGTATAATCAATGGTCAAGGTGATAGCACCCCTGGAATAAATGTGATTTTGTTTAAGGCAAGACTATTCAACAATGGCAAATAAAATAAAGACAAAGGCGGATCCAAACTTTCAACAGGTGGGGGTGATATGTTTGAAGACCGGGAGAAAAAAAAAATATTCCTGGAGTGTTGGAAAATGATGCCCTTTCACATATACATTTACCAACTCAATCGTTTCGGGATAGTAGAACTTATTATTGAGTAAAGTAAGTCTTGATATATAAAAGTTGCTTTTTATATTCAGCAAATGAATTCATATATATATATGGAAGCCCCCCCCCCCCCCAGAAAATGCCCCTGGTAAACCATACTAGGGGCATTATAGGAGAAAATGATGTAAATTGAGCCATGAGATGAAAAACAATATCCCCAAGAAATCGACTTGGTATATGTAAGGAACCTATGAAATTTTGCCCACACCGTCTTATTAAATCCAAATCACACATGTTTATCGTAATAACAAATTTCTCATTTAATATAAGATGTAGCTGTGGGGTTTACCGAAATCGTTATTAACTGAAGAATCAATATTGAAGAAGAAACCGGAGCTGGACCGACGAGTTGTCCCCAAACACAGTTAATATTATTTATTGATTGTTAATATGATTTGGATACTGACTTATGTTTCGCCCAGAGGGCATAATAAGTTCTATTGGTAAGACAAACCCCAATAGGACGTTGGTGAGCGGGTGACTGTACGAGGTTGGTGATGTCGGAATTTCACATGTACTTTGTTTATTGATCACAACACTACCACTAAGCAGCAGAGAGTTCCACCGCGAGTTAAGCAGGGTCATTTTTAGTTATAAAATGCGTCCACTAAAAAGATTAAAATCTTATAATGAATTAATAACGAGAGTGTCTGGATTTGAAGGTGTCATCCTCCATCTGTATGGGTTGGGAGATTTTTCATGCTCTCATTGACTTCATCGTTCATCGTGATGGTGGGAGCGGGGGCGCACCGGTCTTTCAAGGTGAATTAAATTCAGATGTAGCAGGAGTTTCTATTGTATTTTTTTAAACTTCCTCTTCCTTCTCACATTCTTTCTCTTTCCTTCTTTCCTTCTTTCCCCCTCTCTTTTGATCTCTTTTTTGTTTGTTCGTCATTCGATTTGGGTCAGGTGCCATCCGCACCCCTGGGCCTTCTACCTATGCCATTGTATTTCATTATTAGTATAGCTTGGCTTATAATAGACCTGTTTACTAATTTTATGCATACTTTGTGAACAAAGGTTTCTCCTGACGACTCAAAAGCTTGCCAGAGGCTTGTTCGACATAGCAACAACTAATGTATGCAAAATGGATTCCATCCATAGAGATGGAGTCTCTTTATATTAGAAATGATATTGCATTTAAGGTACGAGAAGATCTTACACAAAATGATATTGAATCGTTATGGATTGACATTCTATTACCCCATACAAAACCCATTACTCTAGGTGTTGTGTACAGACCCCCAACAGACCATTATTTTATTGAATATCTCACTGACACCTTGGATAAATTAACAAAAGATGATGAGGTTATAATTTTAGGGGACGTGAATATCTGCCTTTTGCAGCAGTCTTCATTATCAAAAAAATACAAGACTATTTTGAATTTAAATGGTTTGAGTCAACTTATAACTAAACCCACTCGAACAACATCGGCCATCATTAATAGACCATGTAATCAGCAGTAAAGAAGAACATATTTGTCAAAGTGGTGTTATTGAAATTGGCCTAAGTGATCATTTTTTAACCTACTGCTCTAGGAAGCTTATAAGACCTGTATTCAGACAGCATAGAAATATAAATATTCGGTGTATGAGAAACTATTGTATAGATGATTTTAATAATGTTTTATCTCAAGTCAATTGGTCTGACATATTAGAATGTAAAGAAGTAAATACTGCGTGGTCAATTTTCAAAAATATTTTCATGTCTATAGTTGATAAATGTGCTCCATTAAAACAAGTAAGAATTAAGCAAAGAACCGATAAGTGGATGAATGCTGAAATTATTTCGTTAATAAGACAAAGAAATATAGCTTTTAAAAGAATGAAAAAGGATTATGGTAATTTAGAATTAGAAATGAAATATAAACTTTTCCGTAATTTGGTGCAAAGAAAAGTGAGACAGGCTAAAGATTAATACTTCCAAAATCAAATTGATAAGCATAAAAATGATTCTAAAAAGTTGTGGAAGAATCTGAAAGGTTTAGGTTGTAAAAACAAACAAAATAATATTAAAGAGAATGTTATTAATATCCAAGGGGAGTTATGTCATGATAATATGAGGATAGCGAACGAATTTAACAATTATTTCACAACTGTGGCAGAAAAATTAGCTAGTAATTTGCCAGATAGCTGCACAAATGAATTTGGAACGGACAGTGTTGAATTACAAAAATTATACGACAGTAAGTGTGTATCGAAAGGTTGTTTTCTTTTTTCTCCTGTCAAAGAAAGGTTTGTTTTAGATGAATTAAATAAGTTGAAAATATCAAAAAGTACCGGGCTTGACTTGGTACCTGCCAGATTTTTGAAGGATGGAGCTAAATATTTGTATAAACCTTTAACTTACATTATTAACTTATCTATCTCAACTTCCACCTTCCCTGATGAAATGAAAATTGCAAAAGTAACACCCCTTTATAAAAAGAAAGATAAAACTAATGTTAGCAATTATAGACCGATTAGCGTTTTAAGTATAGTCTCGAAGGTCCTGGAGAAATGTATGTATGCCCAATTAGAGAACTACTTTCAAGAAAACAAAATAATATACGAATTTCAATCTGGTTTTAGTAATGGTTATTCCACTGAAACTTATGCACCTGTTAGATTTTGTCAGGAACGAAATTTCCCAAGGACGTTTTGTCGGGATGGTTCTTCTTGACTTGCAAAAAGCCTTCGATACCGTTAACCATAATATACTGTTAAGTAAATTAGAAGTAATGGGTTTAAATTCTGCATGTGTGCAATGGTTTAGGTCTTACTTGACCAATCGTCATCAAGTTGTCTTGTTGCAAAATGTACTCTCCGATTCTGTGCCCATAAGATGCGGAGTTCCCCAGGGGAGCATATTAGGTCCCATTCTTTTCATGTGCTACATTAATGATATGTGTGTTTGTGTCAACGACAGTAAATTACTTTTATATGCGGATGATAATGTGTTACTATATTCTGGTACTGATCCTAAGCTGATCGGGGAAAAACTTAGCTTAAAATTATCAAACTGTGTTAATTGGATATAAGCTTAGCTTACATATTGGTAAAACCGAAAGTATTTTGTTTTGTTCGCGGGGTAGGTTGAAGTATACTGATGATTTCAATATAAGTTATAACAATCAACTCATTAAGAGACAGGATTCTGTGAAGTATTTAGGACTAAATATAGCTAGTGATCTTTCTTGCTCAAGTTTGGTTGACAGTATTGTCAAAAAAGCTAATGCTCGTCTAAAATTTTGTATCGTTATCAAGATTGCATGAACCTGAAATCAAGACGCATTTTAAGTTTTTCCTTAATACAATGTTTATTTGATTATGCTAATGCGGCATAGTGCTGCAGTCTAGGCAGTCAAAACAAGTTCAAAATAATTCAAAATAAGATTGTAAGATTTATCAGTCACTTACCACCAAGAACACACATTGGGAAGAGTGAACTTGAAACAGCTGGTCTTCTTCATATAAACCTTAGATCACAACAACTTTTAATTCACCATGTACATAAGATTTTCTACTCTAATGCAGATCACTATATTTCAAATAATTTTACTCGCTCTTCAAGTGTTCATGGGCATGACACTAGAAATAGGCAATTTAACTTCGTAGTGCCTAAGCGGAAAGGTAAAATTGGAAATTCCTTTTATTTTAACGGTATTCTTTTCTGGAATTCCCTCCCAAATGATGTTAAGTCAGTTAAGAATTTTTTACATTTTAAAAGGGTATTGAAGCATCATCTGAAAAATGTGTCTACTCCATAACTGTATTTCTCCCCTCTTTTTTGTAGCTCAGAGGTTTTTTTTCCTATATTATATGACTTACGTAACCAACGTTTATTATCGATAGTTTCATTATGATTTTCTGTATATAGTTTTTTCCGTTGAGTAAGTCTTGTTTTCACATTTATGTAATCTTCGCCTACTTTATAAAAATGTTATGTTTTATTTTGCTACTTTAGTACATTCTTATTACTTGTCGTACTTGTACGATAGTCTTGTAGCCGTACTAATGTGTTTTCTTAGTGTATTTTTTTATCAGTTATTTAGGTAAGGACCCCATTGGAAATAAGCCATTTCGGCTTTCATGGGCTATCCTGTCATGGTACCTCGATGTGTTTGTATTGCAATATACCTGACTAATAAAATCAAATCATCATACCATTATGCATAATGGGTGCACTAAATAGTTGGTAACTAAGGATTCTGGAGAGAAACATGCATAAATTTAAATAAATTAGTAAACAGGTCTATTCAGCTGCATTTAACGGGTGATAAAACAGGAGAGCCATGATGTTGTTTTTATTCAATAGACCCTTCTTTAATGTATACAAATTTATGCAAATATATTCTCAGAGCACCTAATGACGAGCTATTCCATGAACCTGCTTTTTATAAATGAGCCTCAATGCTTGGAATCCAGTTTGCATACATTATTTGTTGCTATGTCCGGCAAGCTTTCGGGTTGCCAAGAACAACCTTTGTTTGAAAGCTATGCATAAAATTTACATACATTACAGAAGCAGTCTATTGACCCGTCATAACGTCATTTTTTAAATTCATGATGTATATAGGAGAAGGGATAGTTGGGTTATCCCTTCCTTATAGGATATGTTTAGCAAATGGACGGTTAACTAATTTCTACTTTGTTTGTATGTCTAGGAGGGCGGGGTTTCGGGAAGGGGTAGCCCCCTTCTCTCTCTCTCTCTCTCTCTCTGAGCATAAAAAGATATTTATCACTTTTCACTATTAACAGAGCGATTTTCAGCTTCTATAAATAAGGAGAGGGACTATATCTCCCCCCTTTTTTTTTACTGAGTGCGTTTCGTTACTTTCAGTCTCGCATTCTCTTAAACCCCATTTCTGTCTCTCTTTCTCTCTCCCTCTGTCTGTCTGTCTTTCTCTCTTTCTGGGTCTTATATTCTGTCTCCTTTCATGTAACTGTCATGCTTTTTTTTTGGGGGGGGGGGGCTCCATCTTTTCCTCTTTTTTCTGGCATCCTTGCGTAGTTAAAATGCTGAAATCTTTTTTGTTTTGGTTTTGGGGGATTTTTTGGTTCGTGGGCTTGCCTCTAGCTTTTCTTCTAAAATTATGGCATGGATGCCCCGTCGTCGAACAATGGATTGACACTTTTAACTATTAACGTACAATTTACATGCCTATGCGACACCCAGTCGCCCCCCCCCTCCCTCTCTCTCTCTCTCTCTCCTCCCCACCCCTCTCTCTCTCTCTCTCTCTCTCTCTCTCTCTCTCTCTCCCCCCCCCCCCTCTCTCTCTCTTTCTCCCGTACACGCATGCATCCTACCCCAAAACAAACCTTTCTATTTCACCTCTCTACCAAAGCAAAATGAATCTATCACACGGGGGCGAATCCGGCGATAGCGGAAAAGAAGACTGGTTAATAGCGCTATCAGTCGCACGCGCAAACAACATCATGTTTACTCAGCCATCTTGTGCAGTTTGCCCACGCGACGTCATCTATATTAACACCTCCGTCTCTTCCTTTGCACAGGCTCTTCAGAACACGCGTGCTCCTTCCATTACCCAATTACATCCAATTAATACCGCGCACGGGCCGGGGGCAATAGAGATGTGGAGATGAGTAAGTGAATAATCGCAGTCGCGTGCGCAAACGCCCTTCTCGAGAATTTCGTTTACTTGTTTGGTGTGTCTATTATCTGAGATTGTCTTTCTCTATAATGTTATGTTTCCCTTTTATCTTCCACCCCAATCCCCACCCATCTGATCTCCATTTCTACATTTCTATATTCCTCTCTCTCTCTCTCTCTCTCTATTTTCCTCTCCATCCAAGCCCTCCCTATTTGTACTTGTGTACCCATCTCTTTCTCTCTCTTGTTCCCCTATCACTCTCTTTCTCTCTGTCTCCATCTCTGTCTGTCTCTCTCAGTCTCCCCCTCTCTCTCTCTTATGACTTCGTATTTTCTTCAACAGTTTCCCTGATTCTTTTGAAAAGTTCATAACAAACTGTCACCACTTCCCTTTAGTTATACAACATTTGTAAAATATGTGGTAACAAATGTGATTTTGATTACCTTTTCTCATATAGGTTGATAAATCAAAATTATAATTTCAAATCTTCCCCAAAGTTTTATTATCATGATTATATTCACTACAAACATCAAGGAAAATGTATATGATATTATGGTTTTCGTTTCAATTACATCTTATTACTGCAACTCTACCCCCCCCCCCCCTCCCCTCTCCCATAAACAGATAAAATGATAAGATTGATAAAGCAAACAAAAACGTGTTTTCAAAAATCTAAAATGTGCCAGAAGATCTGCTATTTTGACATCAGTGAAATTAATGAAAACATTATACCAACAATTCTGCACCATTTAGATTTTTATTTTTTCACTCATTTAATTCACCATTTAGCTACAAAATATGAAATTGGCATGCACATGTAGGGGACATGATTTAAAAAAAAATTTTAAAGTTTAAAGTTGATTTCTAATGAAATCAGATCCCGTCAAAAATAATGCACTGTGATGTTTAATAAAATATTTAAGATTAAATAGTAGCAAGTTCTTTTGTTTAGAAAAAAATACAAACAGGATAAAGTTGTATAAAAAAATGGAAATATATTTGTTTATTGATAAGATTCATGCCTCTTACCAAATGAGAACAATGAGAATAGTCGACATGAATGCTATGAATTACATCTCTTTCTTTAAAAATAAAAATCTGTTAGGGCAATAAGTTATTTCGAATCAAGAAACTTATGTTGTGGTAAACTATTTCTGCATTACATGTAAGATAAATATTTGTAAATACCATTGGAATGGATGAACTTTGAAAATGGAACCATTGCAAAGATACATGAATATAGACATCAAAGACCCAATATTATTAATTGCAACTATGGACAATGAATAATTACAAATTCTGTGCGTGAAAATGTAGCACGCGTCTATTTCACCATGAAGATACCACTTGGATTACATCATCCGCAAACCATTGCTTAGCACAGCTGAAACTATATGGATGTAAAACAAACGAATGGTGAACTGGTGATTCAATTTCCAGAAATTTGTCATATTCATCATTATCTATCTCCATCTCACTCGATTTGATTGTTTCTGCTTTAAAAAAAAGAAGAAGCTTTGATTGAGTTGGATGTTAATGTTTACCACCATGACTCGAGTTCGAGCCTCGAAATCGATGTTGAATGGGTTCTTCAAGAAACGAGTAAACGGACAGGATAAACGATGTTGCCTGCTGAATAAAGACCGTCCCGTTAATTGATCAAGTATAACCCAAGATAGATTACAACTTCAGAACGAGGTAGAAGCCAACTCAAAGAAAAAATATCAGAGTTGGAAAGACCTGGAAATGTTTCTGCTAATTGATGAGTGAGTGATTCTGAGTGGTCAGCCCACGGCGGATCGCCTCTCGCCACGCCACGGGCGAGCCCTGGCTGGAGAGTGGTTAGTGTCTCCGTTGATGAGGAGAGAGAGAGCGAGAAGGAGATGGTACTGGGTTATTGCTATTCAATTACCAATAATCCTTGGCTTCAAGCTGAACCAACAAGTCGATCGATCAGAGCCAATTTTGTAACTGTCTTTTTAGCTCTTAATCGTCAGCGGGTCGGTGATGCAGCACCGTTTTTCTCGCCGGTTTGTTAAAGTCTTCAAAACCCTCGAAGATTCGTGCACGAGTGCCCATTAGCGAGCAACATCGCAGAGCCACAAACCTCTCAGTTTTAATAATCGTATAACTCTTTTTAGATTTGACTCGATCATTATCCAGCGTTTACATTTCTCTCCTGGTTTCTTCATTTCAAGATGAACTTCCATCTCGCATAAGTATGTACTGTCTTCAGTTTTAATACCAGTTTTCCAGCTCCCCGCCCCCCCCCCCCCTCTCTCTCTCTCGCTCTCTCTCTCCATCCCTCTTACCCTATCATCGTCTCTCTGTCTCTGCCTATATGTTATTGTCAGCTATTAGACTCCTTTTCCATATATTCTTTAACTTTGAATCATCTGTATTTAATAGAATGGGGTTTAGTGGATAAGTTAGTGGATTGTGATCAGATGCGTGGGTACAGGGTTCGAATCCCTGCAACAGCACTAATAGAATGGGGTTTAGTGGATAAGTTAGTGGACTGTGATCAGATGCATGGGTACAGGGTTCGAATCCCTGCAACAGCACTAACATCATTTGGTAAACCATTAATCTACATTTGCCACTCTTAACCCTTGTGAAGCAAATGAGTACATAATGGTCGAAGAAATCCTTGAATGCTTAAGCGCTTTCATGGAAGATCATCTAAAGCTAGTGTAATAATCATACTTTATATTTATGAGCAGCAGAGTATACTCGTCCTACGTTATATGAATCGTCTTTCATCATTATCATTTAGCCATCTTTTCATTAACCATTTTTTTTAAAATCAGGATCATATTTTGTTTTCTTATTTCCTTGTACTTTTATTTTCTATAGTTGTTATCATTATTATTATTATTATTATTATTATTATTATTATTATTATTATTATTATTACTATTCTTCTTCTTCTTCTTCTTCTTCTTCTTCTTCTTATTATTATTATTATTATTATTGATCATTATTATTATCATCATCATCATCACCATCATTATCATCATCATCATCATCATCATCAACTCCACTTAATTTATCAACGTTTGCATTTAAGAGAGACGAATACAAAGTTCAAGCCTACTATATCTGACAAATATATGTATATTTATTTGATCAAAAGATTAAAGATATTTATAGTGTTAAGGTTATGGTTGTAATTTTACTTTATAGGCTTGGTTTAGGTTACAGTGATCTTGGGTTAAAGTTAGGAATTCGGTTAGTGTAGGAAATCGACTGCGGATCAATTGTCGCCTGGGCATATATCAGAGAACCATATGGAACGCCAATAAATAAATTATATGTGCTTATTTTGTACACCGTATCACTAATTTCTCAGAACATTTTAAATTCTTCTGGTAAATGAGTCTTGATATTCGGAGAGTGATGTCATCAAAACTATCATAAAGTGACAGTTTGAGAATGTAAAAGTTTTATCTATTCATCCCTTTTGCCACTGAACAGAATGGCGCCGAAATACCTGACTAAAAAGTGAAGAGGAAGTATTTTGTCTCTAAATGGTGAGAAATTGGCATGATGGATCCGCGAATTATTCCAAATCGACTGTCTCCTTGCACCTGTATTTGCAATGCCATTTTGGCGAGTCGGCATTGTTTAAAGCGCGATGTCTTGAAAGGGGAATAGGGCTGCACGCGACATGACACCCGCGCACCGTGCGCAGCCGTGTATACAGAAAAGCGCGGGAAACAGACGATCAGCAAATCCCGACAGACTCTCTCGAGCCGCTCTCCAACCACGTATCACTAGCTAATGCAAAGCACTCCAACTCAAGGGTTGACACTGACTACGCGCAGGGGCAAAGAACAGTGGAGACAGCCAGTGGTTTCGTCATTTTGTCAAAGTCAATTCCAAAATGAAAGAAATCGATGAAATGCTTTTAATCCACTGATGCATCTTGGATGGGTTTTTTTGTGTCATGCTAGCTGCTGCGCTGGCCACGTTGGTCGCCATCTTGAGAGCAGCGCTCTGGGCCGGTATGACGGCATCGTATTAAGGCTCTAAATGGAGAGAATACGGCCACTTGTCGCTCATTTTGTGTCGCGATAACGGCTTTTTGCGGCTCCAGGTGTAAAGGTGGCCGCAGGCAATGGATCGTTTTAAGTGCTCCTGTTTGATTTGGGAACAAAAATGTAGAAAACTCAGAGGAATGCGGTTTGTTTGATCAAAATAATCCCCTCGAGATCAAGGTAGTTCTTAAAGAATAGAAAGAAAATTTGTCACTATAGTTCTAAGATGCCAACAAAGCATGCTTTTTCTTTTCTTTTCGGATCTTTCTTTTTATATTTATCAGAAAATTTAGTAACACTTGTACTCTTTTTTTCTTTTTACAGTCTCTTCATATTTATTTTTCAGTAAAAGCTTTCAGATCAATCTGAATGCTTTTTATATTATGCTTTCTCCTACAAAGTAGCAATATCGCTGCTCATTGGACAATTACATTTAGTCACGTGACAATAGGGAGCGATCTAGAGTAATACGTATACGCTCTCTATATCCTAAAACAGTCACTAAAGTTTGCATTACTACACTTATATTGAATCATTCAATGATATTTGTAGCATATTTTCTCACCACGATGGAATAAATGAAATTTAAAAAAAAAATGCTGGTTATTGTTCATAACAATGGTTACAGCTTTTAGATAATGTCATATTATTTTGAGTTGAATGTTGCTCATGAAACAAAGAATCTAAAAGACCATTATAACCTCATACCACTAGTGTCTAGACACTAGTGGTATGAGGTTATAACTCTCTCTTGGTATGAAGTTAAACTCTCTCTTTACTAACAATTATAATTGTGGGTAAAGAGAGAGTTTAACAAATATAAAATCACTGACAGCTCCGGGTGAAATATGCATAAAACGTGAAATTAGATATTTGAATAGTGATTTAATTAAAGAAATTATATAGTGTTACTTAATCAAGATCTAGGTCTTCGTATTTAATACACTGAGTTCTTATATTTCATGTAAATGAAACAGTTTATCGTGTCAAATAAATGAACAGAAAACATAGTTTTGCTTTGTACTAGCTTTTATTTGATAAAAACTGCAAATATTGAAATGTATATTTATATGCTCATGCATATTATTGCAGTTTTTCATAGCCGCAGAACCAGGATTTATTTAAATAATTAAATAATGGGTCCCTTTGTCTCTGTGTTTATCCCTTGCGTTTATGTGTTATTTCAAACTAGATGGAAAACCTATTGCTAATTTTGTCACATTATACTTTGCTTCCAGTCTTTTATACTATGTCATTTAGCGATTAAACGTTTTGAAACGATTTGAATGCACAGTGTCAAACGCTGGATTGCAATAAACATGTCGATTTTTTTTTCGTCCTATGATTATGCAATGCATACAATTCAAGATTTTGTTGCCGATTCAGGTCAACAAAATGATTGTTATTTGGGAATTCATAGAATTTTTCCACCCCACGGAAATATACCCTTTGCAGGAAGAAATTGATTTTGCATCATCTTAATTTTTTGTCTCTGAATAATTTTTGATGGGTCATCGGTATTAAGTGCATGACAAATCGATGGTTTTAGGCGCCTATTTCGAGGGAAAACAGAAAGCTAATCTCGCACCCGTGTCAGCGTGTAAAGACGGTATGACAGCGGAGATGTTAGAGAAGAATGCCAACATTAGGGCAATTTAATAAGTGACATGTTCTGTATTGATATCGGTAGCGATACTATTTGTGCCGACGTGACAAGAAAATTTTAATATCGCCTCTCAACTAGGATGATAATATGGATCTAATCACAAAATATTTGCGATTACTGTGTATGAATGCAGGTGCATGTCATTTTAAAGAGATCACACAGTTTTGTTTCTTTCGCAGAATGAAATAAAGAAAATTGTGAATAAAGAAAGGGAGCCATCATAACATATTCAACGGCGCTTAAAATTGTCAAATAAGCATGTTCAGTGCTCTGTTCAGTCAACCAAATAGCGTTTGCATGTGATTTAATCACGATATTACTTACATAGGCCTATATACATGTATAAATATATAAATATATACATGTATATATAACAGTGATTATTTTTGTTCGATATTATAATTCAAAAATTACAGAACAGTACAATATATTGGCAAAGTTAAGTCGAATAGGGTTAATTAGCTTTAATTCTGACATGCTCTCGTTGAAGTTCAACAATACACAGTATAAATCGAATTTGATAAGTCGCTGAATCATCAAGAAGTCTATGTTGGTGTTTTCTAAGTAAAAGTAGAAAAACAGATGATCTATAAAATCATTCCTAAACGCTAAATTCTTGGTACACATATCCCTAAAATCAATGTAAAATCAATGATTGCAAGCATGTGCCTCCATGAGTCATTCTATGGATTATTTTTTACCATTGATCTCCCAGAATCAAAATAACGATATTGATAAAATTAGGGTTTGTACATTAATAAGTCATAGAAGTCGAAATATGATTTTCTAAATGTATTAAAGGGAGGTCTGTGCCGCAAAATAGAATTTCATTGTTAAGAACAGCAATATAACTAAAGAATATGTATGTCTGAAAATTCTTTTATGGATTTAAGTGTTATATAATTATGATTTGTTTTCGTGTCTTTGACAGAAGGTCTTGGAAAGAAAATGTAACCAAAATGGCAAACTTCTGTTTACGACTGAAAATGACAATTGATTTAGGCTTGAAAATTCTCTCTACATTTTTTTCCGTGTATTGAACAGACTATACAGTTCAGTTATCTACTTTCTCTTGATGTGGTTAGATATCACTTTAAATGTTTTATATACATGATTGTGGATCAGTGGATAAGTCCCCGGACTGTGAACCACGAGGTCCGGGGTTCGAATCCCACCGCAGCACTAGCGTCCTTTAGCAAGACGTTTATCTACATTTGCCAGGTGTTAAATGGGTACCCGGTAGGATGGCGAAAGGTAATGTCCTTTGCCTAGCATGTGTGCGCTTAACAGGCGACTGGCTCAAATGCTCCCCAGGGAGTGGAGAATGTGCATACACTGTGTGCGGGCGTGCCAGAATCCAATGACCGGGGTAATAATATATATCTAGCGCTTTGAGCCAGTTTGGGAAAGGCGCTTTATAAATGCCAGGTATTATTATTATTATAAACATGTGAAATGAAAATAATATACCCAATACGTTATTGTGAAATGAAAATAATATACCCAATACGTTATTGTGAAATCGCTAAATGCAACCAGGGTCCTCTATATAATCTATCTATTAATGGTGAATATCTTAGAGTATTGAAAGGATGTTCTTTCTAAATGTTTATCTGGATATTGATTACATTTATGTCATTTCCGTGTACGAGGTTACTTTGTCAAATAGAAACATTTTTGTTACCACACATATTTATTTTATCGGAACATTTAGGGAGTTTGTTTTAATGTAATACTATGACCTCAGTCCAAATAAATAAAAGAACAGAGCAAAGAGCTTTGTCTTTATTTTTTTACTTTCAAATCAAATTCACGATCAGGACAGGAAAATGAAAGTAACTTTGAGAAAAAGTCAAAGTTATAAACTAATTTCCCTAGGATCAAATTATTTGCAGAAAGGTTAAACAGCATGAAATTTGCAGGAAAAATTATGTTTTGATTATGTGATTAATTTCTTCAGAAAGAAAAACAACTTAGATTCAAACTTTGTCTCGTATTTGTAAACGCAGGATGATATATACAGCTTGTATTGTTGTTAATTCAAGGAGAAATATTAATATGATGCACTTTATAAACTTAGGAAAGAATAATAAATTTTCATCGGGGCCCCATGATCTGAATGCATGGACGGAAATCGAAAGACAATCATTTTCACAAGTCAAAACAAATTTGAACTTTGGGTATTGTTTTGGTTTATACGTGATGGCTGGTCCTAAGTTTCAAGAAATATCAAGGGTTGATGATCTTTCGAGGGTTTTATTTTAAATGGAAAGATACACAAGAAGGCAGCTGCTTGGTATTTTTTCTTTCATCTCAGGCATATGAACATGCAAATTTGTCAGTCACAGTATCGCCAAATTTCTTTGCCCGCGCGCACTACTTACTCGATATACTGCATGCAATAATGAAAAATCGTGATTAACTCCGTGGCGGTATTGCGAACCTCTTCTTTTGATTAACTGCGACTTCTCTGAAAACAATATTTAAAACGAGAGGGGGAGAAGATGCGAAAGAGAAAATGAAGGCAAACGATATTCATAGCTCAACATTGTTTTTCATCTCTCAGTCAATTTTGTTCAGAGATATAACTAAAAAAAGCGGGTCTCGACGCCAGTTGTTCGATTTTCGTTCGCACATATCAGACTGTGATTATTCTGTCTACGTGTTCTGTAAACGTAATTACTTCCCAACGTTATACAACCATCAGAGGCAAGAAATATATTAGTATAGAAATGACAATCTAGAATAAGATGGTTCAATACGAAGGCCAAAGTGTTGAACCAAAAACACCGCAGCACATTTGCTTGAGGTAGGTTTGGTTTTCTAATAGGAGACATTTATCCTCCTCAAGACAGACTTGTTCCTGTAGCGAGTAGACATAATAATCCATGTAAATGAATTGATTGGCAATTACTGGGGATGGATGTGAAATCATCGATTTACCCCTCCCCAAACATTAATGTGCTTTGCTTCTAAAGGTCGTTGACATGTTAATGCATACCATTTTCTCTTTATATGTGTCAGTTTATAATGACCTTTTAAACTTTTTAAAAAATCATTTTAACATTTGAAGTTATAACCATATTATTTTGTGAAAGATATAAAGAATGAACGAAACTAAACGGGGCGTCAACAATTCAACAGAAGTAATGACAAATATATTTTGGAAGTTTTCTTCATATATGACATTTATATTTGATTGCAGATCATCGTTATTATTTATAAGTTATACCTATAATTTTTGGTTCTATACGTTATTAGGCTTCATCATGCAGATATTCATAAGATATTCATAATGGGGTTTTGTATATAGTTATTAGATACACTAAAAAATTAAATGCTTTGTTTTCCAAAGTAATTATCTGACATGAATGATAAAATGTTAATTTTAGATCTTGACCAATTGACTGATTCTCAGTCAATGTGAGACTTTTTTAATGTTTATTCCATTTGTTATCTATGAAAGATGTTGAAAGACAGATCTGCGGTTGTAATTTTCACATTATCTGAGAAAGATGCTGCATATAGGAGTTGCAAGTCAGTGGTAAAAAGTAAATACTTGGTTTTATTCAAATTAGTTTCTAGGAATGGTGATAATTTCAGTTTAAGGGTTAAAGGTCAAATGTTCTCATTCTAATTCTAGTTAGTATCTTCAGTAGATGTTAACTTCGTTGGCCAACATTTGAATCTAGCGCACTTTTTAAATATCTTTTAAAGGAAGACGATAATCAGAGGTCTCTTACATTATTTTTCGCTTGAAAATTTCATAATTTCAATGGAAAATCATATTTTCCCGTGTATAAATGTAGGTGATGAGCATGCTATTAATACTAATACGCGAAGCCAGTGACATGTTCAGTCATTACCGTGATGCACATTCAGAGAGGAAAGGGGAGGGAGAGAGAGAGAGGGGGGGGGGGGGGAGAGAGAGAGAGAGAGAGAGAGAGATGTGAATCTCCAAACTTGTATCACTTTCATCTTCGATATACCTTCCGTATGATAACACAAACGTCAGAAGTCAACAAACTTGGCGGGAAGCGACGTTAATATGATGGCAAGTCCTACATACCGGTCGACTGTCTGCTCGGTGTCTCCTCTGCGGGTCGATCGAACAATTTACAATGCATCATACACTCCTAAACATATTGGTTATCGACATGTAATAGATTCTAAGCAGAAGATTTCCGACTTTTCGGCGCCGTACATTCTTTCCAAATCAACTCCTAGCTATACGTTGGTGTGGTGTCCCATCTCTCTTTCTGTTCTTCTGTCACTTTCTCCTGATCCTCTCCTTCTCTCTCCCGCTCTACATCTTCTTTCTATTTTCTCGTTAGTTCTTCCACACTACTACACTTCATTCAAATTTTCTTGCAATAGTTACACATTTTTCTCATAATTAATCTCTACTTTTCATTTCTACAATAATCACAATCTGTTCGTGCAACATTTCCATTAAAATTTTACACAACTAGATTTATTACATATTTTTAAAATGTTTTTCCATGTGTTATGAGATCATATTTACACTTTTCCTTACTTTCATTCTTTATTGTTCTTTATCTGTGTCTCCTTATCTTCATTTTCCTTCTCCATCACTTTCACTCCGTCGTTCAACGTTTTAGTGTTTTTTAATGCTGCAGACAAGCTGTATCTTTCTCTTTCACGCCCTTCTCCTGGGTCATTCATTCACAGTCTCTTTATTTCAATCTCTCTCTCTCTCTCTCTCTCTTTCTGTCTCCCTGCCTTCCCAACTCTCGAATAAAAGATTTATTCGAAATATGGCAAAATACCCTACGCAAAATCATAACTAGCGTATCATGCACCGTATCGACGTGTATCATTTTCACGAGAAGCTTTAAGGCGCCGACTACTGCAGGTTATTTTCCCCCCATACGAACTTAAGGAGGGCCGGAACCCGCGGGTTGTGGCTACGGGGAATGGCCGGTGGACTCGATCGAACATCATGTAGACTTAACATGGTCACAATCATTTAGGGGTAAGGTGTCCATCAGTGCCATTTGGAGTGTCTCAAAATAGCGGGAAGGGCTATCGATACCCGATTCCGAGGAACACTTCTATATTATTTTGCATCAGATGATATCGGGATGAAATACGGATCCCTGACAAGCGCTGTAGAGGTACAGTTTTAAGAGAAAATTTTAAAATAGAATGTAGAGTTCTGCTCATGTGATTACATTGAAAAATAAATTGTCTAAAAGAGCGATAATCTAGTGCATAATATCGATTGTTGTAAATTTTGGAATTATTAGAAATTGACTCCATTTCGCTTTTTAAAAAAGGTGAAATATACACTGTGCACAGATACATGTCAGGATAGTGGGAGTACACACCCATGTGGCATCAAAATTTGCTCCAAATTTCTCAACTTTTTCAATTCTTCTGTGGAATATGAGGATGATTCAAGAGCAATTCTTGCATGGGGATGAAGATAGAGTCATGTAATGAGAAGGCGTATCCAGAACAACCCAACTTTCTCTTTAAAATAAAACGTGGAAAGTTAGTGGTATAAAGTTTCAATGCTGCTTTGGCAGGGCGCAGAAATGCCGCAGATCAATGAAATAAATTTATATTTGATTTTTTATTTTATTATTTGAAAACAGTACATCAAGTGTTTACTAATATGGTAAGCAGAATGAATTAAATAATTATATGTGTATTTAGTAAAAAATCTCACCTCAATATCAAGTCGAAAAATGTATGGAATCATCATTACAACGTTTCATTCTACACAAAAATTAATTTAGTGACTGGAACCTCTATTACTATACAAGACAAGGAATTTTTATGCTTAAGCATTAAGCAACTTGATTTGCAGAGATTTACATCCAAAAGCTGCATCGTATTATTATCATCAAATTGAGGCAGAACAATAAGGGCGGCATTCCTTGCCTACAAGGTGGACATGAAATCGATAGTGTATATTCCTAAACGGGAATTAAATCCAGGCGAGCGAGGGCGACCGAAACACCACTAAATAACCTTTTATTTCCTCACGTCCCATCATCTACGGTTAATATGGACACATCATGATCGATCAGGTCAGATGAGTTAAACCAAGAAAACAAGATGCTCGAAAAAAGGCCAAACCACACACCACTAAAAGAGCCTTTTATATTTCCATTCATCTTTATGAGCCGATATCGAGTGGCCACTTTGTCAATGTGACATATCGTCGATGAGTTTCTGACCCGGTAGTGCCCCGGGATGACGATGGCGGTAAGCTGGTCAAAACGATGTCGATTCGTTCTTAACCCTGGCATCCAGCTCGACTTACATCCAGAGGCGATGTCGCTAGCCTTACCATCAGCCTTATTACTCTCAAACTCCCTTTGGGTTTTTTTTAATTAAACAAGTTTCTAATTGAAGTAAACTTATAATGCTAACCATATAGCTAGCCGTCTCATTTAACTGTAAGCGATTCTCATCATTTAAATCAGCGTATTTGAGTTAATATAACGATTAGCTATATAAAGCTCTATCACAATATATGTTTAAGGATTGTGATTTTAAAAGCACAGCCAGTCTCGTGTTAGAGGATATTCGAACTTAAAAGATAGGTACATTAAAGACTCAAGCTTCCAAAATATATCAAGACGCTTTATTTGATCTTTTAAAATCAAATTTCACATCAGTGTGGATGGGGTGTTTGTGTGGGTGTATGTGTGTGCGTTTGTGTATGTGTGGTGCGTGAAGAATGTGTATATATATATATATATATATATATATATGTCCATTCCTCTTCACTGTTGCCATGGTTTTCAACCCAACAGTTAGATAAGCGCAGATTGATTGATTCTATGTACTTAAAGTACAAGAAAATACTTTATTCGTTCAATCGCAAAAATATGACGTTATTAATAAAAACATATTAGAATAAAATACACAGTAATGTATTATTTCAGTAATTGTAAGGCTCCAATGTTTGGTAATTGTGCTTCTTGTATGAAATATAATTTATATTTTAGAATATTTAAAATATGACCCCATTATTGAACAATAATATTCTAAACAAATGCTTTCAGTACCACAAAGACTCTCAAAGCAATGAAATGATGGTGATAAATCCAGTTGACTTTCGCCTTGTTGCTATTTTACTCACCATGTGTCACAGTATCTGGTGCCCTTAATTTTAACAAACTCGATATTAATATTATATTTCTTAAGCTGCCTGTGATTCTGAGCCCCATGCGTTTTATAAGGCAACCTCCATAGAATAGAGAAATTTTCAGTTTTCTCATTTTCCTATTGAATACTCTGTAGAAATGCTCTATAATTTCATGACCCCTTATAATATTTTGCTTTTCACAGCACTTACGTATCAACAAATAAAATATCTTTCATACCTTCTTTTTAACTCATATACATGAATTACTAAAATCAAGATCACAGCCACAGCGACTTGTCACGACATTTTAGACAAAGGAAACGGCGTCGACATTTCAGATGATATGTTATATTTGAAATGTCTAATTCGATTATTATCGATTAGAACGAATTTCTGAAGTGCTTAATTACATTTTCTTATGTTTTACTACGATAATTTTTGTAATACTTCATGACCACGTCCTTAATGCAGATGCGCACGTATTGAAAAAGTGGCAATGTTTGGGGTGCCCCCTTCCGCCCCCGTCTTGCTATAATTACACCAGTGTGTTGAAACGAGTATTTCTAATGCCTTCTACAAGTCCTTTTGCTTCCTTGACAACTGTGATTATTTAACGTGAATCAGAGTATATTTACATTTGTTGATTTCTCTTCGTTGCTTAATAGGAAATCACTGACAACTAGATTCTTTTAAATCTCTATTCGTGGTCAACAAGTTTTCCAGACGGAGCAAATAACATAAATCATACATACAGAAATAGAAATAGAAATATAAGAAAAAGAAGATAATTAAAAAAAAAAATATTGAGTAAAATAACAACGATGGGGGAAAGGGTCACTTCGACCCCATAACATGCCCTTTTCATTGAGCTTTTGAAGCGTTAAGTAAGCAAGTATGAAAACATTAAAAACCATCGATTTTCTTTTACACGGCTGTCATCTTCAAACACGTGAGGTGCGCTGAGGAACACCTCCAACTATTGACCAAATTAACACGCAACTTGTGTTGTGTTTTTTTTCTTCATCCAAACACTGAATTTCCGCAAGCTCTCCGGATCAAGGGGATGTTAGCATTGCCATTGAGTTGATGATGAAGCTTTGCTACATTGTAATCCCTCGCTCATCATCGTCCCCGCAAAGACCTGCTCGCAAATATCGATTTGTGATCAGGTCCTCTTCTCTCTCTCTCTCTCTCTCTCTCTCTCTCTCTCTCTCCCTGCGTCTCTCATTCTGTCACCCCTTTTCTGTAGCTCCCTCTATCTTGTCTAACTTATCCGCAGCCGAGCTCTAAAGCATGCATGCTTGACTGACTGGCACGCCGTTTTTGTCGCTTCTGCGCATGACGTGAAATTCTAAAACACCATTTGGGTTTTTTCTTCTCCTTTCTTTCTTTTCATTGCCCCCTTCCTCTCCATCTCTTAAAAGCTCGTGCTAGATCTCTTAATGAAGCGGCAAAAGTTGTGTCATTTAAAGACGCGTTAGCTTCCTCCTCACCATCATTATCTAATGATACAGTTGCTCACTTGCGAGGTGTCAAATATGTCTTGGTGATGCTTAGTAAACACTTTTCATATTCGAAGTCAGTATCATTGCGCTGATTTTTGTGGACCTTCTTTTATTTCACCGGTTTCTGTTGGCAGGATTGGCTTTAGACATACACTTCGGAAGTTGTTTTTTTTCCCTTTTGTTAACTCATTTTGAAGATTTATTTCCCCCACCTCGTGAAAATGATGACGACGACGGATGGGATGTCGGACCAGCGATCGGACAATGAATCCGCGGATTTTAGCGGCGATAACATGTCTGGAGACGATATGGACGAAAGAGCTTCCCTGGACTCTTGCCGTGATGACCAACAGTCTCCCTTGTCCGCTTCATCACCCCTACATCCTCACCATCACAACGAGAACTACCATCATCTTCATCATCATCATCACCTGCATCACAACAATCACCACTTCGAGCACAACTTCCCCGTGGGCCACGCACCCGTCCTGATACCCACACCCCATCACCACCTCATCGATCACCGGAACGAAAGTCACCCGTCGTCATCGTCTAGCACATCCAGGGCTTCATTCTCCATCGCAAACATTCTCAGTGGTGATCATACATCGACATCGAACTCGAAATCGGAGTCGAAACTCGACAACGATGTCATAGACAAGAACAATAATAACCATGAGTCCAGGATAGAGAGATCGCATGGAAAATCAGAAAATGAGGACTTGTCGAAGTTGAAGTCGTCACCGACTCGTGGCGTGGTGAGATCAGAGAGGGAAGGTGGAGTTGGTGTCGGTTTAGTTAGACCCACGGCGGTCCGCGAACTTGGGCCCGTCGGCCCGCCAGTCGGCCCGATGATGCCGAATGGTCTGAACGCATCGCCGCTGGCGTCTCCGCTGGCTGAATACCACTACCAGCTCGGCGTACCACACTCGTTGACGGCGGCTGCTGCTACACCATGGTCACCGTGGTGCCAGCCCGCTGGCTTCGGAAGGCCTCCCGTTTCAGGTCAGTTAATACCTCATTCTATGTCATGATGCATAAACTAGTGTTACATCTTCAGAATTAAAAATTATAACATGACTATTTTATCAAATAACTTTTTTACAGTTACCTTTTCCGTTTGACGAAAGTGTATTTGTCATTCGTTTTAAATCGATTTACTAAATCGTTTTACAAATCGATAAAGTTGATGTTTTAAGTTGGTAAATTTTCTTCTTCCTCTGAATATCAAATCCGCTAACACAAAGTTAGTACCACAAATAACACTAACATAGTGGAAGATATGAAAGTGCATACAATATAATAGACATTCTACAGCATAACAAAGAAAATAAAAAATTTTCTTCATCCAGAAAAGTTAATTTTTTTTTCCTTTACAAGAGTTCTATGTAGTTATAACCATTTAAATCATTTTCAGCTTTAATTGTATTTTCTACTTTTTCTTCGCATTTCCCGCTTATTTGTAGGTATAGTGTTGATTTAAACTGAAAAGTAATCCTCCGGATAAGAGAATTGTGCAGATAATCATTCATAAAATCACAAGTACAATACATTTAAATTGCAAACAAGCCCCTCATGAAACATTTTTGTTCGGTTTTTTTTTCTCTCCAATAGTATTTATGAATTCAAAAGAGCAAAAAGTGCTTTAGATGACTGGACACCATCTAAATGACCATTGCTTTCATTTGCTTTTTGTCAAATGTGTACGCAATGGATTTCAAGTGAATAATTTTGTTTAAGTTGTTCAATTATAACAGATGAACAGGGACACTTATCATTTCTCATTCCAGTGATATTTTCAATTATACTTAACTCAGCCTTTATGAAGGGCACGCTGGAAGCAAATACACCTGAGAAGAAGGTGAAGTACAAAGTATTGTCATTTCAAAACGTTGCCTTACATACAAAACAAATCTGTATAGTTTATATTTGCCTGTTTATATATATATATTTTTTTAATTTGAAGCAAAAAAAATGTAGATATAAAAAAAATCGTGCTGTTACGATATTTTATATAACGTATACATGTAAATTAGAAACTTCTCTTTTAAAAACTATTTTTTAACAAATATTACAAGTTCACTTTATCTCGTTCCTCATATATAAGGCGCGAAACTCCTCCCCGATATTCCTGTCTCACGGATTTTTCCCCCTATCTCCTTATATAAATCTTATTTATAAGTGTACAAGTTCTTTACATAATTAAAAATTTATCTTGCTTTATATATATCTTGAAAATCTGTCCCCTGATATTTTAAAGAAATGTAAAAGTGCATTTTGCCAGTTTAACAAGGGTTGTATTAAAAACTTCTTTCAAATTGAATTCTTTTTACAACTTTTTTGAAAAACGTTAGCGAACTTTATAGTTTTCATTTTGATGTAAGTGTTACTGTACCCCCAAAAAAGTATAATAGTGATACAAAATATACTTTTTATCTTTGAAACTCTGATTTTCATTTGACTATCAAGTGATTTGGATACGTTTATTTGATACAGCTTTTGTAGCATTATTATGTTAATACTAAAAGTTATTAATCCCCATGGACACGTAAACGATATTGCACTTAATGCAGTGAAATGATTTATTAAAGAATTTTCGATAATATAAAAACAATTTATGTTATTAAGGAACGATGTATTTGCTTTCATCCTTTATTTTTTAAAGGTATTTGTCCTTTATTTTCGGATTCGCCAAATAACAGTTTTTAAAAAAATCCTGTAAAAAAGCTTGTTTGTGGAAAGTCATAATACTCAGAATGCTTTCAAAATGACTTCGGGATAATTTTGCATACTGAAAGTTCATCATGTCACCTCCTGGACGTTCTATGCAAATTATCTCTCATCTTTGATTTTTCAACAAATTAACATTTGTTTTGGTTTATTTTGCAGCATTTTAATCGAAGCAAAGGCTGTTCGGCGCTTACATTTTGAAGCGAAAAGGATATTTTTATTTCTTAAAGTTTGTAAGGAAGTCAAAGTCAGGAAGCAAAGTATTGTTTAATGAGAATCAGATAACCATGTTTGTTTGTTTTTTTTTGTTTGGGTTTTTTTCTTCAAATTAGTGCTACCGTGAATCAGTAATACAGTTAAATCGCCTGATTCGAGGCAAACTCGACTTACTACATAGCCTATGTAATGGGAATATAAAAATTAGGGAACCGGTAAACCACTATCTATTATGTATAAGTCCAACAAGCCCTCATCCGTCACAATTAATGTATCGTGACATCTCCCCTCCCTCTTAGTATCCCTAGCTCGTTACTTAACAAACATGTGTTACACGCTACGTTTCACATCGATTAGACCCATCGATTACTAACAATTGCCTCTCAAAAGGCTTTCACGTCATCTCCAGTGGGTCCCGGGGAGCCCCTAGACAGATAATCCCTCTCTTCAAAAGTTTTTTTCCACTTTTTTTCTGAACCATCATTTTTGAGCCCATATTTTCCGCTCCGTAACATCATCCCGACCGCTATGGATTATGCGCATGTTCTTACTCTGTGTGAAATGTGACTATTTTTTAATTTCGCAACAGGATAGCCTTCAGTTTGTTTTTAAAGCTTTTAAGTCATGCTGAATCGATACTGATCTACACAATAGATATATATTGATCACGAAACATAATACGCCCGGTCACTCACAGGTCACATTTTGGAGAATGAATGTAGTGCGGTGAAACTGTCCCAATCTAAAGATGATAAGTCCGCGATTTTTAATTTTTAGCATTTCAAAATTTATAACCAATTTTGGTGACGAGGAAGACAATGGTGATAAGGGAAAGGAGGAAGAAAATTAATAAAAAGTTGTGAGATAAACGGGTTAATTAGGTTAATAAAGCATAGCTAATATTCGGTGCTATTTTGCAATTAACCGAGCTAATGGTGCAGTTATCGTGTATTCATAGATTCGTTTCGGTGACTGGTTTTTGCCCGGTCATTAATAATTCAAAACTACAGCCTTGTTCAATTTCTTTCCCTGCGCACTCAAGCCTTTCTAACGTCTTAAAACCCGCAAAGACATGCGAGTGCATCCCTTTCATCCACCATAAGAAGTTATACCGATTACTTGTAATATTATTGATATTTCGCCAGACAGTTAATCTGTTCGGCGTTGAATAGCCAGAGAAAGGGGGTTTTGTTTGTGCTGAAGGTTTTTAAGAGTGTTTTGCTTGCGGAGCTGGTACTAAACTAATAGAAAACTCCACGGTGGACAACAGCACTGCGACGCTGGTCGATCGAGCCATGTCGGTAGGTGGCTTAAAACCAAGGCCATCTCTTTACTCCAAGGGATTGTTTCTTTGTTTCAATGTCTCTTTAAATCGCCTTTGACATATCATGTGATCGGTGTTAGATCTGGGTCATTAAAATATAATTAGTCGTCAACGTTTGCATCCGAAGTTTCACCTTCATAATTTACAAATCAGAGAAATAATTAATAAAATGGCAGAAATCCTGCATTCAATCTTTGGCAACTTAGAACACTTTATTTCCTTACTTAATAAATGTTTACGTTTTGATCAAACTAAATATTTCAACATCAACAATAGATACTGCACAAACAACTTTGATAGAATCGATTTTTCAAGATAGATCAATTTTGTCTTTATTCAACGTAGATCAAGACCACTCTAGGCGACGGATGTCAGCTATATAGGAAAATAACACACTTTTTTATTTGAAATAAACACTTGTAAATATGGTCCTAATAATAAAAATTATGTATATATATATATATGTGTGTGTGTGTGTGTGCGTGTGTGTGTGTCAATTATACGTCGGTGGCAGGTGCCATCAGTTATGATGATGATGGACATGGCGATGGTGATATATACTGTGGTGGTGGTGGTGGTGGTGGTGGTGGTGAGATGGTGGGGATTTCATGCTGTTACTGGTGGGTTGCGGAGATCGCGGAAAGTTATTTTGTGGTAAACTCTTAAAGAAAAATGTAATCAAATTGACGATAAAAAAAAGCTCATTTGTGGAAAAAAGAGAACAAAACAATATAGATCACGAAAGAGTTCAACTCGGGAACATCATCAATAAGAGTACAATGTAGGCATGGTTCAAGAGAAAGATGTTTGTGATTAAACATGATGGGTCGATAAAGACTTGGATGCTCTTTTATTCTTTTGTTATCTCTTACTGTGACCTTCCACATGTCTGCTAATAACCCCGGCTGACCAGGTCAAGACCCCCAACCACTGACAGATCAAGTGCTTTATAAAGAAGAAGGAGTTACGGGTAGCCATTAGCAACCTTGTCTTTCAATTGTAGTCGGTCATTGCCTTCCGAAATTTGGCACCTAAACACCGCAATTCAACCCGAATGCTCACCAAAGGTAAATAAGACACCTTTCACGGATGCGTACGGTTCCATAACCCTGCATGCTTCTTAAATGTTTTGTTTTGGTTTTCTTTTAATGTAAAATCATCTGTGTCATTTTTTCTTTGTTTTAACAAGGAATGTGTTTTCATCCGATATTTAGGAGCTGATCTCATATTGAAAATTATCAACCTTATTCATCTAAGTATGCAATTATTGAACAGTGATGTAGCTTATATGAAATATAATTCCAAAGAAAGAGGAACATCAGGGTTCCCTTGTAGAAATGCTCACCCTTTTTGCAAGGTTCTATAACTTTTCTAATGATGTCATTGATATTGCTCAATGTCTTATTAAAAGTGATAGAGAAGTATATTCATTTTTATACCAGCAAAGTGCAATGGAATAATGGAAAATAGAATCATGAATATAACTACATTAACTTTTCGGCATCTAAACTACTTATAGGTAAATCGCAGTTCTTAATTTTTTTCATACTTGAAATATAAAATGTTTAAATGAGCGCGTTAAATGTTGACAAGCTTCTAAAAAATATAGGAAAATCTTTAACAAAATGTTTTTAAAGAATAGCGGTAATTTGACTATAAGATATTGTTTGTCAAAACATGCATACAATTATATATTTTCATAATTGTATAGCTTGGGGTGTCAGGTAAAATATGCAGTATTTAAAATTGTCGGTAATGAAATCATTATCCATTTTGCTCTCATTAATGATAATATTGAATATAGCAATTAAGTGCTAACAAAATGATAAATGCATGGTGAATTTCTGAATAGACATTCCATCTTTTAAAAACTTCTTTACCTCTGTAATGTTTACATTAAATATGATTACATCTCCTCGGATGTAATCGTCTATCATGCTAGTATTAAATTTGTAAACATAAATATTGATTTATTTGTTTGTTCCATCTCATTTCTCCAAACAGAACATATGTATTGTATTGTATTGTATTTATTTATTCACGGTTTAAAAATAAAACTCACGTTCAGTCAAAAACAGACTGCTTTTCAGCGAGTCCGTGAAGGAAAAAATAATGAACAGGTAAAATGTAAACAATATTATTGGAAAAACACATATTGAGCAAATTAAATATGATAAAACAACATGCAAAAAGATTTAACAAATAGATATTCAAATATTAACATTAAAAACTTGTCAAAAAAAGTTGAGAGTTCGGTTTGTGACCCCCCCCCCCCCCCTACCACATACAAGACATACACTGAGTCGATGAAGTTGGCGGACTTAACAAAGAGAGCGAGCGTATCCATTCGACGAATGTTACACGGTAAGGAATTGAAAAGTTTTATGCTTGTGTAGATACCACCATCCCTTAAATAGTTCGTTTTGGGTTTATCAAGACAAACTTTACAGTCGTAATTACGAAGAGAATATTTACCTTTTTATAACACTAATTTTAGAACATATTAAAAAAGGAAGGCATCCATGTAATAATTTGAAGATGAGCAAACTGCCTGTTTTTTCCAGCGCGATTCCTGGGGAGCGTTTCATCAAGCGTTTTGTCAGTGATTTTTACCGACAACTGTTATAAGCTACTGAAATCCTTGCATCTGATTGGCTGACAGCAAATTTGTCAGTAAAAATCACTGACAAAACGCTTGATGAAACGCTCCCCAGTTTGTCAATGTTTAGAGAAGAGTACAATAGAATGGTACTATACCTAGGATCAACTCTTAAAATCATGCAAAGTGCTCGGTTTTGTAAGACACTCAACTCTTTATCTAAAGTTCAATGTCAATAGCAATACTTTGACAATATTTGGAAAATGGATAACAAAAGCAACAAACAATAACGGGAAACTTATTCGTCATGAAAACAAAACATTTGTTGAAAAACTTATAATTGACGAGGATGATGCGATATTTTTTGGCAATACACACTTGGTCTATTTGGTGATAAATGTTGGGTTTGTGAGTGCAAAATGATTTTGTCTTTAAATTAACAAATCAGTGCAGAGGTAACGAACGACACGGAAGTTAAGCTGAACAAATCGCTAACTTAAAACTACTTCTTCTGCTACCTCTAATACTATTAATGATTTTCTATTGAGTCCAATATATCAGATATATTTTCATGTAAAAAATGTATAGATTTTTCTTATTACTTTATATTCTCATTTTTTTCTTTCATATTTTTTCTATTTATTTGGTGTGTTTTATTGACTTCCAGCCCTTTCATTCATATTTTAATCGGAATAGTTTATCGTTTATCCTAGGAAGAAAAGGATTTGTGAAAGAAAACATACAAATGGCTTTAATAATAAGACAGTGGATAATTTCAAAAAGTTTGGACGGTAAATTAGTTAATATCGCGAATACAAAAACATGTATACAGCGTAAAATGAATGTACACCATATTCATTCAGCGTGTTCCACGGCCATAAACCGAATGAAAAGAAATACAATATACATGTATTAATAAGTGATTAAATTGATTAAAATGTCTGAAGGATATCTTTCACAATCAAATATCAAATACAATTATCGGAATACATTGCAAATTCTCTAACATCACAATCATCATACAGACATTACACAGGGAGATATATGCATTTTGAACCTTAGACATATAAGAGAACTGAGCTCAGAGAACTTATTGCTGTGTAAATTTCCCGCCAAGACAGACTCGGCATCTTCGCGCTGTCGTCTGCGTATTGCAGACGACATTTTGGAACCAATCAATGAATAGTGTTGTTATACAGCTCAGATATCCTACGGTTGGCTTACAACGCTATTACTTACAATTACGCCAAGATTTTGATACGGCTCTGTGTCAGGGTACCCTACAGGTAGAAAACGTCTTTACGTGAGACTAATGGCAATGAATATGGAAAGCCAATCAGTAATGATCGGGAGAAAGAAGGACCCTACCGTGGAGGGAAAAACTTCAAAACTAAATTTTAGTGGGGCTAGTGTTTTTTTTTAAATTGGAGTGAAAAGTTTTGAAATGATGTATTTGAAAGACACTGGAATATAGTGGAAGATATTGGTATATGTTTCGTTTAGTCGTTGAATCATGCATGATAAAACCTTAATCGTCTGACAACAGTCGAGACTTTGAGAGATGAAAAAATACCTGATTGGTTCTGTTCCAGCGTTAGATCACGATGAAACAAAAAAAAAGGAATGGTTAGTAGTATTTGATTAGTTGTTAGCAAAGGAACGTAAAAAGAACCAAATAATGTCTATCTGATCCCCAAGGATGAATATGAATACTTAGGAATTGCTAACAATATGCTGACAAAGAAACGTTAAAGAACTAAATGATGTTGTATTTGATCCCCCAAGGCTGAATATGAATATTTCATAATTGTCACCAAATACGCATTATTGATTAACCCTCGTTGTGCGTATAGAGAGGGTAAAGATCTGAGGGGCTGACAGAAGGAAAGGGAGCGTGGATATATGCCACGAAAAGAGAAAATGAACACATAATCAAGTCAGATTTAAGGATAACAAGATACGAGAAGTAGGTCCATTCAATTAAGGGTAAATATGAAAAAAAGAAGTATGGTATACCATGCTAGATATTGAAACCAAAAGCGGGCCTTGTGTTAAGCTCAGATTGCAGAAAGAAAAAGGAAGCTCGAGACAGAATAGGGAGAAGAAAAATTCAAATGGAATATAAATGACGGGTTAACACGATATAACATTTTTATCAATGTATCCGCATATGAATGGTGTACAGTTTCGTGGCGCCGCAAAGATACAAATCGACTTTATTACCTTTTGTTAAATTTTAAAATGGCGTGTCAGCTTTTGTAATTTGCAACATTCGTGAGTTCCTCCAGCTTAAACGATTGGCTTCACGCCATTTACCAAACCATTTTCAACAAGACTCCATTACCCAGACTGATAGTCTGAATAAGTTTTATTAGCAGCATAAAAGACTACCAAAAATGGAGCAAAATCTGCTGCCAGATATAAAGTTATCACTGGTATAATCCGAAGTAAACACATTAACCATCGATAGGTGTATCCATTTTGTAAAACATTCATCAGATAATGCAGATTTAACTATCGATGGATGGGATCAGCAGGGCTACATTATCGTTTATTGTGTAGACACTGAACAAAAACTGCTTTACGTGTCGTCGGTCGTTTCAACGTGTATGGCCCCCAAAATAAAGTTACCGATTAAGAAAGGCGATATAAATATAGTTGATCGGCCTTGGGGCCATTTTGTCGCTATGAATTGTTCACGCCCCATCGACTTCATAAATAGCTCTCAGACTAAACATAAGTCTTAAAATGTAATCGAACGCAATCGAGCATATTGGTTGATAAGAGGGGGACCGCCTCTTCAATCGTTTGAGAAGAAGTCACTTACCGCGTTTAAACATGTTCAATTCGCGCTAATCGTATTGGCAAATAGCGCGTACAAGGCGTCGAACAATAATGGTGTTTTATATCTTGTACTTTGATGACGAGATGATCAGCCAGGCGAGAGGGATAGATTTTGTAGCACTTACTGGCGTACTCACAGTTGACGTGTGATAGATGGGTTTCCTTTTCTTTAGCCAGTCAAGCTCGAGACTTGTTGCTTTTTTCTCACTTCAAGAAACAGAAATCGTTGTCGTGATGCGTAAGATTTGTTTCCTTTAGTCATCTTTCCTCCGGATTTTTCAGATGAAAGCGTACCATTTCAGCAAACATAAGTTACATATTTCTTTCCCTCAGATGCCCTCTAAATTTTGCGTTCAAGAAAAGGCAAAAAATACGCGGAGAATATGGTTATATATTTATTGTTTGTTTCATTGTATGCATTCGGTTTAAGGTTTGGACCTTCAATAAAGTGGAGTAACTACCTTTTCTTCATAATTCCTCTTTATCAAAGTTTTTTACCTCCTTAAATGTACATGTTATTAAAAGAAAGTTTAATCAGAACTTGGAGATATCTTGGATCATTCTCTTAATCACCTCTCTCTCTCTCTCTCTCTCCCTTGAAATATATTGTAAAATCCCATTTTACAATGTTTTATATCACAATATCTACTCACCAGGATATATCTAGTACAAACTAGAATTGCTATATCATCAGAAGAGCAGTTTCATTTCTTTGAAAAATATCAATCTTTTCTTTTCGTAAAACAAAATACCATTTTTTAGAGGTTGACTGATTAAAATTAATAAAGGGAATGGAATCACAGAGATAACAGGCATGTAGATGACAAGGCAGGGTTGTCTCGCCGTGGTTATACAATTGCGCAAATTAATATATTTAGTATCGACTTCGATTCTCATATACCTACTATTAATTAAAGATCTATTCTTCGATTTTTGACTGAGTTTAGGGATGCACATCATTTGCCACTTAAAGTGCTCTGAAAAACGGACGTATTCGATAAAAGAACATAATAAAAGGTAATTTCTATGGCGTAATGATTGTACATATACTGGAATTATATACACACAACCATGACAACCGTACCAAACATACTTAATTATTTTACTTCTGTCTGTGTGTTGTCGGGGGGGGGGGGGGTTCAGCCGGGGAAAGGTGTAACCTTTTATAAAGCAAACGCACCTCTTAGTTTTCAGAACTAAACAAAAATAAGAAGAATATATTCAACGTTTTTTTTTCAATGCAGGTCCTAAACCAGTCGGACGGAGACCAAGGAAACCAGGTGTTGATCGGAAGCCACGGCAGGCTTACTCGTCCAAGCAACTGGAACGGTTGGAAGAAGAGTTCAAAGCGGACAAGTATCTGAGCGTGAGCAAAAGACTAGAACTGAGCATGTCACTCAACCTCACCGAGACACAGATCAAGACATGGTTCCAGAACAGACGGTAAGATTTCACTTCAAGTTTAAATTATATTCCACTTCAGTCAGTAAACTTTTACAAGGCATTAATTAAATGGCATCATCAACATCTATAACATGATTTCTTTATAGATCCACTTAAATAAAATTTGCCAGCGCAAATATAAAGCACATCTCGCTTTCGATTTCTCCGAGAGTCGATATATTCTCAAAACTACCCATGTACCTCGCCAACTCTAAATTAAATTATTTTTAACACATTTTTACAAGTGAACGTTTAATTAAATTATTAGGATTGAATCCATTGTCTTGATCTTGTAAAAGGAATGAATATGTTTAGTCATAACTGTTTAATCACATTATGCGAAGAACTGATCAGTAACAGACTACATCAAATCTAACGTAGATTGCAAAGAACCGACGTAGGATATACCTGATTTTGAAAATTTACAGGATGAGGCCGGCAAAAACGGTACCCGATACTGGCAAACTAAGACAAAAAAAGAATGAATAGATCGGAATATGTATAGTATTATTATAATACACAATGCAAATTGATACACGCTTGAAGATTCTTACTATAGACAAGACAGGACGAATGTGTTGAAAGATCAAACTTGTACCGAAGATCCAAACTATTAAACTACTTGATTTGTAAAGACAGAAGACAAAGTTTCATCAGCCAATGGCGAGACAAAAAAGACACAATAAAGAACAGGGGGAGAGAGAAACACACTCTCATGCACACAGAGGAGGGTTTCAAATGTCCTCCAAAACAAACATGACAAGCACATGTCATGTGAGCATGCCAATTTCGGGGATTTCTCTTCCCTCCTCCTCGTTTTCTCTTCAAAATGAGATGACCCGCAAGTAAAAACCCCTTCCTTTGCAATCGAAATTTCTTTCTCGAGAGAAAGGAGCAATATAGATAAATCTGTCTTCCTCCAAGAAAACAAAACAAGAGCGAGAATGGTTTCAAATGACGCAGAAAACTATCGAATTGCTCCATACTCCACAGCCTACGGAGGGAACATCCGCTTGCCCAAAAAACTATCTAGTTGGAATTGCCGCAAAGGTATCTCTAAAGCGTCTTTTCCCTCATTTCTCTCCTTTTTGCCCCGCTCAGTTTTGTATTGTTTTACCTTACATAACCACTGGCCAATGTAGGACTACGCCTAGGCCAGTGTAATGACACGATCACGTGTCTCGAGTCGGTTCTTGTGATCTAACACAAAACTTCAACAGCCTCCTGTCATTGCTTATGGGTTTTGTACTTTTTTAATGTTTTCATTACTTTTTTTCGAGGAACCATCTCCATACCTGGTCTCTCGGGGCAGTAAAACCGCCACGTGCTGGGAGCACTTTATTAGGAAGTTTCGTTATTTTCAGAGATGTTTTCGTATCGAAAATGTGCACTTGACCCGCAGATGTGCGTGTTTTCAGCTGTTATGTGATCATGAAAGCCCAATGGCTGAAAATACGAGAGATGAGACTTTCTTTGGTTACACTCCTTTCGTAATGCATGTCAGTCTTAGTTCTTCATCTCTTTCTCTCTCTCTCTCTCTCTCTCTCACCCTTCTTCTTCTTTTTCCTTTTTCTTCCCGTAGTATTATCGACGCACTTTGTCCAACTTCTAAAAGGACAGAACTTGTTTTGTACCCCCTACCTGAAAAAGAGTAATTCCCCACAATGTAGACAAAGTGTGTTCACATTGTCAATACTATGAAAGTGTTACACATCTACTCTGTCATCATACTCTGGTTGGTACACACTTATGATTTCTTTGTGGTAATAGTGTTTGACACTGTGGTAGGTACCTATGTATGAGCACAGTCTGTCACAATTGTGGTTAATGCATTCTGAGACCTCTGAAGGTGCATCACACTGTGATAGGTGTGCACTCTCTGACCTCTGTGTGGCCCGCCAAAATGTATTACACTGTGGTAGGTACACTCTCTGACCATTGCGTGGCAGTAGTATGTCACACTGTGATTGGTACATACATGTGAACTCTATTTGACCACAGTGTATTACACTGTGGTAGGTTATAGGTACACACTTGTGACCTCTGTATGGCCATAGTGTCACACTAATATGTACACTTTCTGCAGGTCTGTTTGACCATTGCATGTTACACTGTAGTAGGTGAATTCTCTGACCCATATGTGGCAGCGTGTCATACTATGATTGGTACATTCTCTGGCCTCTTTTTGTTTTACCACATCGTGTCACACTGTGGTAGGTACACACTTGTGACCTCTGTGAGGCCTTAGTGTGTCATACACGGTGGAAGGCACACACTCTGACCTCTGTGAGGCCTTAGTGTGTCTCACTGGTATTCACACCATCTGACCTCTTTTCAGCCACAGTGTGTCACACTGTGGTAGGTACACCCTCTTACCTTTGTGTGGTCACAGGATGTCACACAATATTTCACATTATAGTCAACACCGAAATATTTTTAAATCGTCTCTATGGTAACACGGTTTGTAACACCATTTTTTCTATGTTTCCCATCTTATAAACTCATTTTGACACTTTCATCTGACGTAATCCTTTCTTTTGAGGTAACTATTAAACGAGTACCTACCAGCTTCATTTGCTACGTTCGGATCGTGGTTACACGTCAATTTTGTTTCCAGTCTTGTGAAAAAAAATCTTTCAACCTGCATTTCTATTTTAAAACATAGATGAGCAATTAATATTAATAGTCTAAACTATGTCCCTAGGATAATCGATTCCTTAATCAAAATAAGAGTGAGAGAGAAAGAAAAAAGAGAATAACAAATTGGGTTATTCCATGCCTCCTTTCTTCGGGCAAAGTCTACATAAAATACGGTTAAATAAACAAGCTCGCTAGAGCGCCTGTATGCGGAATTAGCTTTTCTTCTCCGTCATAGTTCATATGTGCCTATTCTTTATTCTCAAAACTTACATCAATTTAGGAAATTGGTATTTATTTGAACGTTTTCTAGTAGTTTTGATCCGACATTCTGAGACTAAACCGTAGTTACGTGCATCCGGCACGAAAACCAAGCTTCGTACTGCGATCGATTCCGAAGCGACAAGACCAGCGTGAATGCGCCACACAGCTGTCACGCGCCTGCGTGCACCTCTAAAACGTTATTCGCGCGCACAAAATCCGTCCAATTGGCAATTAGTCTTCATTCTGCCAGAGCATCCAAAAACACAAAATACGAAAAAGTTTTTGAAAATACCATAATGATGATGAGGCTTAATTACATTAATTATAAATAAATATTTGAGCGATTGAGATTTCGTTGACCATTCGATTAACTATCAATTTTTGTATTTTTGTATTTTTGTATTTTTGTTGTTAGTGTCGACAAAATGTAAACTTTGAACGACTAAATTTAGTGTCAGATAGTTTCAACTAAGACTACTATGAAACTGTGCATTCGTCCTCCAAAATCTGACTGACTTTGTGACACATAACCGCATGACAATCTTTCTGCACTAGTGAATGTTAAATTGGTAAATTAAATCAATTACTGCGCACCTAGGTAACCGCGAAAGAACGGTGTAACCGATTAAATCCATCTTAAAACCTTATTTTTGGAAGACTTATTCGACAAATTGGACGAAATGAGTTTCAGCGGGAATCATTAGGTAGTCGTCTGCGGTGAATTTGGTTCTTTGGGGGATGGCACTTCCTTGGATTGCATCAATGAACCTCATCGAACCATCCCACCAACCTTCATCTTGTTTTGAGTATTACTTGATCAGAGAGACTGGCAGAGAAGGAAAATAGCGCATCTTCACATTTTCTCGCTCAAATGCGATTTCAGGGGTTGAGAATAATTACCCATTGTATATTCTCCAATTCTTTTTAAAGAATATTCTATTTAAAGTCTTTGTTTCCACTTCACCCTCACCCCCTTCCTCTAAAACTCCTGTGATTGTAGCTTTAAAAGTCCTACAAGTGGTTTCCTCATGTCTCTCTTGTTTCTAGCGCGAATTGTTTTATGGGACGCCAATTTTGGCGACAAGATTGTTTGGAACGCATTTTCAAGAATCAATGCATACCCGTCCGCACTTCCCCATGAAAATCAATACTTAATGGAATTTACAAGATAATTATTGCAATTATTTCAAATATCTCCAGGGCTTAATAGTCACTATTTGCTTGCAAATGGTAATTTTTCACTCTGCTATTACTATTTCGATTGGCAAATTATTGACCGCATGCAGCCGGAGATGCTGGTGGAAGAGAAAGGCTATTTTTACCTGTCTGCGCGGATGGTGTTTTGGTAAACCCGTAATGCGCCAAGTGGAGATTTAATCGCTGGCTGGAGGGTGGGTTGTTTCGCTTTGAACTTTAATATTCAGTGCTCCATCAAACTAGCTCACAATGAAACTAATGCCTTATTAATCAAGTCATTACCACTAAACAAACTTTGCCCGCGCGCTGTCGGACAAGCGAAAAGCGCCGCGGGTTTCAGCCTGGTTTCGCTCGACCGATACTGACGAGGAAAATATCGGTGATTGCATTGATTTGACGAGGGGCGATATTCCCTCTGGGTGCAGCGAAATTGAAAAGAAATTGGATGACGAAGGAAAACGGGGCATGTTTTTCCCTTCCTGGATTGATGCCGTGTTTTGGGGGACTCTTCAAATTCTATTGGGCTACGATCGTGCAAAAGGCCGTCTCAGACACATTATACATGCATACAGGCGTTATTGAATTATCATTGCCTCTCTAAATGGCGGCCTTTCAACCTACTCCTCATCAATTTCCTATCGGATAGCCCGAGAACGTATACCGATACGGGGAGAACATTCTGACATGACATGTTATCCCTCGTCAACATTCTAGCCCCAGAAAGAAAAAGTGACACGTCTTCTACTTCTCTCATTTTTCCCAAAGCGATGTAAATAATACCATGTGATAATGTCCGTAAGTTGTGTTTCTGTTTACTGTTGTTTTTATCTTTGCTAATTGAACCTTAAGTATAGGCCTAAAAAGTCGTAATCTAAAGTAGATATGCCAATAGTTTTGTTCAAGTTTGTAATATAAAAGATAAAAGCCATTAAATTGATTTCCTCCAAGTATCTTGCATCTCGTCTAAGTTCCTAGCACAAAATTCTACCAGTGAAACTAATAGATACAGCTTTAGGCTTACATTTCGATTTTATGAAGCACTGTTAACCGCTTTACATTAGTTTCTTTTTGATATTCGTATAGGTTAAATAATGTTTTCGAAGATGAAATTCTTTTATTTTGGATAAATATAAATTATTCACGTTCGGGTTTTATGTTTAATGGCGGTACAATCACTAAATATCTTTTTTGTATTGCGGCATTGACTGGTTTGCACCGGAACACATGCCGCCACAGTTACGATGATTTTCGAAACTTCCTCTTTTTTAAAACATCCGCCTGAAGATATCACGTTTAGCACCATTATCCATCCGCTAAAAATTGAAATGCAAATAACGGCCCTAAGGGCTAAGCAGAGATGAGACAATGCAAGAACAGCTTTTTCCTTCATAGTTGGTCTTCCATTTGATGTGCCTCTGGTAATTCAACACACCCCACCCCCGTTTCTTTCTTTTATGCTGTATCTTGCAAACATCTTCATGAAATGGTTTGACATCGATTGTCGCTTTTAACCTACCTACCGTGGATTTTATCGGCTCGTTTTGGATACTTTTAGGCGAAAGGCTGTGGTTGAGAAGAGCTTCAACGCTGACGCATCAAGTGCTCTTCTTGATGGTAGGACGAAACACAAAATAAGTAATTGTAATTATGTATGCCAAAGGTTTATCAAACAAAAGATTTGCACCGTTTTCTCCTATTTGTTCACATTGTGATATTACTCAGAAATTGCATAGGTCTGTCAGAGGATGTACATTTATACGAATTCTCGGATTTTTCTCCCCTAGTCAACAAAATTACTAACGGAAAGTTACTTTCAAAAATTCACGATTTGCAGTTTTATAAAAGATCGTACGAAGAAAAAATGATTAATATAATAAAATATTTTTTAAGGATAAACAATGCAAACTATCAAATGTTTCTATCATGTTTATAATTGTGTTGTTTAAGAAATAGAAGCCCTTACATCAAAACTTAGGACAATGTGCATGCATTTTATTTCATAGAACAATATTTTTAAGAAAAAGATATTTTAGTTCTCATTAGTACAATCTCAGGACCAGAGGCAGAATCAACTAAAAACGAATTATAGAGTCAATGTATTTGGGCTTTGGTGATTTGTGATAACTTTATATTCTATCAAATTCTTTAATTATAACGACCAAACTCAAGTACAATCATAAAAAAGCGTAATCTTTTACATGTGTGTATGGTTGTGTCTTACAAGATTGATCGAGAACAAACAAGAGGAAACATATTATTTTTTCATAAAAATCCCTCGTTTTACATGTTTTGCGTCTGCAATGATCCGACTCATATTTTGACGTTTATCGATTTCACTTATAATAGCTTGTAGCGATAATAGAGATATGAAACATCCTCTTACATGACACTGTATTGATCGGTATGTTTGTCAGTCCTTTCGTCTGTCTGTCACCGATAAGAGATTAAATCATTAAGACCTCATGTTGAAGTGGGATGCATTCGGGGGATACACCAAGGGGCATCCAAATGAGCATCAACCGCTAGCAGTAGCAACGAATAGGATGCGTGTTGTTGTACGAGCGGGAGGTGGTTAGCCAGCTCATCATGGCAAATAATCCATATTTAGATCAGGTTTCTTGCCATTGCTCACCGACATCACTAAGGGCGATCGCAATGGCAAATATCGAACATTTCTCCGTGCAGAACAGTTTTGATTTGTATTATATTGTCTTTTTGAGAGATAGAGAGAAGTGCAATGCGCGGAGGGAGGGCGGATTACATGATCCTTGGCGCGCTGGAATTAATATCAGCTCGTCAAAACAACGCAGTGTCCCCGAGGTTTAAGATTGTATAAATCTTATTGCCGTATGCAGCAGATGAAAGCGGATCGGTGGGGTTACCAGGAGCATGGCTGGGGCGCGTAGACAGGTTGTCGTGGTGGGTTGATTCTTCCAGGAGGTGGTGCTGGGGCTCTCGGGAAGCTCAGGGCACGATGTGGGGTTCGATGTTCAAACGGGGCGAGTCTGGCTCCAGGACGAACACCGTGTTTACCTTGCGAATGCGCCGACAAAATAGGCCAGCCTCAAAACTTAAGGAGCGGGATAGACGTCTGAAACCTTTTGATGAGCAAAGGTATCTTTCAAGGGATGAATATTTAAAGTAGGTGTTACCGTAGACGTCAGACATCTCAATCCTGAAGGGTATAACTCTCTAAGAAGAAAAAGAGTGAATTTTCACTCTATTTTCATTCCCCCGAGAGTCAAGTCAGTGATCACTTGTAAAGGAGTGAATATCGAGTGAAAATCGAGTGCTCTCTCTCTCTCTCTCTCTCTCTCTTTTATAGAAAGTATGATGCCTTCCAAGTTGTTTTCTGTACCACATAGTTTGAGAAGTTGCATCATTTTGTGTATATCCCTCATTGAAAAGTTCTTGCTCATGGATTAATCAAGAGCACTTCACGGGAACAAACATATTTCTACTCGAATAGCAACCCGTTTAGTATTGCTTTCATGTGGCTGTGACGTCAGAGTAAGATCGGTTTTACTATTCCCCCTGCTTACTTGCAACTCAGTTTGACCATACAGATATAGCCAAGGAGTTATCACAGAACAATAACTCCTTGATATAACTATGGCCTCTCAAGACAGTGTTTAAATTATTTGTATGTTAGTCTTCTTGAAATATAAGTAAGCGCCATTATGGCTGTCGTTTTCTCTTAAATTCTTGATCACTCACTCATTCCCGTAGCTAACAACACTCCTCACCATCTCTCTGGCTCTTTGTCTAAAACATTCCCTCCAAAATCTTTGATATAATGAATGATTTCCATAACGCTGTTTTCAATCATTCACTTTGATCGGCAATTAATTATTCTAATTAATCAGATGAGAACCGGGAGTGCAGGCTGACAATACTTCTTTAATCCTTTATGCTTTCTGGTGTACCACTTTTGCCATTATACCACTGTGGTTTTATATCTTCTCTTTAAGAGACTAGTCACCCCGTTTAACATGTCATTTTATCGATTTCTCCCAAATTCAATTTTGGTTCAATAACACCACTCATGCAAATTTAATCTAAGTCATAAAATTCCATCGAATTTTTCCGTAAGTGCTTATTAATTGAACATATTTAAAAGACACTATGCGCACAGTGTCAGTAGAGCTAAGGGCCATCCAGCTCATCGTATGGAATTTTGTTGAACGTTTCGGTGCCTGATCAGACGACAATCCTCGGGCGAGAATCATCCCGCCGCCAACATTCCCGCCAAACCGCCTGCGGAATGGGGCACGACCCACGCGGAAATAAGCAACCAAATATCAAAATTAAATTCTTCCTCCTCGTAATGAGGCGCGCGCTCTCATAAATATAATGTACAAAACAACGTTGCGGATGACCACACACACACACACACATTTATTTTTTTTATGACTGCACTTGTTGTATGGTAATTGTTATGTCCCATTAGTCTCAAATTCAACATTATTTTGTAGTAGGCCTATAATCTGTCTACGAACAAAAAAACCGAACACATTCATTATAGTTTTCTTCCCGTAATAACGAAAATGAATGGGGTCCACTGACTCGGTGGTAACAGTAGAGGGGCTTGACACTTCCTCCCTAAAAATTTCTGTCGGAAAATCCGTAATTGCCAGTTTACACATGTCGGCAAACTGGAAAGTCGAGAAGTTCTTTTCTTTTTATTATGAAAACTAACTTTAGGCGAATTTGGTTGAATACCCCACTTTCTTGTCATTCAGAACACCCCCCCCCCCCCCCCGTTTGAAATGGTCCGTCGACACGTCTGCGTTCACACTGTGCAGTGGCTCCACTACGAGGGGGCAAGGGGCTTGTGCTCCCATCAAATGGAGAAAAAACAGAAAGAGAGGCAAATTATGGAACGTGAAAATAAATACACCCACCCACTCCCCCTCCGCTTGACACCAATGGCTTCTCAGTGACGCAACCCACACTACGTCACTGCACATGACTTGTGAGACTCTGATTCGACCTGTTTACCAATACAATTTTTTAAATGTGTCGTAATTAGAACGCACACCTTTAGCACCAAGTTATGTCATCGATCCCCTAACTGTGATTGTTGTTGTTTTTTGGGGTGGTTGTTTTTGTTGTTTTGTGAATTTTTGTTTTTGTTTTGTTAATTGAATTCGAACTCCGTTATCATAAAGAAGGACCATACATTCAATTCAAGCACTAATGTAGTTATATGCTTTAAAAAAAATTACATCATTATCAGTCAATTGATTATGTTTATGCTCTATATTATGACCGCGTTATTTGTAATTTGCTTTAGTTTTACATTTTTTCCAAGCACATCTAATTATGACATGGTTATCGTTTTTAATTTATTGCATATTTCTCTTTTTAACAATGGTGAAGCATTATTTACATGCCTAGATTAATATAATCTATTATGAATGTGATTGGATTGGATAAGTGGGAACGCAGTTTGTGTGGACAGGAAAAAGCGCCATGTGAGTTTGATCGAAACGTGATAGGACGGTTGCTGTGTTGCGACGTTGCTTCTGGATCAAAGGTGGAAAAAGGTCACCGATTTGCGAGGGAAAACGCGCAGTTTTGAGCCCGAGTTGGGTTACTTTTCTATCGACAAAACCTTCATCGGGAGAGGGTGTCTGTAAGGGGTAGAAGTGTCTGATTAGGTGCGAGCAAACCAGCTAGGCTTGGGCTGCACGCTCGCGCTGCAGATAAGGCCTTGGAGTTATTGGCACACGGCAACGGGCTACTAACGGAGACGCCGTGTCTAAGTCCCCGCCGGGGAAGCCCATCTCTATACCGATCAATGCCTGTCTACCTAAGGGGTAGTCATCAGCCAAAAGTACACACACATCACCACCGTGAAAACCATTTTAGAGCGCAGAAATAAGAAGAAACAAAATACACACACAGAGGGGGTACGTGGCGGGTGTAGGTGAGACTGTAGTGCTCTTCCATCTGTGCTTTCGTCATTAAGCGCACTCGTCAAATCGACCAATCAAGAGGCTTGGAAGGTATGATGCCAGCCACTATTGCTTCGCCGACTAAAATCGAAATTGCTGTTACCTGACCCCACACCTAATTCCTCAGCCCGTATTCTCCGCACAACACGTGACCACCAAAGCTTTCCTAAAACGGCGCCACGAATATTCTTTATTCCAGGCGTAGCGTTTTTTTCAATCGCTCCAAAGAGCTCAGGAGAAGAAACACCTTGACCTTTAATATCTATTTCGAGTATTTTCACCAAAAGCATAATGACTCATCCGTTGTTAATGCAAAACTGTCCATCAAACGAAGAATGTTAAGAAGAAAACTCCTAAAATGTAAAAAGCACTCTAAAACAGACTACCTATTCAGGAGGTTTAATTACACGCTGCAATTTGTCGAGGGAACAGGTCGAAGGTATTAAGAAAATAAGATGTGGGTCAAGTTATCCAAACAGTCGTTACGCCGGCTATTTGAGAGGATACCCGATAGCGCTAAATTTGCCTAACAAGTCTTTTGATTACTTTAATGATTTTTGCCTCATATTACTAACGCAATCAATTGCGCTAATATACTCGTCCATTCTGTAACATCGCGGATGCTTTAATTGGATATCATCAGTTTTATTAATGGGACTTGGAATGGAACGGCATCTTTGATTTATTTTTTAAATTTATTTGACGAGTTAGATAAATTGCATCTTGAAGATTTTGAAAGAAAGGTTCACACTTGACGAATTTCTTACCTACTAATTTAAAATTCAAGACAAATAAATACCTATACTCAATCACATAATATTGTGAATTCATTTGAGTATTACGGGTGTGTACATCTAACCCATGGTAATGACTTATTTCAACCTTCGGAATGATTTTCAAATTCATTCGACTTTTACCCCTCAAATAAGGGAAATTTATTATAACAGCATTGTGCGTTTATATCATATTTGTCCCAGTTCACCTTCCTTCACTTTCCATTATTTCGTTATTTTCTTTAACACGCATTTAAATACAAGATAGCTGAATAATATACCATTACTTATTGACTTAACAAAACGTTTATCAATTTCAACTAAACAGAGAATTATATGCGTACGTAACATGACCTGTATTATCTCAAAATACATGCCTATAGTAAAAAAAAAATCAACTACATTAATTTGGAAAAGAAATTAATTTGTCGTGAACAACACTTTACATAACATTATGAAAGTATGACTGTCCTTCACATTCGTAACATGAATACATAGTTGATAATCTATTTGACTCAAACCTCAACCACTTCTTTCATTCATGTCATTTAGTTAAATGTATTGTCAAAATCTTAAATTTACCATTTTTCTCTGTTTGACTTCATCGTTTCAGAACCAAGTGGAAGAAGCAGATGATGGCACGTTTAAAGATGGCCCACCGTCAAGGCCTCTGGGCGTCTCCCTTCATGCCCACCTGGTTCGGCTCGGCCCTGGCATCCTATCCCGCCGCTGCCGCAGCAGCTACTTATGGCTCTTTCCTCGCAGCCCCTAGACCAGTCATGCCCGGAGGAGCGATGGGGCCAGGACCACAACCAATGCATCTTCCAATGCCGCCACACCCCACACCACACCCCACCTCCATAGCCGCACCCACCCCGCTGCATATCTCCACGTCATCCAGTTCACCTCGGGGTCTACTGGCGCCACAGCAGTGAACTTGAGAGAGAGAGAGTCGTAAATCCAGGCGATTTTCATGCTTTACCTCTATTTTTTTTTCAATATGCAAAATTATGGACGCAAAAAGTGGTCATGTACCACATACATCACCTGTTATACTCAGTTATGATAGCCTTTCCCTTGCCAGGTATCATAATAAGCAGATCTAAGAAGTTCGATATTCCTCAAGAGGTAATCATTGTATTTCACACTACTAATAATTATTTTTCGCTCTGTGATTATTATTAACACAAAAAACAGCGATCATGGACTATTAATCGCTGGATATCAGTCTCTTTAAAATTAAAACTAATCGGCACATTCTTTGTCGCAAGTGTCGTCCTTAATGACGTTCACGAGCAATTTAAAAGAGTTACCATTTAAAATATAAAACTGATGGTTTTATATTTAGCTTACAAGTGACAATACGTGTCCTATTATCAGGAGTATTATACGCATAGCAGATAAATAGTTAGACACTAAACTAGAGTGATCATGATCGTGGTGACATGATTAATCAATAAATGGATCCAAAATTGAAAGCAGTGTATGAAGCATCCTATTTCTATGATGTCTATAGGGGCTACAATACGATGAATTACATGTTTTTTTTCTTATGGCGCCCCGCGTTTGGGCTTTATAATTATCATATGATTTTCGATGGCATGAATTTTAAGGTTTTAATTTTGGGGGGCGGTGGCTTTCTAGCCATAACTGATTATTCAGAATTTGATTTGTGAGCGCACTCATATGGATTTGAAGCAAATCTTCTTTTGTCACATATTGACTTGTGCTTATTCCACTCAATATTAATACTTATAATTGTTGATTGGCATAATATCATAATGGTTAAAGTTTTGATGGGGGGGGGGGGGTCCTCAAATAGCAAACATTCATCCTATAAGGATCTATTTTTTAAAAAAATTCACACGTGTGCGTTTTTGCATTGTTTTTAAGGCACAAACAGATTTTGATTATTTAAAAACTGGTCTAGAAAAAAATCTGTATACCAATACATACATGCATTCATCGACCTATTTTGACCTAATTTGACCTGACTTGACCTTATCACCGATGTTAATATAATCATTGCAATGCCGTTTAAAGATATTACAGTCCTAACACAAACCACTCTCCCGAAGCCTTGATAATAATCGAGAATTTACTTGCACACAATTTTATTGAGTATGATTATCGACACACCGTTTTGTTGAATTAAAAAAGTACTTAATTTGATTTTCATTTGTTTTAAGTTGTGCTGGTTCAAACGGGTCCTTGTGATGGAATTTGACACAGTTCTGTAAAGAGTACAATGTTTGCGATGTAAATATAAACTTTTTATTTATTGAGTATCGAAGAGATACGTTTCGACAGTAGACTGCCATAATTATATTTGCGAAAAAGATTATGTCATTTATATGAATGAAAATTGTTATTGTTATGCCATGAAATTGCACAATGACTAAAGAATAATTGATGATGATGATGTCTATAATTATGATTGTATATTTGAGAAACTAGATTAGTTTTACTAGTATTTTCAGAACATAATTTAGATACAAAACAAACAGATTTGAGCAGATCGAAAATGCATATTTATATTAGATTCTATATTGTGATAAGAATATTTGTATAATTACATAATCTTGTAAATGTGGAATTATCTAGACCTTTTTAGTACTTGTCTCACTGTAAGAATATATGGCTGAATATTGTTCACATTTTATATAAGAATGATTTGATGTATTCAGGTGGAATAAAGGGATTAGACGGGAAATGATAGTTGTCCTCTGTTATTCATTTTCTCTCAAACCTTTTTTTTTTAAGGAGAATATGTGTTTTTCTTTCTTTATTGTTATTTTTTTTCATCGTTTCTTTCTATAAAATCACCATTGTCCCTGTTTGTCTTGACACAAAGATCACATTAGATTTCTAATATTTGGTTAAATGTTAACTTAGATTTTTTAGTGATAGCGAATGACGCCGCATTTAATATGTTTAAGATGGAACGTAAAAGCTTTGAGAAGATAAAGAGTAATAATTGGATTAAATTGCTACATGTTTAGGTTTTCTTTCTGAATATTGATTACGATGGTCATAATGAATAGATTATGGCAGTTACGAATGGGAATATGAATGTTACTAATGATAGAAATGGTGATGATTATGACGATGAGAGATAACATTTAAAAGAGTGGGGGAAAATGATTGTGATTGTGACGAGAATGATGGAGACGGTTACGAAAATGATTTTTTTTTTTATGTAATGTTCATGACTTCGAGAAGATAATTAAACAAACAGTAATAGTAATAACAATAAAAAAAATGGCAATACAATTAATGTAATAATAATAAATACAATAATGATTATAATAATAATAGTGATAATAATTTTTTTAAATAATGACAATACGGTAGTGCCTCGTGTTTGTAACGCTTCTTCGGCTCTTTTATAAAACAATGGCAACTGAGACCGGCTAATAGTAATTTAGATATTAGATAATAGATATTTTCCCCTTTTCTAAAAAAATGAGATTAAATAAATAACTACGTACTCTACATGGATCAAGAGCGTTTACTGTTACGTGAATCCTTGTCTAAGGACATAAACAAATGACAAGAATTTGTTCAAAAGTCGGGTGAATGAACCACTATAATACTTCTTTTTCTTATTCTACTTCTTCCGAAGTATAGACTTCAACGAACGAAAGCGAGCATAAAAGAAGAACAATACCCACTTTTAATTCTTCTACATACTGATATTTTTTTTTTTAAGGGATGTGGATTAGAGAGTGACTGTGATTTGACCAACAGGTCAGTAAACTATCTCAAAGTCCCTCTGCGTCCATTCGTGAAGAAAGGGGATCCCCCTCATCAATTAGCGCCTCCCCCGTCATCAGCTATAAATAGCACGTCGTGACTATTACAAGATGTCTGCCAAATATGTGGTTGAGTAGTAAAAGTGTCCGATATCTCAGGTCGATTCGGAAGGTTTGTTCTCTTTTATTAAACACAAGAAATGGAAACCTCGTTAAATTATATCATGGGATATAGGCTGACAGAATCAGATTCTTTAATTATGGAATCCATATTTCAGTTCATTTCCAAACTGTTGTACTTTTCCCCTCCAAATTATTCAACATTCTCATATCAACCAACTAGGAAGGGAAATTTCGAAATAAATAATTATGTAGGCAAAGAAAGAGTTCTTTAACATTTTAATTGCACTATATTTTTTCATAGCATTAGCTTAATTTTGTAAATATCATTGACACAAACCACGTTGGACACCTGGGCCCGTCTTATGAAGAGTTGCGATTAATCCGAACCAATCGCAAGTCCTCCAATCAATCGCAAATTTACAGCCTCCCATCATGCCCATATCATAATTGTACAGATTTTCGATTCATATCAATATCAAATAAATTTGCAATCAATCGCAACTAAGACGGGGCCCCAAAATATATTTCCTTATATAATTTTCGGTTTTAACGAATACATTTGACGTTTCTCCACTATAAAAAAAAAATCCTAAAAAATCGGATCTTATATCTGCTTGTGCTAAGTATTTACCTCATTGTAACTGTTTCGAGAGTATATGCCCCGTTAATTTATTATCTATTAATATTCATACTGGTATGTCGATATGATTGATGTAAAACAAATAAGATTATCAAGTGGATGAAATGTTTAAAAAAAAAAAAAACCAAGGCCATGAATTGGGGGGGGGGGGAGTCCTGACATCTCCTTCCCCCCCTCTCTCTCTCTCTCTCTCTCTTTCTTCCCTTTCCCCTGCCATTTGCAGGAATATTAAATTTCATAAAACCATATAAAACATTTATTGCATGGACAGAATAGGTATACATAGTTTTAGAGCAATGCTGAGAACACAACATACATGTGATGAGAAAGCAGAACAGTTATTAAAGATGTGAGAAAGGTTATTTATAAACAATCTTAACAAATAATGAGACATTGAGAAGGGGTAATTATAATGTCTAGAATGTCAAGAATAATGGAAAGAGGGAAGAGAGAGGAAATAGGCGAGACGAGAGGAGGAGAGAAAGGCAAAAAGCAGAGGGAAGAAGTATAAAAAATCACAATAACAAAATAGATAGAGGATAGAAGACAGAAGAAAATGGCGTTGTAAGAGCGAAGATGATTTAAAAAAAACATAAAAGAGGCAAATGAATTACACTGATGAAGGGAGAGGTGACGAGAGGATAAAGGAAAGATTGGGGATGAATCCTGACATCTCCTTTTCATGTTCCCTCTCCCCCCCCCCCCCCCCTCCTCTTGCCGCTCTCTCTCTCTCTCTCTCTCTCTCTCTCTCTCTCTATCTATCTTTCTCTCTTCCCTTTCCCCTGCCATTTGCAGGAATATTCAATTTCATAAAACCATATAAAAAATTTATTGCTTGGACAGAATATATGTATATGAAAGAAATGATATAATGAGATATTCAAAGTCATTCAAATCATTCATTTTTTCTCTTGGGGTTATAGTAAAATTCGTTCCAAAGGTGCATCAAAATGACTGAAACCAATTAAAGAAGAATTTTTGCCCTCTAAATTCGCAATGAAATGTTCCTGGATTTGACAACGGTGATTTTAAAGTAGATCATAGAACGGGTGTATTGTATTAGGCATGTACTATCAACTGATCAAAATCGGGAATGAAAGAAGTCTTTTGTAACCTTTGCTATTTTAAACCATTGATATTTTATAGATATATCTTCAGGGTATTAACCAACAATTTATTTCGTTTACTGTTTCTCAGAGTGAAAAAAGTAAGATTTAAGATTTTGTTATAATCTAAGAGAACAAATAAATTAATACAGGACACTTCTTATTACCTACCATCATTTTCATCGACTCTTTTTCACTTTCTTTTTGCCCGTCTTTGAGCTAGCTTATGCAGGAAGCGCGTTCCCACATACACACAACCATCAATCAAGAGCCGCTCGCTCACCCGAGAGTCTGCCGACAGCTCAAGGGGAGCAGGCCGTGTATCTGACGGCTCCGGTTTCGGTGTCAACGCGCAATCCCTTATCGGACACTATCGGTACTCCACAGTGTGAAGTACATCCTGTGCCGAGTATAAATATACGATGTTCACTTTCCTTCCATAAAGTTATCTAAAGGTTAAGATTTTCTAATGCTCAATAGCAGGTTGGTTAATATCTTGTTTTCCTCATTTTAAAGTATCGATTGAAGAAATTATTGGAGAGAGTATACAGTTGATGTGAATGAGATTAATAGATGAAAATTAATTAAAGAAGGAAAAAGAAATGAAAAGAGCAAAATTAGAATTTTGAAATGCGCAAAGTGACTTAATTTTGATAATCTATTTTTCTCAACTCATATTTTCAGCAAGATGAAAAAAATGAGATAAAGTTGTTGAAGAATTGTGATAATTGACAAGCATGGTGGACCTCATTCTCTGTATCTGGGTCATACTTCTCCCTCTGCTAAACTGTTTTTTTTTTTTCTTTCCTTTTTTTCTCTCTCTTCTGTAATTTTTCCTACCAAACTTGATTTCCATCATGTCTGCATTTGTTGAATGATTACAACAGTGAAAAACCGAAAATAAGATAAATAAGAAGGAAAATAGGCAGCAAATTAATAGCTTAAAAAAGCTGGATAATTGAATTTGAAATTGGGTCTTGGGCATCATGTAATCATTAACATATTTCTTTAATAGAAAATAAATATTATAGTAAAAAATCAAACTATTATATTTTAAAAGTTTCTGTTTAAGGGACGACGCTATAGTTGTTGTGATTTCCTTGATATAAGCCGCTAGAACAATTAACCCTCTGACAAACACAATACGGATGATGGTGTTGGGCATGTACTCGATGGTAATAATACTGCCTGGGGACAGGCAGGTGTCCTATTGGTTATTTGTCCGGGACGAATGTTTTGTTAATCGTCCCGAGGATAATAATATTGTCATGCGGTGCTTGTCGAAGGAGGAAAATGTCCGGAGCCTGTTGCTATCAAAGGATGAATTATTGTCCGCATAGCAACATAACCATGATAACCCTTACAATTAAAATCATCATAGATTTCGGAAAGACCAATAAAAAATACCAATGGCCGATGTAAGAGAACACCCCACACCCCTCCCTCACCGTCTAAAAAAATCCTTGATAATACAATAAGTACACAACAGTTGAGTGAATTTAACATTTTTAGGAGCTAAACACCTTTAAAATGTGATGTCCTTTTATTTAGTAATTTATTTAGTTTAGTTGGTTAATTACTTAGTCAGTTAGTCATGATTATATTTAATCACTTAGTTAGTTTGTTAGTGATATAATTAGATAGTTAGTTAGTTAATTAGTTATTTTCTGGGTTTTTTTTCTTTCCCTCCCCCCCCCCAAATTTTTTTCCTCGCAATCTTGGATCCACCAGTGATCAATACTGTCATCAAGACGGCAGATCATCCTCGTTATCATCTATTTTAGGTGTTACTTTGACTAAGTATCCAAACTATTCATGACTGGGATCAAATTCGGGTCAATGACATCACTTGAACGGAAGTTCGGACGCTTCTTCGTGCTATCTATGATACACTAACCTAGATATTGTGAAATGGATAGTAATTCTCCAGAGCCTAAATTGGGTCAATCCGCAAAATCTCACCTGAGTTGTTTTCAGAAGACCCTCCTAACACAATACTCTGTCACATCGATGGAGGACTATAGAACAATGGACAGGGACGCACCAATTATGACAATGATTCATTAAGCAATGCAAAGTTATACCCCGGTCACACCGACGGGACCGAACACCAGACCGACAGTAGACTGAACGAAAAATTACATAATCCCGAATGGCCGAAATTTTGTCAGATAGCGGTCAGTTTGGAGTCGATCCAGCGTTGTGACTGGACTATTAGGCTGTTAGGCGATATACGTAGTGTTAACCTTTTGCGAGTAATAAAAAGGGCTCTTTTTAACAAAATGACGAGGTACTTCATCTCAAAAATAAGTTTTCAGGAAAGAAAAGAAACTTTATACTGCTAGCATTTGCTTTTAAGTCAGTGACTGCGTTCTTCCGATTCCACTTCTGCATTGTAAAATGACATATCAGTGTATTACAAGGAAAGTATAATTTGCCATAAAAAATGTCTTTTGACGGTCATGAAATGATGTGCTTTGAACAAAACATTTCGTGTTTCCCTCAGGCAAAAGGTGCCTTGAGCATGGTAAAAAGCATTAAACGAGTAATAAACAGTTAAAATTATCTAAAAAATTATAATCTATGCAAATCTATAAGTAGTGAGACATAACAGACGGCGTCGACTCAGAGTTGTAATAAAAATCATCATGAAACGTTCCCTGCGTCTGCTGATAGATGGCGCTGTGTCATAACGATTGTTTCAACGTTGAACTTGGACGAAGTTCACGAAAATAATGATTTATTTACTATAAAAAATGATTTTCTTTTGAAATCATTAAATATAATATATGGCTGAATGTTTATTTAATTACTTATAAACGTAGTTTAGTACATTAATAATCATGATAATAGTATAATTTGCTCTCCGTAGCATTATGACGACCTCTTTCAAGCCTTTGTCACCGTCATCATGTTCACCACTTTTTCGCATTTTGTTTTTCACACTCCGTATCTGCCTGTAAGAGCGAATTTATATGTTTATTATATTTATTGATTGATAATTGTATCATTTTATCGTTCATCAAATATATAACAAAAGCAAACACATCTAGTCCTTGGCATACGGGCTCGACGTCGCGGAGGTGACGAGTGGGGGCCTTTCGTTCCTGAACTGCTGAATATCACTTTCAATGCATTTTTTCCATCACCCCAAAATTACAGGCTTAACATTAATTATCATTGAAAAAACTTTGTAGTTTTGCGTACATTCTGATCAATGCATTATAATCACTTAAGTTTTTATAGTACTAACTGCTCTTGTCATTAATGATTTGATGGCTTAATAACAAGCAAGCGAAGCAAACCAGTCAAATTGATGAGACTTACTTTTCATGCATGCTGATCGACAGCCAGTGATTGTGCATTTTCGATTTAATTGCTAAGATGAAAAATATTTGGGTTCCCCCCTTAAAACAAATTATTCGTTTTCAATAAAACGAGACCACCTCACTGCCTAAAACGAGGTAATATTTTTTTACTGTTGCCCTTATGTTACAATCCTCGCGGTAGGGACGGGTTGGAGGGGGGAGTACAGATCCATGGCCCTTCCGCTTTATACCCCTATCCTACGTACTTCTATATTACATTATAATTATATTTTATATTATAAGTAAAGGCAGGTATACTCATATAAGCTTCCATGGAAAATTCTGTAAAATGTATGAAAGTCCCTTACGTGTTTTCGCTAAAGTTTATTTTATGCCATGACAAGGTTTATAGAGAATATTATCATGATATTGATTCAATCTTATATTATGGTATCGGCTATATCATTTTATCCTGGAATCGCTTACGTTTGTTATCTACATGTATATTTTCAATAAACTTTCCTACCATATTTTGTTCGGGCTCATGGATGAACCTAAATTCAAGTTCGCCTGATATACTTCAAATTATTTTCACACACACACCACTCATCGGGTTTTAGCCATCTCAAACCCGGGGGCGATTTGCTCACCGAGCTCCCCAAGTTCGCCTGGAGAATTACCATACCCACCAATTTTAAACTACGACCGACCCATCTCTCTCCCATTTATCTCTTCCATCAAGGTGTATGATATTTCTATTGACCTTTTTGCAAAATCCAAAGCCGCGCAAACCGTTGTTATTTCAATCTTGCGGGCGTCGACCAGATAAATGCTATCATACCACGTGATCAGAGTCCCGTCTTTTGATTTCAACCGCGTAGAGGGAAGAGGATTTGTAGAAGTCATTAAGGAATCTTGGGGGATGCTATTTCAAGGGTCGTCATGCTCGGTTTCTCGTCAATGAGTGAGTGGGACCGAATGACGATTGTTCAGGTTTATTTTGCTTCTGTTTGTAATTAGTCGATTCCTGCGTAACCCAATTTAGTTTACGCCATCACTAACAAGGGCAGCTAGCTGAGGTCTTGAACTGTTTTAACCTTCTATTCGATATCATGAAAAGTTTGCCTGCCAGTTTGCAGGAGCATTAATTTTTTTACTTTTTGAGGGGCGGAGGCACCAGGGCAGTTTCCCCACAGCAACTGCGGAATTAAATGTGTATACTATGGAACGTTTAAGAACGATTAAACCGTTGCCCCCACCCCCTCATGTCCCGGCTACTATTAATTTCGGGGCAGGGAAATCCACTTGGAATAATAATTTGAACTTGACGTATCCTATGAAGCGTTTAATCACGATTAAAGCGTTTAAAGCGCCCCTCCCGAACCACGGCTAGTTTTGATCTCGGGCAGGGGGTATACCCTTCGCAATAATAATTAATAATTTTGGAATTGATAGAATTGACATTTTATCATAATGGTGCGTTTAAGTACGATTAAAGCGTCCCCACCCATGCAATCCTAAAGATAGATCGGCGACCCTAATAGCATTGATTCTGGCAGGGAGTAGCCTCCTTTCTTCACAGTATAATTTCGGAATGAACACTGTATCCTGTAGAGCATTTAGGTATGATTGAAGTGTGCCCCCCCCCCCTCCCCATTCCATGATGAAGATGGATCGGCACCTCTCCAAGATTGCGACTAATAGCGTAGTTCTATACGCACAAGAAGTATGATTGGATAACAAGCAAGGATGGGGATCAGACTGCGGATATGTGATGACGAAAATATATCCCTTATTAACCTAATGATATAAAGATAAACGAAACCAATAATGAATTACAACTTTATACCCCAATGCAGACACCACATGTAGGGCCTTAATAGAGAATCGATGTGTGATTTCACGCATCTGTAATCGCTTAAATTATCCTTGCAAATCAGCCAAACCCTTCCGCTTCTGCTGTGTACCCCGATGTCGCCGATTAGAAATAAAACGGTGTTTTTATACTCCTTCAGAAACGATACCTTTAAGATGCGCGGGGACATCTTATTTTGGTTAGGCCTTAATCCTCAGTTGGAAGACTACATTAATGTAGGCTCAAGAACCGCGGAGGAACCAGCCCGAATTGGAGGTGAAAGCCGGGAGCATCCGTATCAAAACTATCTCTAATTGATACCATGGAATGGTCGTCCCATGGCACTCGTTATCTTTCAAATCTCTTCTTACCTTAAAGTATGACTTTATCGTCTCTCTACCATCCGCTGGCCTCCCGACAAGTGCGTAAAGACGAGATCAGGCCTATGTTTTTTAGTGGAACCCGTGATCGAAATGATAATGATCACAGGGATGACCACGATAACGGTCTCGCCAATACAGGTGTAACGGCCGGTAATGTTTCCTCATGCATCTTCCTCTTTTAGATGATATTTATAGAGTTGAGTCTTCTGTGGTTATTTTTTCAACCAACGTGACCCTCCATTTAAGAATAAGAAGATAATCCTATTCTCATTTCTGGGTATCATGGGTAAACGTTATGAAATCATTCGATTCGATTAGCGCTGCTTTGGGCCACCAGAAATGAAATATAGGTAGAGCAGTGGCGCAGTTTACGGGGCATGAGTGGTACGTGCCCCCTCCCCATCAAATAACCAAAAAATACAGAGAGAAAGAGATAGAAAGGAAGGTAGAGGGGATGGTAATCTAAAAAGAAGGTGATTGTACCCTCTACACACTTGAGACGGACTTGTCCTTTCGAATTCAATCACCGACTAAGACCGAGCCCCCCCCCCCCCCCCCCCCCGCAATGGCTGAACCCACGCTACGCCACTGCTCCCGGGGTATATGTAGGCGAGAAGAAGATGTAAGGTAGCACATCAAGACGAGAAACCAATGCGGTTTTTCTTTCTTCTCCACCGTCTGCATACATGTTCTGTTCAAGTCCACTGAGATCCGGGGACAGATGTGTGTGGTGAGAAAACAACTCGACCCGGATTAGACAGGACTCGATGGGATCAGCTCCGAGGCTCGGTTCACATCACAGGATATCAAACCCAAATGAACTTTGACAAAAGTTTCGGAAAAAGGAAATGAAGAGAAATTGGTCGCGCAGAATTCAAAGCGTTGAAATGTGTTTATCCGATTGTAAAGCTCACTCTAAATCTCCAACTATTAAACACCCCCTGTAATATCGCATGGATATAAAGATACCTCGTCGCGCGCGGGCGTTTTCGTGACAGAACTATTCGGAGGCAGGTAGAGTGGAAGTTTCGCAGGACAGGCTAGCGGTTAGATGTTTGGAGTGGTTTAATTTGATTTCGAATTGGATGACATTTATCTCAAGGTCAAACAATTGTCATTTGTTGGGATCATGATTTACAGAAACGCGTCAAATGCCGAGAGCGTATTCACATCCTAATAGTCGACATCCTGTACCCATCAGCTAAAACAAAGGCAAATCTAAATCGCTCTTAAGTTCAAGCCCTAAGATTGTCATATCCGGCGCACGCGATTGTTCCATTTTAACATTGAATTGCCTGAAGAGAACACTAGCAAAAAAAAGTTTACTGGTTCTTAGAAACTTTCAACCGTTTGCATACATCCATCATTATCAGTGATCTACTTTTTTGAAGCGAAATGGCTTGTCATCAGCTTCAATTCAATTACAAGATTCCGATACCAAAATGGTGATATTTTGACAAGTTTAAGATCATCTACCTTCTCTGCCCTTGGTTGTTTTAGAGACATCATGGTGACTTTGCAAAAGTGTGCGCAAAATTGAGTAATAACCTATTTAATGACACTTTCCCTCAGCTTTGCCAATTTTAGGCATGGTTGACGCGCGACGTAATTGAGAATTGTAGATTTGCGATACGCGTACACCTTATTAGCCATTTTATCTTAGCGTCTTTCTATAGAGCTATGTAAACCCCGACCAGTCATTTCGCTGTATACAACGCCTATTGAACTATATATATATAAGGATTCGTAGAATACACATCACATATATACCTTGATTCTTTATTATGTCCTTTTCTCTCTCCCTAAAATGGAACATACCAATACCATCAGTTTCTCCTGATGACCATCAGAGCATACTGATCGAAACGTCGAGAACCACAGACCTCTTAGCGGAGCTCACCAGCCCTTTTCAGGGCTCTTATTCCTTGAAAGGTTACATGGTGTAACCCTGAAAACTAAACAGTTCATACCAATAACAGTTGAATGAATTATGTGAAAGTTATCACAGACTTTTTTTAAAGGCTTGAATAAGACCGATTATGGTGGTGAAAGCGTTTGGATCATAATAAATGTATGTTTTTCCCATATGAAACTATATTATAAGTATTCAAAACTATTTGATGGACGTTCTAAAATACTGAGAAGGTTACTTATCTCCCAAATCAGAGGGGTGTGGAAATGGGGCATTCCTTTTTCTCAAATTTCTTTCAAGCCTTCTCGGCAAATCGCAAAAAATAAAGGCCTTTCCTTCTTTTCTTTTCTGTTTTCATCTATTTTTTCGCTATCGTAATTTTTTAAACCATTGTTGGCCAGGGTAAAAAATGAAAACCAGATTTTTCACTAGTCGGCACAATCTAGGGACTATTTTGTTTTGTTTTGTTTTGTTTGTTCCCCTTCATTTTCAGAATACTTTCGGAAATTAGATTCCAAGCCTCCCAAGCCTCCCCCCCCCCTCCCAACGCCCCCTTCAAGATTCAAAATGGTCTGACGCCACTGTCCACTTGATACATCTTTGTATAAAATAAGATACAGTCTTGAATGATAGAGGGTCGTCCTGTAATATTATTTTGAAATTTGTGCTTGATATTATCTGTTACAAGTTTCAATTCATTGATCAACATATGATAAGAATGACATAGATTCCTATGCCCCTTAACATAATTTTTTCATCACCTTTAAAGACTCTCTCTCTCCCTCTCCTCCTCTCTCTCTCTCTCTCTCTTTCTCTCCCTCCCTCTCTCTCTCTGTAGAGTAAATAACTATATCTCATCTGTCGTCAAACACCTTTTTTTTTCTTCTTAGCTCAACTTCCCACCAAAACCCTAAAATACCATCATTTTCCTTTTGCCTTCATAGCTGATATTCATCTATTATGTTACCAGAAATACATTTACGCGTGTTCAATTTTTAGAATTTCAGAAAGAGGATTAAGAGCTTTCAAAATTCAAAGGAAAGATAGCTCCGTGGCTGCTTTCGGTTTCACAACAAGATGAGTATGCAATTAAAGGTACCAAGACGTAACTTGATATGTGATATGGTATAATAGTTCAAGGAAGATATTATTATGGCATATTCCAGTAAAGTTAATTTTAAAAAGCATAAAGCGTGGCTACCCATGAATTTATTTCATTTCAATTTTCCTATACTCTTATCAATCCCAAAGTTGATTCACGAACCCTTAGGTTTATACCAAAAATATGAAAAGATTAAAAAAAATAATAACAAAAATCCCAAGTTTTTGGTGACTTTATGACTCCTCCCGCGCAAGCCAACGACCTTTTCTCATGCATGCCGGGATCGCATAAACATGGCTTTCTTAGTCACAGATGGCTTTGCATGGGTCCAGTCACAAGTGGGGGTGGTGGTCGGGGTGCACCAGTCTAAGGTAGGTGAAATGCGAGGGAGCAGAGCAACCGAACGGGAATGATATACCTGTGCCATATTTATCTCCTTTAACTCTCTCTCTATTTCGTTTTCATCTTATTTTGTTTATCTTCTTCTTGTTGCAATTAAAAGTGAATGGTTCAAGCGCCCTCCTATAGCTATAACGAAATACATGTCAGTGAATAAATGATTGTTGCCGAACACTACACTACAATCTGTTTACCCTCATTAGCAAAAGAAGGGGCGAGTAAGTCGTTAAAATTGGTCTGACTCTCCCCTCTCGCCCTCCATTCAAAACATTTTAATGTTTTAGATGTTTTAATATTTAAAAAAAAATAAAAAATTGATGCCCTTGCAAATGCCCCCATCCCAGTCTTCAATAGAAGCCCAAGCACGGAGGGAAAACATTATGACAGTGCGAAATATTGCATTATAAAGAGGTTTACGCACAATTGGGGCCATCCCGTTCAAACAAAAAGACAGAAATCGAATTCAACATGAACTGAACACAATATCGCACACCACGTAGCTCCACATCCTCTTTGAAAACACAAATCGGAACAAGAGACCTCGGAGAGTCGGAGATTTTCTACCAATTGCGCCATCTACGTAGCTTACCTGGCTGTATTCCTTCCTTCTCCAGTGATATCAATGATGCGGGGATATCATAAAAGACTTCTTGAATCAATTCAATTCAATTCACTTTCAGTTTAATGACATATATTTCCAATTTTTCAAAATAAGTGTACAAAGTAATAATGAACAAAATGATGTACATGTATTTTAATAAAAATATGGCAAAATATACATTCATGTGGTACATACATAGTTGGAGGACACACCTCTAAAAGCAAAGGCTTTCGGGGAGGGTGCCCTTAGTACATAATACATAATAGTACATAATAAATTTATAAAAAGAAAATAACTACATACTAAAAAAGAAAAAAAGAAAACATTCCTAGACCGCTGAGCTTGTTTGGAGGGGAAAAAGAAAAAAGGGAAAGAAAAAACAAGAGGGGGAAAGACGGGAAAAAGGGGGAGAATGGAGGTGCAACATAAAAGGAGTACGGAAAAGAGAAATATTTACGAATAACCAGAGAGAAGAAAGGGAGAGAATAGACCCAGTGGAGGGTGGGGAAGTGTCTTTAACCATATTTGTAAGCTGAATTGAAATGTTTTTTCATCCTTCTTTAAAAGCTGGCAAGAGATGTGGAGTATTTTATTGTGTCTGGGATAACGTTCCACAGCTTAGGTCCCGAGTACAGGATGTTATGTTGGAATAATAGGGTTCTATATGCTTGGAACACGATAAAAACTCAAGACAATTTCAATAGCCCTGTCTATCACCTTTAGAAATGTGCGAACATTACAATGGTGTATTACATAATCCGAACCCGATTTCTATGGGCAGTACAATATGCCTTTGAAATTGCCCTTGAGTTTATTTTTTCGAAAGTATAGTTCTTATCGTGTTTTGGGTAGATGGATGTGATTTGCGTGTCTGGTTTCGTATTCATGAATAGTAGAATTTAATTGAAACGGGTTACAAAATTCGTCAGGAAATTAATTTTTTGTACATCTGTACATAAATATGCTTTGTTGGTGTTTATTTATATCGGTAAATTTTAGTATGTTAAATTGTTTGAACAAATGGTCGACGTGACAAATGGGAGCAGTACCTGTAGTTATACGAATTGTTTTCATTTGTGGAGTGATTAATTTGTGTAATTTGGAGGTTGTAGAGTTCCCCCAGGTTAGGTTGCAATGGTATATATGGTAGGATAAGAAAATTGTAAAGCATACGGAGGATGTTGTATGGTAAAATATGTCGCAGTCTAGAAATTATGTCAATGTTTTTAGAGACTTTGCTTTCTGTTTCAAGAATATGTTTTTTCCAAGACATAGAACTATCAAAGTGCACACCTAGAAATTTCGTGTTTTCAACTCTAGGTAGTAGTACGTTATCGAGATATATGGAAATGCTGTTTAAATCAATGTTTTTATTGTTATGAAAGATCATATAGTTACATTTTTTAAATTAAATTGACAGACAATTTATTAGCCTTAAACAACTCGCATACAAGGGTTAGCTGTTGATTAACATTATTGCACAGTGAGGTAAGATTAGATCCGTTAAATAAAATATTCGTGTCGTCGGCTTAAAGAACAAAAGTTAATGTTGACGTTGATTTGAAGATGACGTTTATATAAAGAATAAAGAGTAATGGACCAAGCAACGACCCTTGAGGTACACCACATGTGATATTACTCATGTTTGAGACGACCGAGTCAAATTGAGTGCACTGGAGGAGATTGCTAGGATAACTGGCAAACCAATCGTGTGTTATGCCACGGATTCCATACATATAAAGTTTTTTTTTAATAGAATTGAGTTATTCATGGTATCGAAGGCTTTTTCGCAAAGTCTATACAAATTCCCATTGACTATCGATTTTTTTTCAAAGGAGTCAATTATATCGTTTGTTAGTTTAGATAAAGCCATAGCTGTATAGAATATTTTTTTGGCGGAATCCAAATTGGTTTTGTAAATAATGTCGTGTTTTACAAGAAATTCATAAGTCCTGGTGTATATGATGCGTTCGAGAATTTTAGAAAAAACCGATAGAACAGATATTGGTCTATAGTTGGTAAGCTGTCTTTTGTCCCCAGTCTTAAATATAGGTGTGACTCTAGCGATTTTCAGTTGGTCTGGAACAATCTCTTTATTAATAAGTGATAAATTTAAAATATGACACTGCGGTTTAGATATAATTTTTTTAATCGCACTTTTAATTACCCTGGGACTGAATTCATCTAAACCTTCAGATTTATTATTTTCAAACGAGTTGACAATATTACGTATTTCATTTTCATCTGTAGGATATAAAATATAGAGAATCTCAAGTGATACCACAGTCACACCGCCAAACCGACCCCACACGGACTCCAAACTGACCGATTCTTGGCCATTGGTGGCAATGTAATTTTTTGTTCGGTCTGTTGTCGGTCTGGCGTCGATCTTGTTGGTGTGACTGTATAGTATTAAGGTTCGATCATCAGCCAGGTGCAAGAGTGGGAACACCTCGGTATACCGATGAAGGAATTATAGACTCTCAAGCGAGAGGTCCTGAGTTCGATCCGTGCCAGGTGTTCACATCCTTGGACAAGGTGTTTTACCCACAATTGCCCCTCTCGATCCAAGTGTATTAATGGGTACCTGGCTATGATGAGGTAATAATAATCGCAGGGCCCTCAGGAAGAGCAGTTTTGATACTCATGAGACTATCCTGGGAAAATGAGACCATAATCAATTGTTATAAGATCTGGGTGACGAACATGCTATTGTTTAATGGCTGCACTCTTTGAACAAAGAACTTTTTTTTATCTTACACCCGCAAGGGTTCACGAACTTTCTTTCTTTCCCCCCTCCATAAAAGAAAATTTGTTGAGGAATACTGGGGGAATACTACGAACAAAAGCTCTGGACACGGGTGATTTGTCTGATGCCAGGGGTGATATCATGTGAGAAGTCAATAATACATCGAGGCTGGATCAGGAACAATGCCTCAGGAATTATTTCCGCGGGAAAAACTGAGAGATTTCTTTTACGTTTGACCATCAGAAGCAGAAAGAGAGAGATTGAAACGAAAATTTGCGGTCGAGTTAAATATGCTTGTGATCAATCGAGGTTTCCCGTGCCGAGTTGAGGAACCCGGCGGTCTCTCTGTCTGGGTGTCACTAATTGTGAAGGTAGAACGGAAGAAAACTTGATTAAACCATGCTGGTCTCTCACACCGAACCTGCCTGCCTGAACCTGATCAGGTCTCCGGAATACTATCATCAAACTTTCTGGCTGTTCTGTCTTAATGTCTAGTGGGGGATTGTTAAGGGACATCTGAAGTAATAATTAGGTGGAGGGGAAGTCTCTTCATCAGCGGCAGAGCCTTCGGGGTTGACAGGCCTGGAGAAACCGGTGCAAGACGGAGATGTGCTTCGTTACCTGATCTAGTTTTCACCATACCGACCCTTCAAAGTTTTCTTATCTCCTTTTTTGTGTTGGAGCAACAATATTTAAGTCCAGCAACCTCTAGGGAGTCAAAGGTCTCTCTTAATGTTTGATTTATTCTGGAATTATTTATGATTTCAAAACAATTTTATTGCATTTCTTGACCAGTCATCATGTATCATTGCCGCTTTACAGGGTAATCGTGGCCTTCGTGGGGTTGTAAAATTTGTTAATAATTATGTCGTTTTGTATGCTTGACTTTAATTTTGAAACATGGAATCACGTCCAGTGTCTATAGTATTTGCTGTATTGGTTTAAATTTTAATCATAGAAATAATTAGACGTTAGCATAACGATTCCTTTTAGAAACGAGTTGGCAACCGGACTGCTAACATTTGGACATTTGTTGCTGTCACCCCTCGTTTACAGAGTGCTGTAATATCATCAGTTTACTCTTGTGGGATGCACCTTTTTCTGCAATTTCAATAATTTTACATAATTCAAGAAAAATTAACAGATTTAAGAAATGAGATTAAACACAAATGAAGAAAGACTGGTAAAAATTGAAGTTAAATTGACGAATGATTCTTATTACAAGAGAACGTATTTCTTCTTTTCTACTTCTGTTAATTTTTGTCTGACTCTATCTATATTTCTCTTGCTCTCTCTATCTCTCTCTCTCTCTCTCTCTCTCTCTCTCTCTTCACTCACTCCCTCTGTTATACTAAATGATGAGGGGCGACGCTTGGTCATCAATATTATTTGGGGGATGCAGTTTCCATGTGATGTCGTATCTTTCTTTAAGAAATATCAAATATGCTTGTATGACGCTTGCTTCAGTTATGTAACCTATATTCTTATGAAAGAAAATTTGAGATGTAGTGTAGCTACTAATCATTCTGGCTTTTGAAATGCTTTATAAAAAAGGGAGCCTCCGACTCCAATTATTCAATATATAACTGTTCTGGAATGACTATTAAATGAATAGAAATACCCTCCCTCCAATTTGTCAGAAATATATCAACCGAAGTGGAAACACGGTGGAAAGTAGAAACATATTTGGCGTGACCGCTCAGTTGTTGCCTGTAGGGGTCGGACATGCGTGGTGGGGGCCCCCGCTTCACCCCCATTCGTTTCATATTAAGAGACGAGCACACCTTACGAGAGTCGCGCCATCAAGGAGTGCCGCGCTGGGATGCCCTGAAACACGTTGATGACGTCATACCTATTTCGGGGAAAGCAGAATCCCTAATCTGATAAACGGCGATATTTTGTATATTGTGGAATGTAAAAAGATATTGATAGTGAAAGGTCTACGCTTGTATGTTTTAACATACATTATACTGCTGGTGTCTGTTGTGCACCCTTTGGACAATGCTAAGTGTCGTTACTTACTTCGATATAAAGTTAACATTAACTAAAAAAGCCCATTTCATCTAAATGGGAAATTGAAAAGAACTATTCATATCATTTCAGTATTCTATTATCGATTTCATAAATGTTGGTGTTCATTGTTGTTTGACTTTCACTTTGTGTGGCATGAGCCAAAAGAAACCAAACAATATAAATACTGAGTACTGTCCGCACAAGGTGACGAAGGTGAAGTTTACTTCCGTGAAGAAACAGGAAAAAGAAAACAGAAGGGGAAAGCAAGAAAAAGGAAAGTTAGGCTCACAACATAGACTACACTATGGATATATTTCCCTCCTCATTCAGAACTATAAAGGCCGTCAAATGCGGCAGACCCACGCCTTAGTGGTGCTACAGAGTAGTTGCAATACTATACTAACTATGGGGTCAAAAATTCAAGGTTACACAGAATTTGCAGGCGTCAACCGATCATCACCAAAATCTAATCGATTCTTTCCTGTCACTATCCGAACACTTTTGATAAATCATCTACTCCATAAAATACAATAAGCTAGTTCGTAATTAGTTCATGGTATAGGTACAAAATGATCCTGAAATGACCCCTATTTGTTTAACAACTAAAATCATGCTGGTGCGCGCATCGTGGTAAAATGACAACGTAAAGGTCAATTGTACTCGGTACAAATGACCTTTATCTGCACATGCGCAGAACTGGCTCATACACAGGCTAAAACAATTTCAGATGAAAACGCACGTCATTGAACCGTGTGTCCTGTTAATTTATTTTGATTTCTATTGACTACGAGACGGAAAGGGAGGCAACAAATGAATTATCCCATTTCCTTCTTGTAACAGTGCATCCTTTATTTCATTATGATATGAGAAACTATAAAAAAAATTTTTTTTTTAATTACTGTGCAATTCATTTCCGACCACATGTATAGTTTCATCGCAAACGATTCGATACGATCCACACCCGTCATCGGTAAGTCATTGCTACGAGGCGAAAATGATTTTATAAAAATGAGATTAATAAATTTGATATAAAACGAAAAACTGAATTCATTCGGAAGTATCACTCAGGGCGCCCTAAGATGGCGAACACATGACGCCGTATTGTAACGCTTTCTGTGACACGCCGGGCTTAGAGTCTAAATCCCCAGCACACCTTTGGTATAGTACTCCTCTTCATCACTCAACGGGCTACCTGCTGGTATAGCTCTCATGCTCTCTCTCTCTCTCTCATTCTCTTTCTCTCTCTTTCTCTCTCTCATTCTCTTTCTCTCCCTCATTCTCTTTATATATTTCTCTCTCTCTCTCTCTCTCTGTCTTTGTGCTCTAAACTCTCTCTTTCTCTCTCTCGCCATTCTCTTTATTGTATTCTCTTCTTCTCTTTTTCTTTCTCTTTCTCACTTTACATTTCTGTTTATCCTCCGTTTTTTTTCCATCTCCTATTCCTATTACTCTCTTTCTCTTTGACTCACCTATCTCTCTCTCTATCTATCCCTTTGTAAAGGTGTGCAAGTGCGCTCGCGTGGGTGCGTAGGTGTGTGTGCGTGTGGGTGTGAGCGTGCTCTTACAAACATACAGTTGTGGGGTACAGAGAATAAAAGAGCACAATGATGGCCTTTAATCCGTCATGCTTGTGGGGTACAAAATATTGCTTGCGGGGTACAAATACAATAGGACAAAACAATACAGTTCCCCACAAATTAATGTGTGTTCAGATGTGTGGGTGTGTGTGTGTGTGTCTCTCTCTCTATGTATATATGTGTGTATGTATCTGCCTCGGTTGTCTGTATCTCTATATCTCTTTATCTATTTCTTTTGTCATATAATTATGTTTTTTCCATGCAATCTTCGCTTTATATCTCACCACTCCCCCTCTCTTTCCCTCTCTCTCTCGCATTCTCCCTCCCTACCTATGCTATCATTGCCTGTCTGTCTCCCCCACTCTCTTTCTTTCTCTCTGATCTAAAAACAGAAAATCAGGAGCAGAGTAAGGATGAAAGACGAGCTTCGATGTATGCCAGGACTGATCAGTCGAATAGTGACGATGGCGGATTATACAATCAAATTGGGTTATTTTTGAGTGGCGAAAGGATAATTATTTCTTTTCTTGTATCAAGCATGATCAAATACGTCGTCATCGGGCTGCTGCAATCCCACGACCATGGCCATTCTGAATACCTGTAATAATGATCAAAATTGGATCGGTAATAATTTGCTGCATTAAAAAATGTTTGGTATGGGAGCATTCTTTATTGAGACTTATATCTTAAGCTCATTGATAACTTACATACCGTGCGGGATCTTTAGACAATTATCTCAGACTTTGTTTTAGCAAAACTTCTTAACAGTATACCTTTTTATTGTTTGTCTGAGAAGAGTAAGACATTTCCAATAAAAGAAAGTGAAACGCAAAATAGGAAAAAGTACATCCGAAAAGCCCTTTTAGGCTTTTACTGGTCTAGAGTCCATTTATACAGTGCGTCCAAGAAAAAAAGTTAACAGGCAGGAAAAGTCTCCCCAAATAAATATTTCAAAATATTTGAAGCAAAATTTCACACCTGTAGATAGCTTATGGTCTCTTTTTATTAAATGACACCTAAATATCTGGCATTATTTCATGCTTTAGTAAACAAATGCCACTTTTGTGAAAACTTGCAAAATCCAGACTTGACAAGAATTGGTATTTGTTCTGGCTTGTATCAGCACAGCTGAAAGTCATGTAAAGGCTTAAAAATGTTGATATTTTGATCAATAACAGACAATTTATTAAAGAATATATTTTGAAATGTTCATGTAGGGAGACTTTCTCCAGCTGTCAACTTTTAACGGTTCTCAAAAATTGTGAACACCAGCCAGAACCAATGCCAATTCTTGTCGAGTCTAGATTTTGCACCCTTTCGCAAAAGTCGCTTATGCTCACTCGAGTTTAACATGTCGCCAGGTTTATTGGTGTCATTTGATGGAAGAGACCCTAAGCTATCCACAGGTATAAAACTTTGCAACAAATATTTTGAAAAATTTATTTGGAGAGACTTTTTCTGACTGTAAACTTTTGGGGGGGGGACGCACAGTAGACAGCGTTACGACATGGAAGTCATATTTTTGGGGAAACAAATCGGTGTTTGAATTCTTTCTATTTAGAACACGCGGGTGCTCATTGGAATAGACCGCTTCTGTAATGTATACAAATTTATGCACATTATATTCTCTGAGCACCTAGTGACGAGCTATTCCATGAACCTGCTTTTTATAAATGAGCCTCAATGCTTGGAATCCAGTTTGCATAAATTATTTGTTGCTATGCCCGGCAAGCCTCAGGCAAGCTTTCAGGTTGTCAAGAACAACCTTTGTTTGAAAGGTATGCATAAAATTTTGTTTACATTACCGCAGCGGTCTATTGAATAGAAATGTTGCGTAATAGTGGAAACAAAATGGCGTTCAAACCATGGGCTGTCGTAACTCTTCTATAAATGGGCTTTATACTTTTCTGCGAGTAGGTGCCTTCTTTATACTAATATGCTAGTTGGAAACAAGAAATTAAACATTTCAGACAAGCATTCATTTCTCTTTCTCTTTCTCTCTCTCTCTCTCTCTCTTTCAATATTAAGAAGGGAACTGAAGGACACGGTAAGAGTGAGTCATAAAAGTTTGCGAAAAATGAGACGGAAAGAACAAAATATGAAATAGATAACGGTGAAATAAAGAAACAGAAAATTGAGAATCACAAATGAAGAAAGAAAAAAGCTCCAAAACGAAAAAAAAGGAAGAAGGAGAAGAAGTAAAGACACATTGAAATTGTGAAATTGAAAGAACATGTTAATGTAACCGTTTGGGGGGAAATGATGCACTTAATTTTCCAAACATGTCCAAATGATAAAGAAGGATGCCAACAATTGCTATCTCTCTACAGATCAAACCAACTCTTTATGGGCTCCAATTCCTATCCATCCCCCTCCTTAACAGATCTAGGGGGCATGGGGGCACCTGCCCTCCCCCGAAAAATTAAATCTGGCATATTACAAGGACACGTGACGGTTTTTGTGTTGTTTTGTTTTGTTTTTCCTGGTTTTTAGGACTCTCCCCCCCCCCCCCCCACTCCTATTACCGTTTATATAAATCATGTGACTCATCACCATACATGCTGAAACGCGTATTATACATTTCTTGTAAAGCAATCGCCTCATCCAGCCCTGGGCTAATTCTACAGCAGGGCCAGATACGGAACTGTTTCAGGAAGCTTCATTCCTTCTGTACAAAATCAAAACCAGTTGATCTCTCTATAGTTCCCTTTTTTTAGTGTATCTTTAGATTTGGGGAAATCTGCGCAGAGCCCTGTCAAATCAGAAAATTAAATGGATTTTGGCGCGAGGAAAAGATTGGAACAATCTGGACGAGTTTGTTGACTGACACCAGGTAATCATGCGAGGGCGTAGACATGGTAGAGCTAGAGGTTTGGGGGTGGGGAGACTCATTTATTACTCGAGAACTCAGTTTGAATGGACATCATAGAAAGTGCTTATCCTGTTCTGATTTTGACAAACACATTTGTCCGGCCGAACCAATAACTTATCATTTAATTTTTGAGGTTGAAAAATAGTATGGTTTTTTGAAGAGAAATTCGATTAATATTTTATCAATTCCATCAGTATCACTGATATCATTATCATTGTCATCATAATCGTGTTATTATTTTACTACTATTTGTACTTCCCCATATGATCAACATAATCAACATCATAATAATCATAATAATCGTTCATTATCTTATTCAAACAATCTTTCGAGGGCAATGAGGGCCCTCTTCAGGTGTCACTGGAGAGAAAGACATATTTATGCATCGCGACCCAACGTAATACATTCGATATAATCCCAGTAATAACAAACAGTCGATAATCAGTTAAACTAAGATCAGCAAATTCATTTTAAAAAACACTGTTGTATATGTATTACATTTCTTAGTGGGTGATGTACTATTGTGTTGTGACCGATGCATCGGTAAGAACAGTTTTAGCTGTAAAATAATCATTTGACACTTTTGATTGTTAATAACGCAAAAGTTGTAACCCATAATCAGTCTGAGATTTGCTCATTGTAAAGTTGAAGAAAGTCAAATATATTTGGAGTAAGATGTTGTAATTCTTCAAATAATTTTTTACAAAATAAAATTAAATTAAATTACAACTTTTGACATATGAAGACCAACAAATATATATGTTTGGGTAATTAATTTAGAACACAACAATACTATTGTGCATTGCACATTTCATTTCTGCCAACCTTTTGCTATCCAGTGTCATTAATGATTCCTGACTCTGGGTTAAAATATGTGCTCTGGAATTTCAGCTGTGACTTGCAATGGCATTGTGTTCTGATTTAGTTACTGATTATACATTCAGGTTAAATTGTGGCCTTGATCTTTCTAAAAGTGAAAATTTAATTAATTATTTAAATCATTAAATTTGTAAAGATTATTTGAAGAAGTGTCGTAAATCTTACAATAGTTTTGACATCCTTCGACATTACAATGTGTAAACCTCAGTCTGATACGAGTTTTAACTTTTGAGTTACTTTTGAATTACCAACGATCAAAAGTGTAATATGCTTCTTTTTTTCCAGCTCGTATAGTTGCTATTCAATCATGTGTTTGGTCTAGCGCGAGATGTCAATTTTAGTTCACCCCACACCATTCGGTGATAAGGACGACATTATCAATTACACAACATTGCTTTTGGTAAATATACGTTTCATATAATTAATTAATGCAGTGTGTATCGTCATGCTTCGCACTTATGTATCCTCTTCAGAAGGCACATGAGGAAGGCCCTTGCTGTCATTGAAATTGCATCCTAATAAAACAAAGTAAATCCAAAATTGTCTAGTTTGTAGTTTCTACTTTCTTTTCTTCTATATAAATTGTTAGGAAACACTCTCAAAATGTTATAGTTGGCTATAATTACTTAATTACCGCATCCATGGCAGCAATATTATTTTAATCATCAATCCACGTTGGGCATGTGCGTTCATACAAGCCTTTTCTTGGCTTTTTAGTGCATGCCCCTTTTCCTTTCATTTATGTTCAACCATGTAACAACTCTACCTTTCCTATTACTTTTGATTACTTTGTTCATGTTTTATTGACATGTTTTAAAAAGAGAGGGATGGACTGTAAGTCAGCCACCCTCCCTTTAAAAGAAATCTTGTTGACCCCCCCCCCCCCCCCCCTCTCTCTCTCTCTCTCTCTCTCTCTCTCTTTTACGTTTTTTTCAGATCCAGACTTCGTCCCTGGTTGAAGTATATAATATCAGTCTATCATCTTTTCCAGACAAAAGATTGCCACTTCATAGTTCCAATGGAAAGGGTGAGGAGTATTCCTTTACCGATTTTGGTTTTACATTACCGACTGGGTTTGCATTAATCTGAAATCTAAAAATAGTGTATACGGTTATTACCAAAAGGTATAATTTACAAGATTGTTTCTTAGTCTTTCTTTTTCTGTCGCATTTTCGTAAGAGCAATCAAACCATAGTTTCAATATTTGTTTTGACAATTGCATAAAGTATCTCCTGTAAATAGAGCGCACCTAGACGGCGCATTTCCGCTCCTAGCGGTGATCCAAATTCGAGACGAGATCGTATTATCAGCTCTGGTGACTTTGCAAATTTCTGGAAAGGTGATTTTGTTTTTCTTCATTCATAATGAGTAATATCATTTCACTTGTCATAAAAGGGTAGAAATTATATTATTTCTAGGAAGGCAAACAATAAACATAACGAGAAAAGTGAAACAGAAAAACAGAAGAACAAAAAAAAAAAAAACCGAGAAAGAAATATAAAAAGAATGGGGAACTGAAAATAAGAAGAAGAAGGAGAACAAGAAGGAGAACGAAAATCAATGTTATCATCATCATCATCATCACCGTCGTCATCATCATGTGACAGCCACTCTTTATGATAAATATTTGAAATGCTACAATTAAAAAAAATACTTTATTTAGATGTACAATTGTATAGAAATGTTATTAATTTGAAACGTAAATGTGACAAGATCGTGAAGAGAAATGAAATTAATTTTAAAAGAGATCTAACAACTGAAGAAGGAAACAACGATAATGAATGTAACAAATTAGAATTAAAAAGGACAGAAAGGAATAAGTTGAAATAAAAAGAAAATATTTCATTGAATTGTGAAGTCATATGCCTGACACACAAACAAGCCATGACCCCATTTTTGTAATGTGTTATAAATGATAACCTTGCTGTAAATAACACAATGGTATTATTCATAGTAATTAAAATGTATATATTGGTGTGAGATATGTTGATAAAATTCCATTATTTTTTATTAAATAACATTCCTTCCAAAAACTATCTAGACTTACGAATATCTGATTTATTCTTTTTATAAAGGCAGTGAAGGTAATACATCTAGTTTTAATATTTTTGCTTAAAGTTGACCTATTTGGCCTTTGCGGCTTTTAAAGTTTCTCTTTTTTCTCATTATCTCTTTGTTTACCCTGGTTATAAACGCATTATGTCATATCCGTACACTCACTGCAATTACAAGTTTTGTGTTATTGTTAGGTTATTGTATTTTTTATGGAAATGGAAATAAACGAACTAACATTTCACCCTCAGCGACGTCGTTTTCGTTGTCGTCGTCAGTACTATCAAGATCACTTTTAAATGAAATCATCATGCACATCAGTTACATCATCATCATCATCATCATTATCATCATCATCATCACAATGGCCATCATATTGATCATGTTGATCATCTTTAATATAGTGTCATTCAAAAAAAAAATCATCGTCTTCATCGTCAGTAAACTTATGGCTAATTTTTTTCAGAACGTCGCCATATCAGTGAAATCATTTCTTAACTTTATTCAGCATCGCCACCATCGATATTGATTAAACTAGTTATTTCTGCCATGAGTGCCATGACCATTTTAATGATCATTGTCAAGACCCACTCTCGTTATCATCATCACCATCATCGATATCATCATCATCATCATCATCGTCATCGTCACCATCTTTGTCCACGCACTACATCATCTTTGGCCCTTGGTAAAATCAGTTCGTTACGTATAATAGACTATCAATATTGATATATCACGTTTTATTACATCAATATCACACATATTTTGTCCCACAATATAAGAATGATAATCCACAACATGATGCAGGTATATACATAGCAACCGTCGATTACAACTGATCACACTTTGTAAAATACATTGTATACTCTGTCATTATGTGCTATGCGATGACCTACCCGTCACATTACTTTCATAAGAAGGACTAACCATATTTTCAGAAATAATTTGTTTGAGACTGTACTTCCGTCATAAAGACATTATTCCATAGAAATCTAGAAAAAATATAATGCAGGTCTCGTCTAAGTCTAAGAGAAAACTTTATTACACTGTACTGTAGAAACATCTTCTATAAATAATTGGGGAGGGGTTACTGACTGTTAAAAAAAATTATACATAAATTATGTATTTGACCTTACAACTTATGTGATTTCATTCGGTTATGTAGGGAGAACAACAATGTGTTTGACTTACATGAGTATGCGAGTCAGTGTGTTTATTCTACATACACATACGGTACGTCAAATAATTTGATCACTTTGACTATGGATTATTTACAAATATCTACATATTGTACATAATATATTATTCGCTTTCTGCTCCAACATTTGGCAAATACCATTTTGACGACATTATGGTATGTGATCCTTATTGTATAAGATGACATACTGTGCATTTCTTATTTTAGAAAAAAGATGCTGGGAGCACAAAGAGTGTTGACTCTATGGAAAGTGCGATAGGTAACACGCTTCTGGCTCCCGACAGACGAATATATGCGTTATCTTCACTAGGACATTGGCAAATAGGGCGTGGCACATTCTTTATCAACTTAACTCTACTGCGCCGTTTTATAGAACATAGAACTGTTTGCATTTTTGTATCGTACCTTCGAGAAAATGTTTCAAATTATTTGAGTACATTTGGTTAATTAAACGCCGCATACATTAAATCTTTCTTGAGGATGACACTTTAATCAACAGCATAGTTCGATTTAATAAGGAAAGAAATTATTGAATAGTTTTAATGATAGAAATTACATGATTGGATATTTTTTGTCAGGGAGACTCGGGGCATATTAGTTTTATTTTTAGCGTATGTATCCATTTAAGAATAATCGTAATAAAAATGATGATAAATGAGGAGCGCTTTTGCGTTCTGATGACAGTGAAAACAAATATAAGAATTCATTCTTTTCTTGTTTGACCGTTAAAACGAAATAGTATGAGGTTGATACATTGTCAGACATGACAGCTGTGATTGGCTGAAGCCAAGACAAGGGATGGACGGCTTCCAAGCCAACCGACAGCTTTCCTACGACAAATATCTCAATAAATAGCTGGGCACCAGAGTGACTCCATTACAACATAAATACAGCCAACATACATTATAAAACAAGATACAGTAGTGTTTCCTGCTGTGTAGGGACACAGAAAAAAATGAAAAAGAGGCCTTTTATATCTAAATAAAACGATTGTGTTAGGCGTTAAGAAAGGAGATTGATTTAGGACAAGACATAGATATGAAGATTCAATAGACCTGATTTGCAAAGATAAACGTTACTCTAGGAAAGAGAAAAAGCATCGACAATGCTTTGTCACAATGTGGTAATACAGACTAATTTCATGATATGACTGTCTAAAAGATGGTGACAACTGCATATGAAGTATTTTGTATGGGGTCACCTATTCGCAGTGGATTGGATGACGACGTGTACATACATCTGTTCCACATCACACTTTATTCCTCTATGCCTAACATCAATTAAATCACCGGATTGCCTAAATTTGTAACGGAAAGGCATTCACATTTCCTTCTGATTGAAAATCTCGAGATTTACGAGATTAGCAGCCAAGTGGGAATCTCGGGGAACATATTTTACGCTTAACTTTTTTTCTTCTTTTTTTTGACGAATGGTTGCCGTCTCTCATTCGAGCGTGGATTAGGAAATACAATATTTCATTTCAAGATAATGGTTGATCCTGTCTATAACTAAGATTGATTTAATGGGTTATCGAGAATATGATCCACTGTTTTCACATTTTACTTTTTGTCTGTCCTCTTTGTTTTTCATCCCCTCTCCTTCTCTTCTCAGTGATTCTCATGTATGATTTACAAATACATCGATGCTAGTTTTTCTTGCCATTGTATTGTCTCTTTTATTCTCCATTATCGTTACTCACATGACCAAAATAGTGTATTTTTACCTCGAGAAGATATTGGGCAGGTTGCGGGCAGTGATTTATATATCAATATCTTTGTATATGATTTTGACGAACATGTATTCATCGCTTCCAAAGCGTTCATTCAACAAACTCCAGTAACGCAAGTTGATCGACTTCACAAACAATTTTGCTTATTCCTGATGTCATCTCGTCCTTTAGCCGTCAAAAACACGATACTTAATTAATATAATATATTTTTATTATTATATATTCTCCAAAGTCAAGTCTCTGTTGTATGTTAATGTGTCAGTGAATCTCCATCAGAATCACTTGTGTAGTCCGATCTACTGCAATCCCCGCTGGCATTTTGTCCGTTCATAAGTTTCATGTCCAAGTTGTCCGAGTCCAATGGGACTGTCGAGTGGTTGTACAAACCCTGTGCCATCAGTTGTCTGGCCAGGTCATTCTTGAGTCCACTGGCCTTCTTGATCTTGGCTCGCTTGTTCTGAAACCAGATTTTGATCTGGGATTCGCTCAGTGTGAGTTCTTTGGCGAGGGTCCTTCGGCGCTGTTCTGTTAGGTAGTTACTCTGTTGAAACTCTTGCTTCAGTCTCTGGAGTTGGGACGCGCTGAAGGCGGTGCGAGGACGCTTCTCGTCGGCTTTCTTTTCTCGCCGTTTCACCTTGCGTGTCCTAGGTCCTGTGGTAATGGGAAACAATCACAAAAAGCAAAAACATCGTTACAACAACCATTATATAATCATTTGATAAATGGATTTTAGTGCTAATGAAGTACATGGAATTCTAATTCCCGCCGAAACAATAGTAGGCTGTATTTATTGAACACAATAAAAACTACTTTCGACAAATAAACTCAAGATACTTTCAATAGCCCTGTCTATCACCTTTAGTTCATGAACAAAAAGCACCATTTAAATATCACAGATTCCAAACAACAGGAAGATACTCAGGCATATTACTAGTATCGTCCCCAGTCGACAAAAATCGGCACCCTCACAGATTCTTCCTTAAAACATTCCACACTCAAAACAAGTTACAGTTACTATCCTGAAAACAACTAGATGCGGTTACTTTCATATTTTATGACCGGGATAGTGATAGGAAGAGTAAACTACTAACGGATGATGTTAATGACACTTTCATTCGACCATAAAACCATGTAATGCTTCCTGTCACTACGTGGGTATGAACTCTGCTTTAGGCATGCCTTTTGCGCGCTCAAATTGAGTTCTCATGTTTATGTACCCAAATTCATGATGGAATCATAACCAAAAAAAAGTTTAATGACAGTCCTGGTAATGAATAATTACCACCATTACACATAAAAGGAGGATAGAAAATCATTCAGACGTATCTTGGCAGTGTCTGCCTGAACGATAAGGCGAAGTTATTTCTTGCCTCGTAGAAAATCATTTAAATATGAATCTAGACGACACCCTTTTTGGTAACCAGTACAAATCATGTATAATGCAAAAGAGAAACAAATATTTGAAACTTCATAGATCGCCATGGCACTAGAACCTTTTCAGAGTGAATTTTTAGAAGTGACTATTACACCTGTGGCATAATGGCTTTCACCTTGCATAAGAGAGGATCACCTTGAGAGAAAACAGGTGAACAGGATTTTGATTCAGTGTGTTACGCTTTAATTTGGGGGAAATTATTGAATGTTTCATCACGAAGCATTTGATTATCACAGATGTCTATTTCGGTAGGAAAATGTGCGAATTCATGTCCGCAGTCTAACTGCAATCTAAACTTTTTCTATAGAATTTCGTCAATAAAGTTGTATCATTTTCATCTACTTTTGCATGAAGCTCATCAGAAACAAGTCATCTTTTTCAGAGGTACCAGCAACTTTTTAAAAATGAAACTTCGTTGACTGACAATGAAATCGCTTTTAAAAATAGCTGATGCCTCAGAGCAATTGGGCTTTCAATTTAACTTCGCCTAGCATATTTCCAATATTAAAGGTATTCAAATACACACATTGACAAGGAAACTACCAACATTAGAAAGGACTACGTAAGTTTTGCACATAATTTTTTTTAAACAAATGATTATTGTTGGCAAGAGATTGAATTCACAAAGAACTTGCTGTAATTCGTATGTCATCTACAGCATGATCATGCTTTAGAATTTGGTTTCTTCATTTTTATTCATCTTCCACCAGTTCTTCATTCACCGTATAGTCATCGTATAATCCAAGGAAAGTATCCTGATTTCGGTATTCATTTTAGTTTAGTTTAATTTACATGTAACATCCAAGATGTCGGGTTTACGACTTCTTGATTTTTTTTCAGTTGGATGTAACGTAAATGGAAGTAAATATCATAACTTTCCTACCAAAGTAAGTGAAGAGATATTATTAGAAAGAAATCTGGTCAATTCCCGTTACATTATACTGATTGTTTATTCTTTATATATACTCGCAAAGAACAATTTGGAGGTATCATAATCATAATTTCAAGCACGTGTACTACAAACGAAAGTGGGCAATTACTCAAAGATGTCCTAATCATAAGCTTATCATTTTCAAAGTAATTGTGTAAATCTTGTTGGCCGGTCGTTAACGTGGTATGGAGTGGCGGTATTCTGTCTCGGTCGTGCCTCCGTTCTATGAAGAGAGGGAAAGTGATTTGCGGATTATGATAAATGAAGCTCAGATCTCCTCCCATGAGACTCGTCGAAGAAGATTTATTCTGGCGTGCAAGATACACCGATGTCTCCCAACAGGCATTGAGTGGAGTCATTATGTTAAACAGCCTTACATTCGGCCTTGTTACTCATTGCGGACAGTGTTTAAACTTTTCATTATTCATGTGGCGTGTGAGTGGTGAGGATAAACCCGAGCTAGGATGACTTCTAGCTTCATTGACCAAGTCGCGCATGACGGCGATAATGACGAGGGTGCGAAACGCACGTCCCTTTCTCGAGTGAAGCAACGGTGATTTTAGTTTTCTTCCAGGTCCCTTGGCGTCGGAAGCGAGGAGGCGGCACGGGTGAAGACTACCCTTTCCGCTATTCCTTGGTGTTATGCTCCCAAACTCGTAATGAAGCCTGGGGTTAGGTTAATGAGGCGAAGCGGCGCGCGCGCTCTGCGACTTCACACCTCCGCGCGACTACAGATTGGCCACTTTATCGCCGCGATTGCCCCCTCTAGGCTTCTATTACCAGGCGTGTGTTGCAACTCATTATCGTCCTATCCCATGCTTTGCCATAGCGGCTCGTAATTGGTGAGGAAGCGCGATGACGGGGGAGTGAGTCTATAATGACCCTAAACGCCAATCGAGACACGTAAATGATATCTTTGTGATTGCGATATTGAGACGTCGTTGCCAATACGAAAATCATTTGAAAGTCATTACAAGAGCTTATCGGTTTGTCTATGCAAGATGCACCCCGAGCTCGATCGACGCAAGCGTCCTGCGGGAAAAGCCAATCTTGATAGATAATAGCCCAGATGAGATATCATCCGTACAGAAATGAATTCAATTCGCAGAGATCGGCGAGCATTTTCACACCACAGGCAGTTGATGCGCAAGATGCCTTTCACCCCATCTCTTCCCCCAGCCCTCCAGACCCAACGCTGACATACACAACATTGGTTATACATTGCATGATTCTTCGGAGACCCCGGCCGAAAGATATTCCACATCTGTTCCGATGACATTTTGACGACGTTCATTATCATGACCAACCTCGCCTGCCTGCGAAAGAACCTCCACAGTAACGGGAAAGAACTGAAAAGTTCATCATCAGCATATGTCGCCTAATGAGAGGAGAATAGTAATGATTATTAACCATTACGGTAACCATTCATCTGGATAGACAATTCCATTTGAGGGGTGTCTTCAGGGGGTCGTTAATGGATCATTCTCCTAGAGTACGATTGAAAGGTTAATCACTGATCAACGTCAGAATATCTACTCGCTCCATCTTCTCTCCACAAAAACCGCGAGAAGCGATACCCTTCTTGCACAATCACGGCTCTTTTATTTCAAATAAATCATTTTTCTTTTCGAGACGCACATGCAATAATTCATTCTGATATTTCCTTACCCATAATTTCACCCTCGGGTGTATATCATTATTTTGACTGAGGCTGTAGGTTTGCAGCGACAATAGTGCTACATTATGGAAAGCATTACGCCCTGCATGACTCTTGATAATCAAAAGGAATAATATACATGTATATTTATATAATATGTGTTTTGTGTATGTGTGTGGGGGTGGGGGTGTGTGTGTGTGTGGGTGTGGGTGGGTATTTGTGTGCTTGGATTAAAGGTTAAGAAGAGAATGGTACTAATAAAATAGGTCGGACTAGAGTAATGAATTAAGGCTTTCGGTCGCATGGCCTTATATTCTCCATAAAAAATCGCTACGTGAATTAAACAAAATTGGGCAAGGTGGATTAGCTCATCTGCATACCAATTATCAATAATTTTATCAATTTAACTTTTTGTCATGTAATGGGTGAAAGAAATCTCAAATCGTTTATAACATATTTTAAACTCTGTCCAAAAAGTGTTCCGCAAAAAGTTTCTTGATGAGCTGTTGGCAGGATACAAAAAGTCCGACTTTCACATCTTATGAAGATGCCCTTATATGGTATGTTAGCAAGTTATTACACGAATATAATGGTGACAAAAGTAAATACAAATAATAGTTTTAAAAAGGATTGATTTGACAAATCGCGCATTTTTATTTCCAAAAATGAATTGATTGTGTTTAAGTGTTTTGTAAATTTGAGAGATTGTTAGAAACTGGAAAGAAATGTCTGATTATATCAAATTGTTTTCTTGTATATCATATTATTTTCTAGTAAATAACCCGAATTGAAAGGTCAAATAAATTGATTCACAAAAGGTGTATTGGGACATTATAATTTCTTAAAAGCGGCGCAAAAGGCACTTGATAAGTCGGTTTATATATGCTGCAAGCCGGCTAACATCAAAGCAAATAAGACCGTCACCGTCACTTTACTATGATATCTTCCTCTAACGTTTGTTTGTTGTTATCTTTTCTTTTATATACCCCTTTTACTGAGTATAAATCACGAGTGGACCATTTAGAATACGGGGAGATTTGCTTTGTTATACTTTTTGGATGAGCGACGGAGCGCGACAGGGGCGCGTCGAATTTCATTCGTGCGCGTGCACACACGTGTCGAAGATGCGCTGTGTATAGACGGACGCGCGTTCTGGCACACGCCACTGCAGGCTACATGGCTTAATGTCAGCACGGACAAAGGGATAATGTACGTGCGTTTGGAATTAATGACAAAGAAACGAGCAAATAATGGACCAGACGTGTTTAAGATAGCATATTTGTCCCTTATCGAAATGAAGATACGATGAGTTAAACAACTTAAAGGAGAGTTCTTGGCCAATATCTCCTTTTACGTACACGAAGTTCTTCCTATTTATCACTCCGACATTTGATAGGCATAATTTCGCTGTTTGCATATCTTTCGTCTTCTGGAGACGCCGTTTCCATTAATAAATGAGTAGAAAGGGGACGTTCAAATTTTGATTGAAATGAGTACATCTTAATACGCTGTATAGGCTATTGGCATATAGGTGCCATAACAGTAGGTCTACTCAAAGTGACGACCTTCTAAGCCCTCTCCTTGTGCTTGTCCCAATCTTCACTTTACTAACGGAGATAGAGTCATAAGATTTCTAACCAATTAGCTATCATGCGATTTTATCTTTAAATCAATAATACCGTCATGTTTTTCGCGTTCGTACAGATTATAACTTTACTAACTGGCCAATGGTATATGGTCGGAGCCGCGTTCAGCCGACTGTGTCGGGGTGACAGTGCGCCCAGCAATCGGTAGGAAGGCTCGTGGAAGATTCAGCCCATCTGGTACATAATTCTGCCGAGTTGTTTTACTAATAATTTGTTGGAAATTGACCCATGGTTTAGTAAATCGCAAGAATAAACCTCTAGGGAGCGGTGTTCTTTGCCTGTTTGTGTTGTTTTATCTATTTTTAATCCGTTACTATTTGCTTACTATGAGTTGTCACTGAGATGAAAAATTTCCTAGAGAAAGTAGAAAAAATATGATTTAATAGACAGGCAATTTCTGTAAAATACGAGGAATGTGAATTTGAATGAGTAGCGGGCTAATAGGGTGATGGACAGAGAGGGAGAAGATTGGATCACGTAAAATAGAGAAATGTGAAAGCGACTATTAGAAATATATAGATATCAAAGTTGTGACAGATTTGAGAGAGCAGCGTAACAAAACGAGGCATACCCATCAGCCCATCATTAGAAAATATACCATTCAAAGCAAAAGCTGGAAATGACGATGCTTTGAGAAAAAAAAGTGATATGGATTATGCGAAGAGAAGACATTAGTATACCATTTTAAAAAGTCCATATCATAGCACTGGAAACTAATCTAGTGCATGAATAACAAATCATACAGTGTTTATAACGTTGTATCAAGATTCAAGATTCAAGATTCGAAATTCAAAGTTTATGTCACATAACTTTTTTTAAAACCTGACAAAGTAAACACAAAAAAATGATCAGATTGAATAAGAAGAAATAACAGCAGTGGATATGCAGCGGATGTGAGGGATCAGCAAAAGGCCATTGGCTTGTCTAGGCTGATCTCCTTTATACTGCTTATTTATGCATGTTTATTACAAAAGAAGTGATGATGTTGGAAGTCGGTACACAAAAGGATATAAACTAAACTCATGAACCTGGGGAAAAGGTTGCATTCGTTCAGAAGAGGATGGGGTGCGTCTATATTTGCATGGCTATACCCTAAGCATATCTTATCTTTATTAATGGAATTTCCATGTGGAAATATTATGCAGCATTGATGATGTGCCGCACATGACATCATTTTGGTATGACGAAGCGAAAGCATACTCGGGATGAAAGTGGTATCTGCATGTTCGATGTGGGATCATTAAACAGTAATCCGATTCTTAATCTTCTATCTTATTCATTCTACCCCTCGTCATCGATTTCAAGCTCTTGATAAGCGTCAGAAGAGACAATGATCTTCTCTTTACATCCCATCTCATCTCATCATGCTCCTTTATCAGATGAAATAGCCATCATAATGCACAACTATCTGGTCCTAGTTCAGGGGCACATCCTAACCCCGCAACACCGGTCTTCACTTGATGATTGTTGCCTGTCATAACATAGCTGGACACCTTCTATACCTAACACCTATCTCGGCGACAATTGATGTCTTAAATCCGCCCCAATTCAGTTCGGACCTGTATTCTGGAACTCTGGTCGTCAACTTCCTACCACGACTAACCTATAGTTGCGCTATGATACCAAGCGCCTCTGCTGCTTCGTCGATCGCGATTGACGCGAGACAGGCAGGAAAATAAAGTCTAAATCCTACGGAGACGGGATCGTATTTGATTGGGAATATTAAGAGAAAATAAACAGATGGAACGATCACTGTTTGGATATGGATCGAACCGACGAGCAGGTTTGGACAAACAGAGCACTCAAAGGAGGACAGAAGTGCGAAGAAACCCTCGAGGAGACGACGACGAAAAATGCAGGAGGGCAAGGGAAGAAAGAAAGTGCAAACTCTTAAAAATGCTGAGTGCGAAATGACAAACCTATTTCCCCGGTTGTTGTCGTAATTCAGCAGTCAAAATATGAGGGGAAATGTCTTAGAAACGGAAGGAAAAACAATGAAAAAAGATGAAATCCCAAGGTATGGTCTAAAATATCAGGTACATGGCTCTTGTGTGCAGGAGTGTGGATCCCTCCGTAGGAGGGACGTGGGAAAAGTATATTTTCAAAAGGTGACACAAAGAAAATTCCTTAATCAAAGGGGACGTACATGCACCTCATCCAGTATCGACGTCCCTGTTTATTTGAAATGTTAAGATGGAGATTGAGTTGAGTTTCAAGATCAAACCCCATTTGGGATTATGTCCCTACAACTTGTAGATGTCGTAGCATTTTACGCCTTACAGAATTGCAGTGTCTGTGCCTGCGACCTGAAATTATTACTTTCATCATGTAATACATGTACCTTTCACCCTACACATAATAATTGTTGCATTGCATTGTCATCGCTTCATTCATCGTCATAGTAATTTGGAGAGGAAATCGATTTTCTGCGTTCTCATGCCAATCTTACACACCTCGTTGATACCACTGACAGGGGTGCAGCGACGACCCCCTCAACCATATCAAATTATCACCTCTCTCGTCACCCCTCATGCCCCGCTTCAACTCCATCACTGGGCCGGTGTGGCAACCAGCCTGGATCGAGCTAACTCATAGCCGCTCAGGTTCAATTTTGAAATACAGTCCACAATGGAAATGGCTATATTCGTAAATTGAATCCAGTTCTTTTTCTGTTATAGTCATTTTCCTTTGATTCATTTGAAAGGGAAGTAGCAAAGAAGGAAAGAAATTTATGTTTAAAAAATCATGGTTCGATTTTTTTTTTAAATCAATGCTGACGTTTTGAGAAAAAACAACGTCCAAGCAACGGTTGCATTTGCAAAAACACTGTTTTATTTGTAGACAAGTCTTCAAAGTAAAAAGAGAGAGAGGAAGGAAGAACGATGCGTGGATACAGAGGATCGAATATGCCAGTATCTAACTTGCATCCAACATTAACCTGTTAAAATTAGCTTTTAATTTCTGTATCATTAAAAAAACATTTGTATTCGATTTCTTTTTCATTATAAAAATTCTTTACAAATGGCAAACTCGATATTTCGTCTCAGTGATATTGTGGTCAAACCATTCTGACCTAGCATACGAAGCCACATGAATTTCGAGTCTATATTTGCCTATCAAAGTCAACCGGTACATTTATGCGTTTTTGTTATAGAAAACAGTGAATCATTGCTTTAGCCAAGCAGTATTCTTTGTCAAAATAAATATGAATATAATATCATGTAATATGAATTTTGGTCGTCCAAGTTTTTTTTTTTTTTCAACAGGCATGTTACCTCCGTAGAATGAATGAGATATTGAGAAATGAATCTTATCATAGTTTCAGACAAGTGAAGGAATCTGCACATACTCGACCAAATGAGATTGAACTCCTTATTAAACTTAAAAAATAATCTGTAATTTTTCATTTGTATTAAAAGAACAAACACACGGATGCTATCATTTTCCATAACGAAAACAGGTTTGCAGAGATCTTCAAGGCGAGGTTGATTTTCCTTTCAATAAAAATTCGTTTAAATAGAAAAGAACAAATGCCTTTTCAAAAATACACGAAAAATGAAATTGCAAAGAGCCACATCTTAAAGTGATTTTTAAAGACGTTACTCTATCTGTAGTAGTTTACATTTTCATTCACAGGTGTGCCCAAGACCACAACATACGAAAGCGAACCCTAACCTACGTAGATTGTAACGGAAAAGTCCGTCCCTCCACCCTTCCCACGGGACGTCACACCCCCTCTGGACGACAGTCGATCATTCCAAATTGATTTGATAATGTTCAAGAATTGATTCAGATTGACAACACACGTGTTCACATTATGATTGTTTTGGTTCATCGTTTTCCTCGCTTCTCCCTCAATTTTCCTTCCGCGGTTTGCCGAAAATTATGTTTGGGCGATTTGGGATTTCGAGGTTGACGTATAACTCGACGAACAAGATAATAAGGAGAGAAGTTAATACAGTTCATAAGAGATGAAATAGTAAACTGATGGGAACGAATTCTCTGAGAGTACCTTTGTCGCGAGGTTAGTCAACTTTTACTTTCAGAGATGTAAATCAACGGGGGCGTTACCATGGACTTGAATGGGTATTGATGAACCTTTCGAAACTAAATGAGATGTTATGATCCTGAAATTTTCCGGGGGGGGGGGGGTAAAAATGAAATGGTCGTTGCGTCCTATTGCAAATCATTGGATCATTTTAAAGAAAATATCTATTTCCATAAGTATCAAATCAAATTCCATATTAAATTACAAGTTTTACGAAAATATCACAAGATATACTTACGTTTAACATAATCATGATAAGCTTGAGAGTCAGGCCATTATGAGTATTTACATATTTGATCTGTACTGTCAGTATTAAAGCTAACGTCGTCAGAAATACTTATTTGTCACACTGAAGCACGGGCCATTATACTAAATTGAAAACTAGTCATTATGACCCAAATTAAGATAGGCCCCAGAGATTGGCACCCTAAATATATGCTCGGTCGAATGAAATACAAGCCATTGTCGGATATACTAGAATAAGAAAACGGTGACATAATTTTCCCCGTCCACCGCACGATGATCATCCCTCAAGTCCAAGTCTCTATCAGAATCTGGTTCATCTGTGGATGTTGTTCTAGCTACCCCCAGGAGAGTTCGACCCAGTATCATTTATCACGAGAAAAGGAGGTATGAGAGTTGGTAATAGTTTTTGAAGGTGATGACGTATGGACGTAATGAAAATGTCATCTCTTTTGGAGCGTTGCGGAGGGGTGCTAGAGGAAGGACTCTACGATAAGAATGGTGTGGTGTTTGGACATCAAAAGCGGAAGAAAGGGAAGCACCGGTGAGGTATAGAAAGGGGGTTATAACCGAGTTCTCTGGGGTCCTAGTCGTGTTGATGGATACCCAAATGGACCGTGGTGGAAGGGGAATGACCAACTCCGGCGGACGAGTCTTGATCCCGTCTTTCCGATATGCCGACGGGCCTTCGATGTTTTTATCCCTTCTCATTTTCCTTCATTCCTCTTTTTCGCGCTTTTCCTGTGGAGACCCCTCTTCAGGAAAGATGCGTTCGACTTGCGGAAAAAGCTTGTTGATATAGCTGGCCGTACTTTAAGCTAATGTGTGAATGAAGAGCCAAAGGTCAACATACTCCAATAAGAGGTCACAACTAAAATTATTGATAACAGAATTGTTTCAGTTGTGAACGTCGGTTCATTTAAATATTTTGTATTTGAATTCATATGATCAACTTATCACGAGCGAATGAACGGAAATGTCTTTGATTATTTTGTTGATCGTTTATCACATGAATTTGATATAAACTAATTAATTACTGATATTCACAAGACCCTGAGCGCTTTGCCGTATATGGGTATGAATGCGAAAGTTTGGCCGCGGTAGCTGCACTCTAATACACCACGAAATCCGTTTCGATCTGTTCAGCCCTCTACCGGTAATTGCGACACTGCTCGGTATCGGTTTATGAACTCGGGTGTAATAGGAACCCGCCGGCCACAAATCAACCAATTTTACAACAAAATGATGACTTCATTGATTGACCCACTTATATTTCATACCTCCCTCTCTCTTCCACTCTTGCTCTCTTTCTCACTCTTTCTTCCAAACCCTCCTTCTCTTTCTCTTGCTATGTCTGTCTCTTTCTTCCCCTCTGGTTATATGCTATCTTTCACGTACATGACTGTATATAATTATGTTTCTCTTACATACATTTTTTTTTATACATTTTTTTTAAACATACACACTCTCTCTCTCTCCCTCTCTCTCTCTTCTTCTTCTTCTTCTCTTCTCTTTCTCTCTCCCGTTCTCTTTAAATTTTACTAAGTGAAAGACTGAAATAAAGGGATGGCAGTCTAAAACATTGAGGCACCCCGGCCCGCCGTAAACAACCTTCTCACCCAAAACTTTCGCTCGAAGACACCTCAAGAAAAATTATATTAGACAGTTTCGTTGTCTTTATTCTCTCAAAAAAAGAGGGGTGCAAAACTTATCACAAAAATGCATTCCTGGAGATTAGAATAAATTGAGATTTGTTGAACCTTATCGACTCTATTTTGGAAGTTCTTCGATTTTTTTCCAAAGTGAAATTATGACCACGTGGATGAGAGTGCAAGCACCTAAGACGAGAGGTTCATATCGGGTCAGTAAAGACTAACAGAGAACACCTTCTCCTTCTTTTCGACACCACACTCGATGAACTACTTATCAAAATGCGTTTCTATATCTTTCTTGACGTTTTCATTGTCTGCCTCTAATTTTTAGGAGGATTGTCATAAACAAGAGAGCAACAATAGCTGAAGTAAAAATATATTGGAGGTGATATTTTTAGAAATACTTTTGTATTTTTTTTAATTATATGATTTTATGAACTTATTGGGGGAGGGGGGGGGGGGGGAGGGTCTTGGGTGTATTCCAGAATCAAACGTAAATGTTATGAACTAGACAGTAAATAACATAGTAATTATTCCTGATTGCATTGAGGCATTGAGGCATTTTACTTTTCTTCATATTCGGTTTCTATGTAGAGCAATCTGCGGGGGTATATACATCACATTCCGCTACTTTGTTGATAGCTCTTGCAGTGACTGACCGGTAATTTGGCTTTTTGAACGTGATAGAGATCCAAAGAGGCTGAAGACTCAAGTTGTAAGTAAGTCAAGCAAATCGAGATGTTGGTCTGATGTCGCCCTAATTACCTTTGATAGAAGTGTGGAGGGATTCTCGCCTTCGAACCAGGGGGACTTCTGGTGGGGGTTAATTCGCAGGCTACGAGCCGACAAACGGACCAATTTGTTAGCCGAAGTGTAATGTCAATTTAGAAGGAACGATCCCGACACCACTACGTGTCAGCGATACTTTGTAGCAGAAGAAACAAGGCATGGCAGCGCTATGTGAGCTAGCACGGTGGGTTGTCCCAGACGGACTCGGGTTAAATCCGATCAGTGTGGGTCTTGTACCTTCGGGCGCTGACCCCGCGGCCCATTTATACCAGCGGGAACGGAGGAAAGGTAACGAGAAAGGAGACCAAAAACAAGATAGAGTCGGGAAATGCTTTTGTAGATATTCGTCAACAAGTCAAAGGAAGAATAATAGAAAGAAAAAAATGAACACGTCCTTTTGATAGCTGTTGATCCCCAATTGTCAGTACCGATCGTGGGGTGGAAGCGATTACGACTATGAACAGCCTGGTTGAATGGTCGAACCAATCTTATACCAGTGCTCGTGATATCAGCTATACAGATCATATCAATATATGAAAGTATCTCTAACAAACAACAAGATACTTTTTTCGTGGCAGGCGGAGAGGACCCTAACAAAATCATCTGTATTGCTTCTTTTAGTTCCTGTTCTCTGCAGGATATATGTGTTCTTGTCATCACGCCATCCTTTGGCTTTGCTCTCATTTTTTATTTATCTCATTTTTAGTACTATTATATCATGTATTTCTTTCTTCATTATCATTAGCATAATGGGCCGATTTGGCAAATATTCAGAACGTCAATATGTGGGAAAATACATAGTTATTTTGCTTTGACGTGCTCGCGCATTACCAAAAATAAATTGAAAGCCATATTTAGTACAATGATCAAGTTCGGTTTATGACTAAAAGAATAATAAATACAATTTTTTACCTTTTCATATTTACTCATAAAATACACACCGCTTACAATTGTATATTAAATTATCATTCCCATTTTAATATACCAGATTAATGAACATCTGACTGTCACTTTTATTACTGAGTTAATTGTATCTAATTGATGATATTCACTTTCGATATCTTTGACATTTCGACTTTCCATTTTGTGTGTTTATTGAGAGGACTATCTCCGTATATTTATGGTATATTCTATAACAAGCTGCAGGGAATAATCTATTCAACCCATAGAAAAGTTATTATAGAAAAGCTATTACATAACATGGCATTCTAAAGAATACACATATTTATGAAAGTTTGGCATCTATCACATTAACATGACGCCACAGACAATAATTCGTCATCGTACGACGATAGTAAAGAAGCCGCCGCCCCCTTTTTTTAACTCGGCATAATTCTCATGACATATGACTTCATATTACATGTCAAGCATAATGGAATAATTAAGACGTACTCATAAATATCATAAACTGTATTTCACAATTATTTGATCATCAATATACTATAACACTGATGAAATGATTTAGCAATAAAAAAAAATAACTGGATGGATCTTTTTCATTGTCTATTGCAATAAAGGTCCTAATGACTTCAAAAAGAGTAAAGATTATTTCAAAACAGTCTTTTCAAAACTTTCAAAAGCCCTTCCTTATCCCGCTGAATACTAATCCCAAGATATCAAATGTGAAAAGTGTTGAATGAAAATAAAATCCTTAAAGGTTTTTTAAAGGTTTAAAGGAAAATTAACACTAGAATATAAATGTACTTATGTTCAAAGGTGTAATATATTCTTAATCATTAACCTGTATCACTTTAGAAATAAAATATCAGAAAAGGGTATAAATCAAGACATTCTAGCACACGGTATCATCTGCTAACACTTCATGGGGGCTGCCATTTTCTTGATGACATGGAGTTGTACATGAACCATTGGAGACCGTTCCGGTCAGGAAGATATTTTTAATCCACGAGCTAAATTGCTTCTATTCATTATAAAAAAGCCCCATATATGATGGAAAATACATAACAGGTGTATACATTTATTTTAAAATTTGAAATTTATAGATTTCTTTTTAAATTCTCCGGTTTCGCTAACTAGAAATCGATTTCTTGGTCTTGCCTGGCAGAGCAGACCATAATTTATACAACGCGCATTCTGACTTTTGAAGTCCATTATCTCAAAGCAGGTGAATGCATAGTTTGTCACTATTGACGCTCGGGAAAGTCATCATCCATAAATTTGAATTAATTCGCTCCGTCACGTACGTCATAGTATCAAGAAAATAGATTGATATTTAGTAAAATCGTAATTTTCAAAGAAATATAAAACACATTTTCGTTTTTAGAATATATGTATATATCTGTTAAATATTTTAAATCTCAAATGGAATTTTGTATCAGGAGGATAGACAATTTTGCATTCGGATTAAAAATATCTTTATGTACACATCAAGAAAATGGCAGCCCCCTGGTATCGCTAGCAGATGATAAATCTTGCTGAGAAAATCCTGATTTATACCCATCTCGTATATTTTAATGCAAAACTACGTAGGGCAACAAGAAGGAATAGATTACATCTTTGAATATGAGCACATTTATATTTTAAGGTTAATATCCCTTTAATGTTTGTAGCAATCTTTTAAGACATACCTGCCAAAAATCAGTGACTTGACAGAATAATATATATCATATTTTGACACATTATACTACTTTTTAATGGCATCTTCGTACTTTCAGCGGAATATGTAATCGTTGTAGTGGATTTTTACGTCTAGTTCCGCTGTCTTCATTCTTGTCGCGAGCCGGGTCAATGAACTGAAGTCTACTTTCGAATATTGCTAAAGTGCATTAGTAATCGCATGAAAGCGCAAATTTACTCGTTATTGGACGTGAGTTTGTGGTAATGTCGAGTTCCCTAACCGTAATAGAATCGTGAGAAAAATAGGTGTGTTCTCGACACCAACTGGGAAAGACACCAATGCCCATATAATCACGGTATGCGACACTGCAAATCCGGTTGCGAAAACAAAGAATATGAACTTATTCATGGGCAAAATATGACCATGAGTTCAGTGCTGAATAGAGTGAAATCCGACATTCCGTCATCCCAATAAAATCATGTAAATAATCTGTTTCAATTACGGTATATTTGACCACTTCAAAGTGAGCTTCAACACGTTTTCAAACCCCCAAATTTTAGAGGAATTATGAATGACCGCATTTTTATCATTTACTTTTTACATGACAGCTATGTATTAATAATGATGAAAGAAGGTTATGGTTTGAACTAAGAAATTACAGTTCATTATGTGAATGCATGTTTTTTATATTTTGTGATAAAATTATCCGAGAAGGTTACGAATGTATTTTTGGACAGGGTGTTGATTCAAGGCCGAGGTCAAGTCCTTAAGAAAGGACGTGTGACGAAGTAAAATGCAAAATGTCTATTTCCACGCGAGAACTGCAGCGGAAGCATGAAATAACCCGTACGTCTGAAAACGAGATATGCGTACAACTCATTATTTTCAGCAATCAAAGAAAATTACGCCTTAACGGCTGTAATGGCATAATTAAAGGTTTCCAAAACAATCGCACATGACGAAGGGTGACGAATGCGTTCGTTTGCGGAGCAGTGGTTGATGAGAATATAATTTTAGCCAAATTACCATTGTTCAGATGTCTAACTCGCTTCCCATGAAAATTGTGGTAAACTAGCAAACGGGGAGATAAAGTAATCAAATTTGGGGGCAGAGCTTGTGACATGTGTCAGTCAAATATCAATTAGCAACGCCAGTGCTAGAAACATTTGTATGTCTCATTTAACCATAAACACAGTAAACCTCTCCTCCCCTCCCTCCCTCTCTCTCTCTCACTCCCTCGCCCGTTTGTTCTCTGTATTTCTATTTCTCTCATATCATCTCTATTTCATAAAGAAAGGATTACTGTCATTCCGCATAAAATACATTTCTTGTCATATTATTTGAACTGCTAATAAATAATATTAAGTTCGCATCCCTTACTAACTTTCTCAGACAAAATGATTATTAAAATGTAAGCACTGACATCAGTTAAGAAAAAGGTTATTTGTAAATGTTCTTCATCATCATAATTGTACTGAATTATTTGTCCTCAGCATATTGACACAATAGGCTTTATTTGCATTTTCATTCTCAATTTTCTAAACTAATCCAATTCCAGTAAAACAAGAAAAGGGTTTGCTGTTTTTATTGCTTACTCTATCAGACCTGTATCTGTCAATGATCCAGTCTCCTGTCATTACTCACCACTGAGCTGAACAACAACAAATAAATAAATATCATTCTTTGGTGTTCTGACATCGTACGTAAACTTTAAAAGTACTTTCAAGTGATGTCCAAACACAAATATTATCATAATTGTTTCCCCGATCGCCCTGTTATTTCAGACAATTCTCTTCCCAGCGTAATTCACTCGTGCCCTCTGCGAGTCGACTCGGTCCGCGCACCTGTTCCGCTCTGACCTTTGAACTACGCTCCAACTTTCAGGCTCGTTCGGAGTGAGACATTACAGGCGGTTATGGACCGGGTGACAAGAGAAAAAATATGAATCTTTGATATGAATTTCGACGTCGTGAGATCTTGGTCGGCGCTCCGACGATGGAGCTCGCAGAGGGACCCGTTGTTGATTGGCCCATATACGATTTCGATGTCGGGGGACGTATTAGATGAGCAAACTTACCATTATTACCCGGCTGACTGTGAGATATTGTTTTATTATCTCTATTCAGTTCAGTATCTCATGAAAAATATTTGATAAATCTGACCACCAAATGGCAATATGGTTTATTGAATATACCCATTGAAACAGAGCGGGGGTATTTCATGATCATGATCATGATGATAATTAATGGTATGTGGAGAAATTGCCGTTTCTTATGAATTTTTCGCTTTGACCTGTTAAGTTGTGTATCAGATGGACAGGCAGAAACCCTAACAAACAGACATTTATGTAGATATAAAGATAGATATATAAGGGAATGTACAGATAAATGAATAGATAAATATATAAAAAAACATTAATAGATCATAATAATGTTTATATTTGCCTCAAGAGCATAAATCTGCATTTCCTATCAAAACACTAAAAACAATTTTCTTTTAATACTTTGCCGCAAATTCGAAAGAAATAAATAGCTTATCCACAATCTATACTGAATACAAACTTTTATCCAAGTAAATTTCGAAACACACAGTATCGATTTCATGAAAGACATAATACTATTTTAAGAAGTGACCGAAAAAAGAAGATATAACTTATTAAGATGTAAAGTGATATTCGGGCATTAATGTCACATAATATTTACAATTGAAAAAGTGCTGATATGCTTGAGGCATTTGGCATTTTTCTCTCCACGTTTGTCGGTGACGTTGGGCATGAGAAGGTATCAGAAGTATCGGCAATGATGAAATTAACGTTATATCGGAACTATTCAGGTCATAAAGTCGAAACACAGGAAATTTGATGAATAATATTTCACTGCCTTCACTCTCCCCTGTGAATGACGAATAAGGGTGAAGTTAAGGGTAGTAGGCATCATACGTGCGATCATGAACGCTGAATATCATCAAAAGTTTATGCTATATAACTCCACTAAAAAGCTATCGCTTGTTATAGTTACTTTTGTTCAAATCATATTATATGGAAAAACGATACAGTGTTTCTTTTAAATAATATATAGATTGAACCGATCCTATGAAGTGAAGTTTAATATATGTAAACTGTGTAAAACATAACTATATGAAATGTATCATGCAAATGGTGATCAAGCAATTTTGTTTGCTAGTTTGCTTGTTGTTGGTGTTATTTTGCACCATTGAAATGGCCATCAGGGGAGCGTTTCATCAAGTGTCTTGTCAGTGATTTTCACTGACAAATTTGCTATCAGCCAATCAGATGCAAGAATTTCAGTAGCTTATAACAGTTGTCGGTAAAAATCACTGACAAAACGCTTGATGAAACGCTCCCCAGGGGTCGTCGTCGATATAAAAAAATCGGTTTCAGTATCTTGCAAATTTGCATAAAATTTGGAAGCTCATTTTATACCTGAAAGTGTATCTACAAAATTTGTAGAGAGGTAAAAACGGTAATAACCGTATAATAGTTATTTCGAGCATTGTTCATGATGGGTTTTTTTTTTTAGGGAGGGGGGTCCTTGATCATGCTTTCGATTCTTCTCAGGATCATGCGCATTCTAGTACATACAAATACAACTCTACTAGAAATATACTTGTATTTCAATATTTCTTTTTTGTTTTTGAAAAGACGATTTTATGAGAGAAATATATACATCCCGGTAAATGGATATGTTATTAAGATATACCGTATATACAATAAACAGTGTTTGTTCTCAAAAATATGTATGAAATGTTATTTGTTAGGCGGTTGCGTAATGGCTGTGGGAATCATCTCAAATCTTATCATCTATCATAATCGCCTACACATTTCAGGTACGGCTTACTAGAAAATTTCTTTTCGATTTTGTTCGAGGCGTCGGGTCGTTCAGCAAAACGACAAATATCAGCATTTTATGACTGGACTTGACGTTTCATCTGTATTCATACATGTCAATGGTTGGATTGATGCAGAGAACTGAGCGTTGTACAAATCTAGTTAGCACCATGCACGGCTCTCCCCCACTCCAGCTTACTCGGTTAAGGGGTAGTGAGTGACACGATAAGTGACTTTGCATGGACGTCGTTATAGTCCGCCTTCCACACTCTGCTGAGAATCTCTATTGCTTGTCTGTCAATCGGGACCTCAGCGAAAAAGATTGAGAGCGAGAGCCGGGTGTAGAATAGGGTGTGCATGTGCTGTCATACGCATCCCACATTGACTTTCAAAAAAAAAATCTTCAAGTAATTCATTCATATTTTACTCTACCTGTTTTATATACAAAAGGGATTATGTGTTCCGCAAGATAAGGTGGAAATTCATTTCATCATAAGTGATTCGTAGATTCATATAAGCCTACCAATTGCAGGTCTATGCATGCAAAATCGTGCAAGTGATGTGAATATTAGTATACTTTCATTTTTGGTCTATACATAATGTGTGTGTAAGTGTGTGTACGTGCATGTGTGAGTGGGTGTGTTTGTGCATTATAATATGTGTATATAATAGTGTGTGTGTATATATATATATATACACACACACACAAACACACACACACACAATCGCCAAGATTTGTATTGCTTTATTTCCGAGGACAAGTATTGTTCCTCTATTGTTCCTCCGTCCTCGGACAGTCGACGGAATAAGGCACAAATTCATTGTTCGACGTTCGAGGACTATTGTCCGGCTTCCGAGGACCATTGTTCTCATGATTTTTTTTTTGTTCTCTGTCCGAAAATGTCCTCGGACATACGGCTAAACACGCCCACACACACACACACATACACCCACACACACACACACACACTATTCATAGCTACGCAAACTATTTGATCCAATTCTTTATAATTTATATATTTATACACATTTCAAAGGGAAATAAATCTCGTTCATTCTTTCTTTTCGTCACAGATTTCGTTCTCATTTCGTAGATTCTACTGAACAACTCAAGCAAGGTAAGAGATGAATTAACTAATTAAAATAATGGGTGATAAATGTATTTGCTTTCTTATGAAGTTGCCGACAGACATTACATAATGTCGCCATGATTTGGTCTCCTAATCATCGTGGAAATGGTACTCAAGCGATTAATGGAGGCGTCTAGCCCCGCACCCAACACGAAAAACGTCAGGATTCTTGTTCGGGATGAGTAGGCATTTAATTACTGAAATATGATATCAAGACTATATCATTCTAAAGCAAGCATAATTATCGTGAACAGAATCGCTATGATATGTTGGTATCATGTGGCTTATATTAAGGTCAATCCGTATAACGTCAGAATTGTATGAAATTTAGAGAATGTGATATGCAATTTAAATAATGACACAAGTCTCTACAGCGAAAGCCTACCATGAACTATGATTCTAAAGAAGCCGTTCGCATACAGATTTATGTAACGATTAGCCAATTCAACTTTAGAAAAATAAATAATAATTTTTAATGCTAAACGACGACTTTTACTGTGCTATTATAATCATTGGATAATGCAAAACGACAACTGTGATGTTATTATTGGAGACAAATAACTTTTACTGTTTGTGATGTTATTATGGGACATAGGAAACATTTGACCCGTGTAATTCTCATACCTTCTGCTTTGATATAAAATTCTTAAAGCTTTATTCAAATAATATGCAGGTTGCCATACTAGGTGCTGTTTTACATCGCCGTCAATGATTTTTGATAGCGCACATAAATCCTCGGCTGACCTGTACCTTCTCGTTATGTACTCGAGTATAACACTAAAAATGACGAGCAATTTCCGCCCAAGAGAATGAATAGGTTTCATTCGGAAATTCTGGTCCAACCCACCCCAAAATATTAGTTCAAGAAAATCCTGATCTGTATCCCCAACCCTCATAGGAGGCATGTGAAACTATGAGGTCAAGCAACAACTCGACATCAAATGTTGTCTTCTTATGCATGTTTCCCAGGTCAATCTAGACAACAGCAACAGAAAAAAACTAGGCATGTATCATACTATTCTTAAGATTGACAAGGGGTAATTTTTAACAGACCAAACTAAACTTCGTAAGAATATGATAAAGTACCTGTAGATATTAACAATTGTTATGTGGTATAGCGAAACGAAAATTGTCCAAATAACGCGCCCTTAACTATAACAGCCCACTATATCTATATGTTGACTAATATATAATATTTCATTATTTTTGGTTTAAAATTGAGAAGATTAGATTTGCAAAAAAAGGAACATAGGTTCAGTAGGGTTTATTGTACATGTTATAAGCGTCCGATTGCCAATTAATTTGTCGCTGTATTTTGTTTTGCAAAAATGAAGAAAATTAAGGAGTTAAAAGGGTGTATACTTTTGCTCCATTAGCAATTTTATTTCCGAATGTGGACTCTTAATAGCTAAAATTTCCCTGTTTATTCTTAATACTCATAATTATAGAGATGTTAACAAAAGGATTTGAATCAAATCACAACGATAAACATGACAAAGGAAATAATTTACGCTAACACAAACAATAATTTAATTTAGCGTGAAACGCACAGAAATTAACCAAAAAATATCCGAACAAATTAAGAACTTACTGCTCATTCTTTTCCTGGACACAATGCATTAAGATAGAGAGCAGGATAATATTTCAATCGCTATAAGGGGAAAACTGCGTTCTTCGTTGAATATGCAGACTGCGATCTTCTTCTTGTCCTTCAGCGAATCATCAAAATGGAGAAAATTATAGATCTGTAAACGATTATCTTCTCAAATTGTTCGTTTGGGATTGTTTTACGTCCCATCTTGATTTACCCTCAAGTGTCTGCGCGGACTCCGCCGTGGAGGATTCTGGTGTTAGGACATAGGGTAAAGTTAGGGGTTTGAGTTACCCATATTTGCATTACGAACATCCCTTTACACTTGAGCTTGTCATGATACTGTTTGCAAGGATTTCAATCCAGTTTCGATCGCACTTAAAATCTTAGCTCCTTCTTCACATGATATAGTTGGAAGGAAAAAAAAGTTTTAAATTTCCCTTCATCGAAAGTGGTCCCCTTTCAGTATATCTAAAGTAATTTTGGTAGTGTTTTAAGTGTATTTCGTTTGAAGAGCATTTATTTTAAACGATTTGTGTTAGATTGAAGAGACGTCTCTGGTTGTTCTGTCACTTTGAAGATGTCTTGAGAAATCATTATTTCTAGAGAGCCATTATTTAGGAAATTGATCGTTCCCATTCTATCACGAAATTTTATCTATAGCAACCACTTCTGACTTGCGAGAGCTTTTCTCTTTCTCCTATTCCGAAGTTCCAATTCTTTTCCGTCTCCTCGTTCAGGACAATTTTTCTACACCATCTCAACTGACCCGTAACGAAGAGCAGGGGGTGGTAAGGGGAGCTATATCGGTATATGAATTGTGACCAGGAATAGGCCTCTATTGCTGACACACTTAGTTTTGTTTTTTACCTAAGTATTTTGGTTACAACCTCATATGTTTCACTTTGTTCTTTATTCTTTGACGATTTCCTGTTTTATGTCATTGTCTTTTCTTTTGATTGTTTGGTTGTGTTTTTCGTTTTATGCTTCGAATTTTGCACATAAACTAAAGATTGCAATGCAAGTAACGATGATAATCAACTGCTTCTACGGGTCAGTAATTGACCAGATGGAATAAATCTGAACTAAATGCCGTGTTTTTATTAGCTGCGAATCAAACTATATCGTCTTTATAGTATAAGTCGAATAAAATGTCTGATCATGGAGTTGTTTTACAAAATTATGTTAATCCTTTTAGAGGTGATTACATTTGTTTTACTGCTATAATAAGTAGGAGAACTTTAGCAAAGACTCCAACGAGGACAGTGGACTCACCACATATTTGTATGTTATGCTACTGTGCATTTACAATTAGATACTCAAAACGCTCTTTGACTTGGTAACGTGCTCTGGATACAGGGAGTGAAAGGAATGAATATCGTTGGGTTTTTTCCAGGTCTTGCCTCTTAGAATTATCTGTATCCTACCCGGGCCTTCTTATGAAAGCGAACAGAAAGCGAGTAATGCAGACATCAGTTTACAGTATCGTCGGCTTTCTATGAGTGCGGATCGAGTCTTGTAGCTTTAGCCCAGATAGCTGGCAGTCCAGAGGGCTGGGTGCCCGGTATTAAAGTATCTATAACGCTCTGTAAACATAACCTCTCTATGAGCAGCTCTCCCTTTCATTCTTTCCCTCTCTCCATCTGTCTCTCTGCCTCTCTCAATTTTATCCGTCGATGTATTTCGCTCTCCATTTCTTAATCTTTAGCACTGCAGTCTTCATTCTATATCAAACTATGACTGGATATGCTTTTAATTGCGTTTTAATGTGGCTGTCTTCAGCGGATAACAAACGTTGCGTAAAACGCGGCGCCGCGTTTCGTCTCCCACAACGCTCCCTCGTTCTCGACTTCTAGTCTAACCATCCAGACGTCACAGGGGAGTTTTAATCAGGGGGTGTTGAATAAGGTATGTACAGGAAAGACTATTTAACAAAGTGCAGTCTGCCGTTGAATCGATCAGTGTTTCTCATACCAAGTTAACCCACTTCTTGATCCCAATCAACGACGGTTGTACTAATTATGTTTGAGGGAGAGTCTCATATCTACCCTTATATAATTCTATTTCTTTACATCAAAAGGCCGAATGTCAAAAACCCTTCTTAGTTGCCTTCCTTCCACTTGACTCATACACTGAAACTGTTTGCTTAATGATTAGTAAATTGGTTTCAACGATGCTATTTTAAAATCACAACTTATTGATAACAGCTACTCGGCACCCAACCAACGTCAACATAAACAGTGACGATCTCCATCAGCTTGCCGCTTTGATAATTCAAATCGAGCGATCTTGCCTGAATACGGTGCGATATAGAAATGCTTGTTAGCACAGTTTTACCTGCTCTCCTATAAGAAGCGAGCTTGTCCAACAAAGTAAGAGGTGTTTTAATAGACCCTAATCTAATAGAGACTTCCAACCCCTCTCTGCAAATAGACACCCGCCATCTTTATTTGTCAAAATTAAAGTGTCACAATTCAAAATGTTAACATACCGGGGTGACGTAGCTGGAGGGATGGTATCGGGTCGAGAGTGGCACGTAGATGTAAAGAGAGAGCACATCTTTGATTAAAGGGCTCTGGATCAAAGGACCTGATGTACTGCGACTTGTGCAAGAAAGAGAACTCTGCGATATTGTTTCATGGTCAATATCTTACACCAAGTTCAACCATGGACCGAACAACAATATACCACACACTAACCCTAACCCTAAGCCAACGTCAACGTAAAACTCCATTGCAATCCTAAATTGAAGAAGTCAACCCCGAAGCAAATGGCGAGTCAACAGAGATATTCCTATAATGTAAGAATCTTTAAAATGCTACATTATTATACGGTAACGCTTCACGATGCGCCTGTGGACATCATTTTGTGTGAACGACAGTCTTTGAAATAAATCAAAATACCTTATCATTACTTTTGGAAATACTAAGAAATAATATAGAAAAATATTCGTAAAATATTGTGCCCTATTGTCTTGCATATTCATTTCATAAAGTTGCCTCAGATATTATTTATTTTCTAATCCCATTTTGTTATTTGTTGTTGTTGTTTTTGTTCTCCTTACATCATGGATATACTACCGGCATTATCCATGCTTAAATCTACCAGCCTATACTCGATGCATGAGGCACTAACGTCAAAATCATTCAGTGGTCGGTTGACGGAATTCAGACAACAACATAACAGTTCCAGCGTTTTCGGAATAATTTTAACGTTTTTATCTAATCATGGGTATTTTGAATGAATAAGAAGTCTAATGCTTTTGATCCCCTTTAATATAATAAATGCCTGAACTTTTCCTCCACCGCGCCAGAGAATCCGCGGCATTGACAACTTAACTATCGCCGAGTCCCGTATTATTTTGATTCCGGATAGTATTACAAGAGGACCATGCAAAGCAAGCCAGTGCTCTTGTTTTTCCTCCAGTCCACCACCAATATGACATTTCCATCTGTAGCAGGCTTGCATGTGTGTTTATAGAAGGCCACGGTTCGCTTAGCCCGCCGATTATCCGCTCCCCTTGAAATCAGGCCTTTTGGTCGCCGGTTGAACTTGGCTCCCGCAAACCCCTAGCTATAGGCTCGGGAGGCTACGCCATTTCTCTATCTGCGTGAGTCAATAAGTCAATTTGGCAGCTCACAACGCAAAGCCAAGTCTTAGGTAAATTGCTAGCGTTGGATTACATCTCTGTAAGATGACATGTCGTATGTATGCACGGACCAGGGGGCATTAAAATTCCTCCCTCGACTTAGAAAAACGGGGTTTTTGTTAAAAGACGGCATAAAATGGGCCATCTGGAGAAAAAATTCCGGAGTTAACCTGTCTAACTGTCATGCCAAGGGATGAAAATCCTATAAAATTCGAGATCGCTTAATCTGCGTGCCTCTGTAAATTTGCATCGCATTCGAATAGGATCAATTCATGTTTGTATTTTGTCAGAGGTAATCCCTCGTTTGCATCCTTCTCCCGTTATGAGACTAAACACAGTGCTCATAATACCCACCCCGATGGATACCCACCCCGATGGAAAACAATCGAGACCTTGAAATGCGCGCGTTTTTTTCCTCTCAGCTGCGAGTCTGAAGATCGCGTCGAGAAAATACATGTCGATATATATATATTAGCTAAGAAAAGTAATGTTAAAGAACGTGTATTACGCCAGCAAATTTGAGTAAAATGTTTTGTATCCGATAAAATGACGAGACACATTTTGTTTCCTTCTTATATACAGCAAAATAGTTGGAAGATGCATAATGTGTATTATCTGACCCCCGTGTGTAATTGGCTTCCACAATCCTATTCTACTGTAAGTATGTGCATATTTTTCATGATCCTCATTATACACTTTCGCTGATGATTCCTCTGGAGATACTATATATTTTCTGATGCTTCATTTGGAGATGCATTTTTTTATTCAGAAAAAGCAAAAAAATTCTGCCAAAATGATCATGACTTATAGTTTCTTAAAAGAGAACTTTGACTCTTTTGTATATTTTAGTTTTTGTTTTGTTGTTTGTTTGTTTTTAATGCGTTTCTTAAACCCACCTCGCAAACTGTCAAACTTACCAACATGATACATCTTCATCGGTCTCTGTTTGAATTTGTTATTTTTAGATGTCCCAAACATTTTGTATGGAAAATCGTCATGGGCATTCGGTATGTTAAATGGTACCTTAAAACCTTAAGACGTGACTTACAGTTCAACGCAGACAATTCAATGTTTTATTCTTCCTTGCAATTTTTTTCAACTTCATGGACTAGCCTTAAAATTTTATAAGAAAGACCGAAAATTACAATTAGATGGCAAATTCGACCATTGCCTTTTGTCGATTTAATACATTGTTTCTTTGTTTGATAAAATAGACAGACTTTGTCCACATAAACTATTTTTTAAATGGCAGTTGCATCATATACAGTTCTTGACCAAGCATAAAACCGCCACATTTTAGCCATCGGTTCGTCGCCAATGAAAGCTTTCTGATCATTGCTGATTATTCGGAAGTCCCCACTTTGCTTTATTTCAGACTTCAACGTTTATGTACAGGGCATCAACCTCTGCCAAAAAGGATTTTATTGTAAAAAAAAAGGGGGGAGAAGAAATGGGAAAAAGCATGGTAGTTAAAGCATGACCATCCTCAATTATTATCAGGGTGAACAGATGATGAGATTTGAATGAATAATTAATCCAGGAATACACAAACAAAAATCACGGATTCCTCTCTTGAGACAGGACGATGGGTAGGACAGCACTCCGATGTGTGTTTGCTACAGCTCACAACGGACACGTTTCCAAGCTTAAAACCTACGCGGATGAGTACGCTCGAACAAAGCTCCTTGAATTCGCCAATGCTTCCAACACGGGCCACGATGAACGAATGATAGGACCCCTTTGGAATTAAAAAAAAAATGAAAATAGAGTTGTGTGCCTTCCTCTTTCTTCGCCAAATCCGTGTATTTTTACCGTCTGTTCTTTTGCACAAAGTAAAATGAATGAATATAAAAGAATGTGGTTTCTGTTATCATTGAGCGGTCTCTATCTCGCAAGTGGACACAGAGTTTCCAATTATTATACTCTTTGAAGCAGTTGAAAACAAATGGCAATGACCCCAAAGGGCACGTCAGAAAGCGCACTTTTTATTTTCGTAAAGTTCGTTACGCTGAAAGAAATTAATTGAAACTTACATGCTTAATATGTGACTTATATAATAATAAAGAGGAAGAAAAATAATTACAAAACAGATGGAAAGATTTTAGGTCACTGTTAGCACCTTCATGGTCCGGTTATGCCAGGCCTTTAAAAAATTAATTTCAACTTATTCTAATACTTTCAATAATATTTCTCAATCAGTGTTGCTGACTGTGATCATTTTACGATCGTCTTTGTATTGTCCAAAATGGATGTACTTCAATAAGTTTAAATTCTATAACAGATACAGATAGAAGAAAGTACACGAATTTCCTTCTTTCTTAATGAATAAAGGATAAATGAATGTGGGTTTTATGCCACAAAAAAATCGTTTTTGCAAGAAAGGATATTTATCTATTGAATGAAAGGAAATTTTTAATTCACTCTAAACTATATAAAACAATTATGAATCAGATATTGATCCTTTGAAATATGGAATATTAATTCAATACAATATGATTTAATTTATCGTTTTATATATATTAAAATTTGATGATGGAGTTATGATTTGGACGTAAGATTTAGCAAAAAATCGATTTCACACTCATGACATCGGAAGACTAGGCTATCACTGGAAGTTAATGAGTCAATTTAGATTTATGACATGTGCGTTAAGCGCAAACATATTAAGACAACTCCAATTTCTACTTTAAACAAGCGCGACTGTTCGACCATCAAAGCGTAACGGTACGTGTAACAGAAAGCCCCCCCCCCCCCCGCACTTTCGAAAAAAGAGAAAAGATGCAATGCTTTTTTTTTCTTTGAAATATATACATTGTATTGCATGTATATATATATGAGTGTGTATTTATAGCACCTGGAATTTACATCAGCTTCAGCGTACGCTATCGGATTGCACGCCGTCCATCAGGGCCTAAAGTAACCGTCACTCCCCGCTCGGCCGGGTCGGGCACCGGTGTGTGACGGCTCCAAAACCCATATGATACTGCTGCCAAGTTGTTGAGCGATTCTGAACTAAACATGATAATTTCGGCAATTCTTCGTTAAAAGTTATAATGATAACGTATTCTAAGAAGATGAAATGTAATAATTCTTTGCTTATTTAATTATAAATAATCATTTTACTGTTTCAATACCTTGTCACGAAAATTTGAAAGTGTAACTTCATTTCCTGATTTCTAATCAGGCAATTACACCTAATGTTGGTGAAAGTGATAAATGGTTCAGGCCAATACGTCTATTGTAATTTGTTTTTAATGCAAACGAGTTCTTAAATGAAAGCTATTGAGAAGTAAATTCATAATTAAAAATCCATTCTTGCGAACTTGATAATGATCAATTCGTTTTCCTATACGACTCGTTTACATGTGGCTTTTTCATCATACAAACACTCGACATTATTTTATTTCATCCTCTTTTCATTTTAAGATCATTTTGAGATCACTTCTTAGTATGGTAAATTATCTTTTTCATAACAATATTATGAAGAGAAAATACGAAGTAAATTTATTTGAACAATACATATAATGTCTAACTCATATTTTTCACAAATAATTAAGCAATATTTTATTTATTTTCAAAACAAATATAATTCTTCATAGATAATAATAATAGTAATACTAATAATGATAATAATAATAATAATAATAACATTATATGATATAACGTCTCTATGCGCTTCCAGAAGGACTTTGGATACTATTACCCCGGTTTTAGCTCCGTCAACCGTAGCGCTCAGTGCATTCAAGGAACAAATCCTACCAGGTACCCACTTACCACACCTGGGTCAAGCGTGGCAAATGTATATTAATGGCTCGCCGTAGGAAATTAGTGCTGCGGCAGGGAATCGAGCCCCATACCTTTTCTCATTGTCATGCAACATTGGCTTTTTGTTCTGATTATTTGATCCAATTTTATGTTTTCCTTCGATAATTCTTAGTTATTATAATCCCTCAACGAATTATTTTCTTTACAGAAATTAATAACAAAAATAAAACAATTTTATTACATTGTGCTGAAATATAAAAGAGAAGCATTTAAAATTCAAAATAATGTGGGGTTTTGGTATTTGACTGAGTAATTTCTCCATATTTTTCTATTTGCAATTCAGCTGGATAGAAGTCATAAAGTGATCGACTATAACTTGTAACATTCGAATCACCATTTAAAACGAGAACAAACAACGTTAAATTTCACTGTATATTAAACAAATAACGAACAATAAAAAATACAGGCTATGTGTTATAGTGTCCATCAATGAACATTTCTAAAATGGATGGTTTCTGACTTGGCCCTAACCAATGTCGGTTCCACGTGATAACGGTAATTAACCAGGCGTTACACATGCACCGATGCATGAGTGCATTGCAAGGCGCCACAGGCCGCTTAGGGAACCAGTGTTTGTATGTATTATGGGTTGCATGTTTCCTCTGTTCTGTATTACCCTATTATTAAACTGTTAACTGCTATCACTTCGCAATATTATTTAGTTTATATATCCAATATACACTTACTATATAAGTCTTGTCCGTGTTTCTTCTGCGCGTTTCTCACTATTTTTTTTTGTTTAAATTGATTGTTTCGATTTTGGTATCAATCTTTGTTGTAGTGGTCACTATATATTCCTACTTTATTTGTATTATGATCTCATTATCAACACTTAAATAGGTAAAAACATTTCTAAAATTTGGGTTCTTAGTTTACGGATAGTAAATGAAAAAGCATATCCGGAGTTTGAAATAACGTTAGGATATACCAAGGGGGTGGTCAGTAATTATCTTCCGTCCCCTAATCTGATATGTAACTAGATATTTTCTGTTCAAACATGCAATATCCATTGGAGTATTTGACTCACTAATCATGAGAAATTATTCCACAATACCGTCGAGTTCTCTTCTAGTATTTCAAGGCATTGGCAGCTGTTATATGGTCATTAACTCATATTTCTAAGAGATGTTTTTTTTTTCATCGCCAGTAATTCCGATCAGAATGTTTCACATATTAAAAGTGAGCCGAAGTGTGTAGTAGTTTGGTATTTTGGTAAGATTTTTATAAAATCAATCACCTTTTCTCATCCTGTAGAATAAAATATACCACGGCTCATAAAATATGGGGGAAGGCAATATTTCTTTTAATATTTAGTGGGTATTTAAAGAATGAGAGACTTTCAATTTAATCATAATCTTTGTTTATCACCTCGTTCTGCCATCTTTGTCTTCGTGGTTTTCGGTACCCATTACAGCAGGTAATGAAGACTGTAAATTCAACTTGGAAACCGTTTTGAATTCTTTCTTTTCATTCCAGTGTAGTGGAATAAAGAAAATGCTTCACAAATCTGCATTTATTAACTGCAAATATACATGTATATATCAATTACCTTGATTACTAGTATTCAAATTGTCGGACGAATACAGGGGAAATTAGTTTTAAATAAACTTTGATTTGTGAAAATACATACAGGTTTCATTGACATTAAGTAAGAAACAGTTCCTAGAAGACAATGATTGTTTGAATAAATTAGCTGTGTATATTACTATGTTTTCTCTTTTTAAAATAGTAATTATACTCTTTATCTTTCCTTCCGACTTGGCAGGAAAAGAAAAAAAAAGTGATCACAAACTGGGACCGGAAGAAGGTTCGAACACGCTGCATGTGAACAAACATGTAAACCCATTGACAGAGTGTGAAGTGATGGCTGTTAGATCGACTGAACAATCGCTCAATTTTCAGCTCGATCCTGTACTGATTGGCGACTGAAAGACCGACTTGTCAAACACCAAGGGCTCTCGGTGACTCGACAAGTTTTTAACATATCTCAATACATGCTTCACCCCGTAACTTTTCTTTTAGGGCATTACCACCACAGCTTAATCGGATTGTGGCGCGCTGTTTTGCGCCCGTCGAGTTGAATAAAATGTTACAACTCACAGTTAATTCATCGAACTTGTTGAACGTCTGCGAGAACGATTATCCAATTTGTCACTTTGCGTTGAGCTGTTGGTTTCACTCGCACCCCCGATTGCTCGGTAGAGGAAAGCGAATCAAGATGAGGTGATCACAAAAAGTACAATTGCCCCAGCGACAACTCCAGATTTAGTTTGACTTTGTGTTGGATGGAATGACGCAAGAGACAAGAGCATAATGACATCGTTAAGCTGTAGGAAGCATCAACGATTAAAGAGTTCGCATCCATCTGATACGGTATTTCCCCAGAAAGTTTTCTGCCATCAGGAAAGTAAGACACTTTCTTAAAGATGGCCAATTTTCAAATTTCTAAGACATTAGGAAAACTATAATGCATCAACGATGAAACCAGTTTTCTGAAAATAGAAAGTACGTAATTAAGTATTTTAATATAAGTGCCATACAATCGAGAACTTCAGGAAAGAAAACTTAAAAATTAATACCATGGACTCATCAACTAAAATTTAATCTTCAAAAGATGACCATGTTTGTTTTGAAGCACAAGACATTGTAAAGCATTTTGAGAAGTAGGCTAATTCGAAATGTCCCAAACAGATTGTAAAGATGTAAATCGCATTCTTATTATTTCCTTTGAAACGAATCTAGTTCGTCATCAACTTTAAATTATTACTAAGCACTTATTTTCGGCACAGCTATAACTCTAATCGGTTTAGAGCGTTTTAACTCCGGTATGCCTGTTTGACAAGTTCGTTATACGAAAATATAAACGAATCCATCATGTCGCCCATATGAATTTACCTCTAGCCCGTTGTAATTATTCATTACGACGATTGCCAATTCGTCAATCGTCTGCTAAAATGGCTTCCGACACCCTCGCTCTTTATCCTTTTCACCTGACATTTTGATGGCATCCTTTCTCCTCAGCTATTACTCGATATATCATCACCGCGGTACGCATTCTCGACATAGTCACTGAAACAATTCTGTTTGCATTTGTTCATGTCCATTGCCAAGTAGGTCTTTCCATGGCCATGCTTAAATAAATACATGACATGTCAGGGACTGCAATACTCAGCGCTAATTAACGTCTATGGATTTCCCAAGCTCGTACTGCTTTACCAGTTCATCTGCATACCCATGTCAGCGTACCAATCTTCAGCAAACATCCTCTCCTTTCAGTCAGGCCCTTTCAAAATCTCCCCTTCCTCTCTCTCTATTTCTACAATTTTCATCTCGGAAAATGTATCCTTGACTTCTTACACATGTTTGTATCTCTTCAGGAACATGTACAATTGTTTTCATTCATTTTCGCCTCCTCTTTAGTATACGTACGGCCTGATGTGGTTGTGGTTTTGTATCGTTCGACAAAATTGTGCGTCTTTACTCGTCCTCTGTTTCGAAGGACATTCCGAAACGGTCACAAAGTAAAACCAAATTTATATTAACTCGATAACTACAAAACAATTTTGCTAAAATGCATTTTTATCTTTACTTTCATCATTCATTTCTGTTTATGTAACTCTCTACAAGCTCTTCAGATCCCCTCTCCTTCTTCCCCCGACACTTCCCTGTTTAGAGCGTTTACTCTCATTCAATTTATTGATAAGTCTTCAGACGACAACAGAATGTTGTTCAAAAGGTATCGCGATAGCTTGCTGACGAAGTCTATTCGACCAATCACATCTCGCTATTTCGGTCACGATGAGGCGCAGCTTAGACAAATCGACTAGGGTAAGGGACAAGTTTGACAACTCGTTGCAATACCTGGTGAACCTGTACGGTCCCTGTGCGAAGGGGTGTCGAAAAGCATTAAATTGAAGATTTGAATCTAAGCCAGCGTTTGTGTGGGTAACACTTGTCTGGAACTAATAGAAGTCATCCAACTCTGTTCAACTCCCCTGTTAGGCATCTTTATATAATCAATATTTTTTCAAAGAAAAATGTTTTCACCTGCCAAAAAAAGGTTTAATTGTATTGACATGAAAGAAGGTATTATTTCACTGCGATTCCTTTTCTCTCCATTATGATTTCAATCATAACAGGAACAAGTAACTTCCATTAAACACTCAGCAAACATTGCAAGCGAACAAATGATAACGCTGTAAGAAGAGACTTCATACTGCCATCTTATTTATTTGAGGTTCTTCAAATGGCTACAGATGATTGAACTAAATTCAAGTATAGTAATACTTTTTAATAAACAATGCGAACGCGATATATATCAGGCTTCAAATCACGAAAATACCAGAATACAATGTTGATGTCTTTAAAACTCCTCGCGATATTCTAGACCGCTGGTGATTCCCAACCGCTGTTAATTCCCACAAACATAAAGAACGAAGAGCAATATTGCAAAATTGATATTAATGCCTTTCGAATGGTGCGTCCGCCTGAATTGCCCCTAAAGCAAGTGGTGCCTGATTTCACGTACATGTAGACGACAAAAATCATTAACTCTTACTGTCAGAAAACGATGACAATTGAAATATCGCTACTGGCAATAGCTATAGAACACTATTGTAAGACACAATCGTACTACCTCAAGTGTAATGGGGAGAAGAAGCGAGGGAATCAGGGAGAGAGACGCATTTGAGATTCAGTGCTAATGGTGTCCTGGGGGCGACATGGGGAGGAAAGTTCGTTAAACAGTCATCGGATTTCACCCAAATGCCCCACAACGAATAAATTGCTCACGTATGAGGCGAAGGGCGGTCTATGTGACTAATTGTTTCATTTAATGCGTCGATAATTAGTCCATAAATGGGAGAAAAATGAAGGTATCCCTTTCATAAAGATCTTCCCTTGGATGGGGGGATAAAGGATGATGTATTATGACACACGCCCCAGGCTAGTGGCTTGATACAGCTAGCTCTGTTCGATTGGCATTGTCATCGTGTGATAAATCAATAGAGAAATGAAATAATGAAAAACTTCAGCAATCTGCTGAGAAAAACCATATGGTCCACCGAATCGTACCATTCTTGTACATTCTGAAAAGCCATTCTGAGATGGAACTTTATAGCAATATAAAAAGTTTAAACCATCCCCTACCTTTGAATAATAGACCGCAAAAACAAAAATTTTTAAAGTAGAGGTAGACCTATCGTGTTTTATTCTGCCTTTTTTTGGGGGGGGGAGGGGAAGTGCATAAATACATGCATAAATACATTTAATTGACCTTTGATAATATATATTTAGTGGACTTGAACGTACAACCCCTGGGATGATAATGGGTGTGCATTATAGATATATTCATGCAGCTATATTTATCGTAATAATTATCATTATTATTATTATCCTATTATTCATAATAATTATTATTGTCACCATTAGTGTGCTCATTATTATGAACGATTGCTTCAGCCGTGTATCATATCATAATAATCTTTGCTAAAGAAATTGCAAAAATGTCGAATAATATTAACTTTGAATACAGATAGAGGCATGATGCGATATGCGCTGTGCAAAAATGAATCATTGTTACTACCATCAAATGAGTGTATTTATTTCCCTATAAGATACACACTGAATGAATTCCTTGCTCTCAAAAGGGGGTAAAGCGCCTCTTGGAGGGAGAGAGACGTGAGGGGTCTCGTGTCGTCCGGTTGTGTTCCTGTCACAGTACTCCGAGCAGGATCAAAATCTGAACCAGATATCATATCAACACTGACATATTTTCGCCCAAAGAAAACACCTGTAAACGGGCCAGCCTTATCCCATGGCTTCAAAAGAAAGTTATCCTAACATAGTCACATGCCAAAAAGAAAAAAAATGGTTAGATTTCTCCCTGATAACTGACATCTGATGCTGTCTGAAGAAGAAAATAAAAAAACGACGAAAAGAAAGGGACTGTGTTGGAGGGGGAGAAAGAAAAGCGCGCACTGTGGGGTCACATTTCAAAATTGTAAGACTCTTAAATCCACTTAGATTTTGTCTCTCAGTCCGATATATGCGATGAATAAGACCATAATGACTGCGGGAATTTATGGGCAGGACATTGGCGGGTGGCATCAGCGAGAATAGAGGTTGATTGAGAAGGAGCGGAGGACAAGAAAACGAAAACATTGACTTGGTTCTACGAGGAGGAATGAAGTCACAGATCATGGAAGTAAATATAGATGCAGAGATCAGCCAACCGAGCGAATCAAAACTAACAAGTCATGATTAGATTGATAATTATTATGACTTCTCGGAACACAAATAAGCCAAACGGTACAACGCAAAGATGTTCCTCCTTGCATCAATAAAACAACGTTCAACAAAATCCTTGACTAGAATGTCAAACCTATATAGCCTAATCAAAACCACTCAGCTCAATGAATATCAGCAACAAAATTTAATAAACGCAAAAGCGAAAACCGAAATATTTACTTCATATCATTCACAAAATATTTTTTCTCGGCTTATGTATCCTCATTTAAATGACACCGACGGATAAATTATTGATTCCCCCCCCCCCCCCCTTACTAAAAGTACACATCATGAAGTCCATTTTAATAATGTCGCTTGACTTTGATGAATGCTAGCATTTAATACGGCGGGATGCTAAGTTTGTTTATTTTTGTATGAATTTGCCTGTAATCACGCAAAGGAATACATTTAGGAATAGGATTGGTTAAAGGGAGAAGAAAGAGAGCAGATTAAAATGCACAACGTGAAGTTACATGGAAGGGTCTACTATCACAATTCTCAGATGGCTTTGATTTCTAAATGAATGAAATCCTGGGGTCTTAGGATAGATTCGCCGATTTTAAAATGATTTTATATTTAAGAAAACGGGTCTTTCTTTTCATTCAAAAACCCTCTCTTGTGTGGGCCCTAGTGGCGTGTACCCCGCCAAGGAGTTAATATTCTAATTTAGTAAAATAAACAGGTGCCGGGCACTGCGGGATCAGGGGTTTAGACAACGGGAAGAACCGGGGGAATTTCGGCGAGTTTTGAGCTCAGAGAGAGGGGGTCGGTTGAAGACGGAACGCAGCTCGCAAAAAACCGTCGCCAGTCGGGCGTCCTGTATTCACCAAGGAATATAGATTTACAAGGATAGAAAGGGGGAAATATGTCATGACAAAATTGCAACTAATTATTTCCTTTTCCGAAGCTTGCATGCTCCTAGAGACGCAGAATTACGATTCAACGCGTTGTTATTCGCAGATAAGATTGCATTTTAACAGAAATATAAAAGTAAAACAAATATCATTTGAAACAGTATTTAACTCTATAACATCGTCATTATAAGGTTAGAGTTTGGGTTCTTTTTACCTCGGTTCTTTTTCCAAATTTCAGATAATGATTATCAACATACAAAGAGCTTAAATTGTGCAGCTATTATTTTATTCTTGCTGTTTTTATTGTTCTTAAGCACGAGTATACTGTTGTTGCTTTTGTTGTTGTTGGAGATATTGGCAACCAGTTAATTTCAACTATTATTTCACCCCACCCCATCGCTCTCTCTCTTTCTCTCCATCTCATTCCTGATCTGTTTTGAAGCTTTTTTATCGTTACATATTTATTTTTCTTTCCTTTCAAATGTACTTTCCCCTTATTTTTTAACTTTGTTAAATAGCGGGGTTTTTTAATTATCATTGACAAATACACTATTAAAGAATATATTGAAATGCACAAACGTCTTTCCAAGGAAAGATAACTTTCTAAGCAGGAAAGATAACTTTCTAAGCACCATAATTCGCAATTCAGTCTTGGAAAAATGTCTACATAGATACGACAACAATTGACATAGCTTATTCTATAAACATTAGCCTTAATTGAAAGAAAAATATTATAAATCATCAGTTCAAAAATCCCTTACTAAAAGAAGGTTATGATCTGCCCCACACATTACAGAACTGGGTCATCGTGGCGATAGACTTTCTCTAATTTGATACACATGGTCAGATTAACGTTTCCAACATAAATTTGATTCCGGTAATTGCAACTGATTAAACAATAGTGAACATGCCACCGCTGCCTACTCATTCACGGATGGTTTAAGTAATATGGAATTATCACCGACACATCAGTTAATTTACGTCTTTATTTATTGATTTCGGAGAGGGGGTTTCCAAACTGAGTGATCCGAATTCCAAATTATTTATTCTGTCCAGACTGCATGGATAAGTCGGGTATCTAAAATTTATTTGAACACCAGCATTATATTCAACTACAAACAAGGTAAATTATATGACAAATATATATATATGGAGATATTATATCTCTTGAAAAGTAAACAGTACTATATAACTTCTTAAACTTGTGCAATTTGATTTTTACAAGTCGTCTACAAGTATGACAAGTTATGACAGGAATTTAGAAACAACAATCAAAAGAACAAATAAAACAGCTTTCACTAGTTTAAAATATTCATTTTAAATATCATACGCCAATTACAGAGATATTTCTAAGATTTCTAATACTTCATGTTATTTATTCACGTCCAAACTAATGCAGAGGATCTTAGTGTTAGTGGAGAAAACGTGTGAATCTTCATAAGTATTTCAGTCATCGAAACCAAACTTTCCTGATTAATTTTATTTCATAGCATGTCTGGTCCATCACCCTTATGGGGGAGGGGGTTGAGGTCGCTACTGACAGAATGAAAATGTGACATGCAATACCATAGTGCCTTTATTGTGATTTAGTCTTCAATATATTTTTGAAGTGTAACAAGTAAACCAAAAAATAGCAGAATCAGAATTGGTTATAATGCTTTGAAAACTGCGTTCAAACAGATTCAGTATACACGTATTGATGTCTTTTGGTATTTTCGAAAACTTTAGGCAATAAAATACCATCTGAAGTTTCGAACATTTATTGATTTGTGTAACTTGCACATGTACTTTTAAACACTTCATTTTAAAGTTTGGATTTAGTGAAACAATTAGCCACAAGAACAGTACACCATGTCGCTTCAAATAATCTTTTACGCTCAATCCTATTTCTCCCCTTACTTTTGAGGAGGCCATCTGCACCATTCCATTCATGATTTTATTTTAAGAAACATAAGGTCATGACCGTCTCAATTCATCTGAACAAAACATTTCTCTTGTCATTTAATCTTCGTGAATGAAACCGTAATCTTGATATTTCTCCAAACATATTCCCTCCCAGCAAGAGATGAAGATTCAAAATCTCAGTTTTCATCTGCTTTCTTTGTTTTTCATGTGATTCTTTTGTTAGAGGCATTCTCTGGTATCCTATCATTCTCTTTGGAATCTGGTATTTTGTTCTATAGTGGATGAATGAGGGTGTAATCTAATAATTTCTCAATTAATTCGCTATACCACAGATGGCTCGCTTTTCTTTATAAATCTTAGAGATCTACTCCATAAAATATTACACCAGTTTTCAACTGTTATGGCTCTTTTTGCAAAGTTTCAGAGAGGGTCAATTATTGACTAATCAGGAAAGTTTGTCGTCTGTTGCGATCTGTAACCATGTTTTAAACACAAAGTTGTCATTTTCTCGCCTGGCGACTAACATAAGACTTCATAAAAGATCATTCATAATCAGCAGGAATCAAGTAAAAGTAACTGTGTCCAAAGAACACGAGATAATCCTTTAATAATGTTTTCGATTATTGAATTAGCAGAATTTAACGCTTCAATACAAAACATTTTTTGCTTGAATAATGTAAAAGGCCCTGAGTTTGAAGTGTGCACCGCGGGGTCGCACTCAACGCGTTGATATGTGAACTTGACAAATTTGAGGCAAACTTTTGTTTGGAACTATGTAACACACCCATCGATTTCCAGTAGCCCTCGCACGCTCCGCTATCGGGTAATGGCCTATCCCCTGCCGGGAGGTAAAGGGCACTGTACCTCATCAAACATTACTGCAAATTCACACTCTCAGCGGTGAAAAACACAAAATAAGTGTAAGCCTAAATTTAGAAACAACGTTTAAAAAAAAGAAGAAATTTAATCGTCGCTATAAGCAATAAACGCAAGCTCACTGTTCGTATTGAAATGACTACCGGTTCTTCTACTCTTTGATTATCAGAGAGACAAAAAAATGTTGAACACATCTTTGACAGTTTCATCATGAACAGATGAAGAAAGATAAGACTGCAGGGTTTTTCTCTCGACGTCACCTTAATTCCGTCTCCTCAACCCTCTCTCTCTCTCTCTATTTTTCTTTCGTTTTTGTTTTTCCTTTTCTTTAAATCCTTCAGTGCCCTTAAAATGTTCCGTTTTGTCAAATTGGTGGATAAGGGATTTGGCCAGTTTCGCTGCCTTTCACCTGATGAAAACTTTCACGTGATGGATACAGATTTACACACCTAACTCCATCCGGGCTTTAACATTTTCCGGGGTAGACTTAATTTGAGAGAGAGGGGGAGAGGTGGGAAGGGATATTGAGGGGATTAGCCATGGCTTTGGCCTTCACATCGCCTGAAGCAGATGCATCAATAGTCATTTACACCGCGAGGTTGTCGCTGCTAATAAGGTCTTCTCCCTGCCTGACATGAAATGAGTCTTCAATCTCGACAACGCGACATCAACCAACGACAAAAGTGCTTCAAGTTTCCCCCCAGTCCCTCGCAATGTAGGACAGAGAGAATGAGAGGGAGAGAGAGAGAGAGGGGGGGAGAGAGAGAGAACTAGAAACATGATGAGAGAGAAAGACAAAGTAATAATCAAAGACAGACAAAATGAATACAGTAATGAGACTTCAATTCGGACAGCACAGCATCAGATGCCACAGAATCCCTCTAGTTCCCCATGCACAGTCCCTCACAATGTAACATGGAGATGAAGAGATTGATCGAGAAGGGAATATATCATATATATGTATTCAAAGAGAAGAGAAGATATTAAAGAAATAGAAATAAGTATAAGAAGGAGAGGGATCCGAGAAAGGCAAAGTATTAAATATAGATGTAATGAATACGGTAATGAGTCGACACCATCATATTCGACACCATCGGCTACACGCCTCTAGTCACTCGCAATTTATAGGATGGAGAAAGAGAGGTAGAGTGAGGGGGTAGAGGGAGAGGGGTATAGGGTAACATTAATATAAAGGGGGTGAAAAATACAGAGATATAGAGCAAGGAAAATAAGAAAGGAGTTTAATAATGAGTCTTTAATTTCGACAAGACATGAATAGAATTCGGCACAATCCCAGTCACCATCAGTGTGAAAGAATGGGACAAGAAAGAGTGGGGGAAAAAAAAACTAGAGCGAAATAACGAAGGAGAGAGAAGGGATAGATGGAGAGATAGGAAGAGATCATGAAAGAATTAGAAACAGGGAGACGGAGAGGGAATGAAATAAGTTAACAACATTCTGCGAAGCGAGGAAACCCGCTTTAGAATGAGTGACAACGGCAAACCTTGGCGCGAATGAGCTGCCACAAGATCCCGCGTCAAGCGTTATATCCCACGGTTGATATATCAACGTACCTGTTGTGGGATCTAGAACAAATACAATCTCATTTTTTCGGATTTTCTTTCTTTCTTCTTCTACTTCTCTCTCTCTCCCTCTCACACGTTTTAGTGTCCACATTCGGGTGTTGGAATGAAGAAGGAGAGAGTAGATTAGAACAGGTGTGAGGGTGACGATAATACAATGACGAGGGGAGGTGAGCGAGATGGGTACATATCACGTGCCGACCAATCATAATAATTGAACACAATACCCAATTGTTTGTATAATAGCCGAGAGCTATGAATACGTGCACACGCAAAAATGATCCCATATCATTTTAGATGGTATATAATGTATAGGACCCTGTTGTAGAATACATCGTCTGCCAATCAGCGTGCTTCAAATAACATAATAATTTCTTTAATGTATCAAACGGTTTCGGCGAGAAGCGTACTGATTTGAACATCATTCTGATAATGATATAATTGACGCGTTTCCTTTTTCAAACTTTATAAAGAGAACTATACTAATTTAGATTTTCAAAAAGCTTATATTTGAAAAAAAAAAATCGGGAAGTATGTGAAAGAAAGATTCTTGCCGGGACACTAAATAGAAGTGAAACGATTCGTTCAGAATGACGATACGAAATATACAGCCCTGGAAAAAAATTATTAGACCAAGGGTACTATAATATGCAAACAAAATTATAAAAATGAATTTGTCTTTGTATTTCATTGAATGAATACCAAATTCCAGCAATTATACCTTGCTTTTATGATATCTTATTTCCTTCTTACCACAAAAATAATACTATCAGTAACCATTCTTGGTCTAATAATTTTTTCCATGGCTGTAGAATAGAAGTAACATTCTAAGAGTGTACTCCCTTTCAACTTTTTCACTTGTTTTAGGTAATGACAATTTTCTTAAAATAATTTAGTCTTATATATTTCTACAAAATATTCAAATTTTCAAAAAAGTTACGCAAAAAATAGTATATCTGTGGTGTTTGATACGATTTTATATTGCAAATATAGAGGGTAACAACAATATGTGAATTTTTCACTCTCTTCATACATGTTGATGTTCATGTATTAAATTAGAAGTAGTTTATTAGTTAATTGATTGGGAAAAAACTCATTGATCGATTTTCCATGACCCCTATGAAGGACGGAGAGAAACAGAGGGAAGATGTTTCCCATGCAATGTTCCGAAATTCATCCAATAAGGAAAATACGTTATTCTGGGGTTTCTAAGTAAATATAGAGGAAAGCGTTGAAAATAAATTTCGGTAATATTCAACCATAAACCCAGTTAGTCTGAGTAAGTATAATGACTAGCACTATACAATCACGTTCACACCTTGCTCATCAAGACATACACAGAAAATAAATCATACACAAGAAATAATAGAATATTACTCTATAATGACACATTTTTGTGACCCTTGATCGGGTTTTCACATCATTAAGCTTTAGGAGGGAAAAAAAGCCATAAGTCTGTATGAATCAATCAAGCCATTTTGGTTGGCCACTATAGACGGGGGTAATTTTTATTTAGATCACCTGTCAAATTCACGTTGTTTGGCTTTTCTATAAAGTTAACATAGATACTTTTAGATTAAATATCTCTACGTTTCCCTTTGATTTTACCATATTGTTTTGTAATTAAATAAACCGTTTTTATGGAAACAAATCTTACAATATTGTTTGGAAAGACTTCGTCACATGGTTTATTCGCGCGTTTTATGTCAAATGTCAAATTATGTCAAAGATGTATGCATACACTGACGTGACTAAACAACACAGATCGCATAAATAATGAAATAATAAATGAGTTTATATAGTATTGAATTCATATTTATCAATATCTCAAAATCAATCAATCAAATCAATTTCGGTTTTATTATTTAAAAAATACATGGCAAAAGTCCAAAGGCTTAAATCTGAAATTCACCATGACTCTGATCGGAGTATTATTTCACACATGAAATTGTCATATTTACAGTAAAATGCAACAAATATGAAAGAAGCTTATGAACATGCAATAGATCAATAATAAATCAAAAAGGACTTAACACTATAGTAGTATACCAAAATATACGAATTGAGATACTACATAATTATCATGTGCTGCATAATCTTTTCTGTTCTGTTCTGTTGGAAATGAAAATAAAACAGAAACTGAAACTGAACTGAAACATAAAGATACATTTTTGTTCAATAATTATGTGTACTGTACAGGACAAGTTGTATCTAAATTAGAAAGAATGAGAATTAGTACGCTGGTCTATTTTCATATTATTTCATATTTTCTACCTCAAAAGGTGACTGTTTGAAGGGAACAGATAGTATCAGCAATATGTTGAGTCTGACCAATTACAGAACTTTTTCGTGATGTAAAAATCTAGGTTAAATCTCAGTTTGGAGGTCAGAAGGTTACAAATCTGATGTGACGCAATGCACGTACATTTCTCGTGCTTTTCTATAAAATGTCGAAAAATATACATGTGTATGTAAAAATGTTCTCCTTTGTTTTGTTTATTTTGTTTGTTTGTTTATTTGCTTCATAATAACATTTGGGGAGAAATATATCATACTAACGATATTCGTTTCCAAAGCGTATCTTAAGCGTATCTTTTATAGATTATCTATCAGACATTAACGTAAGTCAACACCGAAACATCAATGTAATTAATAAAAACAGATTCACTAACACTAAAATGATAATCAGTGTGTATACCGTCTACATTTAATATATCTATATGTGTGGGGTAAAAAGTTCATATTGATCTATTATAATATTTTAATATCACTTCAGGTGAGACGAGAGGAGGGGAGAACCTTCTGAAGATTCAACCAGAAATTGGGAAGGAAAATTCGAAAATTTCAACCACATTGAAAGGAAAGAATGCGGTGGGAGTGGATTATTAAATTAGGTCGTTGGTTGTTGCGAAAATCACGCGCCGAGATGTGACAACTATCAAAAAAGTGAAGACGAAGAGACAAATTACCGGAAGAATCCGTCTTAACCGTTTCCATGGTAACATGTGTTTTTCATCTTCTTTGATATCATATTCTCTCTCTCTAGTTTCTACAGACAGAAGATTAAGTTTTGTTCGTCTAATTTGTTTACACGAATGTCACCAGGTATTAAGAGAGAGTTTGATGGATAGTTAAGCTAGAAGTTCTGACGTAAAATGGATTTCAACTAGATATCATAACCCCCACCCTAATTTTTTTCTTAATTTCTAAAAACACCAATTGATATTTGAGGTTTAGCAATAGGTCACTGAATCAGTATTATTCTTATTAATTCCAGCATTTGCCATCCATTGTGTACATGTATACTGAATTCATATGATATTGTCATTATATAGATATGTCTATTTTAATAGTTTTGTTCTTATAAGGTTAAAGGATTTTTTTGGAAGTTCCTTCATGTTTACTATTACTCTCATTCCGCATTAGTTTAATTGAGTGCTAAATACCTCGAACAAGTTCTTGTTTTATAATGCTGTTATTTTTAAGTTCTATTTGTGGCTGCGAAATTATTGTAGAACTTACAGCTCTATTTCGTTGGAAACTCTGAAGATGTATTTCTGAATTATAAACATATATAATACATTATCACGTTGACAAGATTGATGGGCCTATTTAATAACTACCCAAACATTCCAAACTGCCTTTTAAAAATTGATCAAAGCACTTGAATCATATCAGCTTAAACACAGAAGTAACTCAGGAAAAAGTTTTAAGTGGGATTCCTTTTATGAAATAAATAGACAACTGGCATAATGGAAAATTCGAATTTTTAGAGAGAAAGGATTACCTTGAAATATGCGTCGGTTATAAAGTTATGTAAGCTATCGAATGTGCGATTAAATCGTCTGCTTTTATCAGTTTTTGAAAAATGCTTCAGGAAAGTAACACAAATGGGTGGCAGTTAACAAAATCACGAGAATAAGTAAATGTTTTGAGATGCTTCCTCACCTGATGAAGGTCTGTCCGAGTATCGTGTACAGTAAACCCATGCAGGCCATGCTTGCGACGACGATGGAGGTTTCTGTGAGGTTTTCTCCCCCGAGCCCAGCGGGCGGGCCTCATCGCATCGCTTGGCGACGCTTGTTCTATCTTGCCTCGCGACCTCGGGCTCATCCTCCTTACGATGGTGCACTTTACTTGGCTTTCTCGATCCGCCGAACTCGGGTCCGAGGATGGTTTCGATGAAGAAGTCCGTGAATCGTGTTTTGACGGCGAGGTCATTGTCGGAGTGGGAGCGAGGGACGTGGAGAGGGTGGTGGTGGGGTGTCGGTGATCGCGGCTCGCGGCCGCCCAGAGATAGGGCTGACATGTTTGCGACCACCCGCCTGCAGCTCCCGCTGGTCTCCGTGCAGACAGGAAAACCTATGGCGAAGAAATCCCTCTTTGCAAGATGCAAAAAAAAGCCTGCTAATGATCTTCCTATAGATACCTACGTGTGTACTTCACAAGGCAGGTATTGAGGCAAAATTACTGAAATATGTTTATTCAGGATATTCCAAATATCTTATCGGAAAAGTCTGCTTTCTCCGCCGATGTCACTCGAGGATATAAAGAGTATTATTAAGTCAAGAAACTTTGAGGCACAACACATGCATTGTGAGCAATTGTCACAGAGAGAGATGTTAGAATAGAAGCAAACGAAACTAAAACGTGAGTTTCAACTTTCCCGACAGGTCTATTTGTTTTCAATATCGGGCCCCAAATAGTGTGCTCCAGGAGTGAGGGAGTGGGGGCGAAAAACAAAAATGCGAAAGTTTGTGTGGATTGTAGCGCCGCCCGTAAATGGACAAATCACCTTGCTCGTTAAAAGAGATCGCCACTCAATTTCTCCATCTGCTTCAGACAATACACCGTAGGAGTCTATCAGCCATCGGCCAATGGGAGACCTGGGTAGGAGTGACGTCACCTCGATTTCCGCGGTATGGAGAGACGGAGAGAGAGAAGGGGATAGAGTGAGGGGTGGGGAGGGTGAAAATACAAATCAGATCGCATACACCTGACAGGAAGAGTCGCGGTAGAAGTCATAACACTCCCGAGGGAAGAGGCACAAATCGAAGAGCTACAAATCAACAAATTATTGCTTTCAACTCAACATATTCATCTTCATTTCGCTCCTTGGCTAGTTGTGAGTCGATTTTTTTCAAGGCCAGGCTTAGGTGCGCGAGACACAATAGGGACGAGACATCAAGAAGCTTTGGGTATGGTCTGTTGTGACACATTAGATTAAGGGTTAGTAAACAATATATCCTCTCTCCATCGCAACCAAATTTATGAAAGTTAAGAAGGCTAGATAAATTTTAAAAAGCATATACCTATATCGTTCAGTAAATCAAGATCTCGACTAGAAGGAAATGATCGTGTAATGTAATTATATCATACAATATCTTAATAAGCGTGCCAAATATTTATTTTTAGCATAGGTGAAAAGTAATAAAAGGTTTAACTTTTATAATAATTTAATATTAAAGATATCTGTTTAAAAAAAAAAGGAAAATATACTGATTATTGAAAATATGGGCGTATATACGAGGCGGGAAGGGGCTGGGGGCTGCAGCACCACACAAAATATTTTAAGCTACACGTACTACCAATATTCGCACCATATCGCATCATAGTCGGGAAGGGAGGTATAGTTTATTGTAATATTTATATCTTACCTAGTATAATTCAATGACATTAAAAGGCTGGCAATAGATACACAACGCACCAATGTGTCAAATATTTGCTTACTCGCTTTGCTCGCTCGCAAAATACAGTGACGGGAAAGTTGATATTCGGGCAATGGATGTATTTTCAATATAATTGTATGTTTTACTTGTTTTTTTTTATATTGTACATGTCTGGACCCCTCCAAAGAACAGCCTCCGGCTGAAGAGGGTGATCCAGCCCATGTGTGGAGAATGAATAAATTAAAAAAAAAAAAACTAACTTGCTTCAATATGACATTTTATGATAACATATATTTGGGTTTAATATGCCTTATACTAAATGAAACGTATTGTTTAATGGACAGTAAAAGGTTAGGATGAGAGAAGAGTTATAAAAAGAAGGCGAATTCACTACCCCAAATTGACGTACACGATAGTCTGTTGCAGTAGCAGTAACCAGAATTCCAACCTTATATCAATATGCATGCAGTGCCTCATATTTTTCAGCACTTGAATAATTATGACAGATGGATGCTTCTAATTTGAATAATTAATAAGATTATGGCGATCATTTGGAAAAATGTAAAAAACAAACTTCTTTTTTTTTTAGAAAAACATAATGTGTCCGAGGAAGAAGTACCATATGCTTAGTATATTAGTAAATTGTTTATCCAAGGTTAACAAATAAATATAGGAAATGGTTTGAAATTTATCTTAGATCGTTGCTTTGACGTAAGATGTAAATTATAGAAGGTAATTAGTAGTAGCAGTCGTATATAGTATTAGTAGCAGTAACAGTAGAAGTAGTAGAAAAAGTATAGCAGTTGTAGTAGAAGTGCTAAGAGTAGAAGTAGTAGTAATATTAGCAGCAGTAGTAGTAGAAGTAGAAGTGGTAGAACTAATAGTAATAGTAGTTGTAGTAGAAGTAGTAGTAGAAGAAGAAAAGGTAGTAGTATAGTAGTAGTAGTAGTAGTAGTAGTAGTAGTAGTAGTAGTAGTTGTAGTAGTAGTAGTAGTAGTATAGTAGTAGAATAGAAGTAATAGTAATAGTATCAGTAACAATGGTAGTACTAGCAGTATAGTAGTCACAAGAGATGAATACCATTAGTACATCGCCTATAATTGTGTTTGACCCGTTTAGTAGGGTTAGCCGCGAGAGGACTCTGTCAACATAATTATATTTTGTTAAGTTTTATAGAGAAATATTCATCAAAATATTTTTCTATCTCTCCCTCTTTCTCTCTCTCTCTCTCTCTCTCTCTTTCTGTCTCTCCCTCTCTTTCTGTTTCTTTTTCTTTCTCTGACTTATGCAGGCAATTTTCCTTCTTTCTAAGATCAGAATCCTTTTCATTTCTCCTGTAATTAACTGTACATGGTTGTAATTTGCAAGAAATTAGTTTACAAGTTCTTACTTGAATTCGGAATCTTTTAATTTCTTTGCTTAATTCTCATTTCATTTTACTTCTAAACTTTGTAAAATTTCTTTTGAAGCATAAGCATAGACTAGGCGTATTCCTATCTTAATTTATTTATCTTACTGGGTGAACATGCTTCGATTCTCTTCATCTACTAAATTTATATTAAGCCCTGCAACCAACAACATGTAAACTGCTGTTGCTTCTGATCGAGTAGGCTATGGTCATTGAACTTTACATCATTCTAAAAATGATCTTTCCTATTTCCGTCGATGGTGTCGAATATATTTCTTGGCCATAAACGTGTGATCCCTCACCCAACCACCTCCAACTATCTCGTTCCACGCCAGAATGGCGAACCCCCTCCATATCTACATAGTGCTGTCGTCAGGAGTTGAGATCTACGTTTCCCTCGATGACTTGTCTCCGAGTTCCACTGAGGTTGTCTCGGCATTCGGTTACAGTTTATCGAGGCCTACAGTTGTCGGTGCAGGCCAAAGTCGGCGAGTTTTTCTAGTTCAACCTTTACTCTAACTTGTTGCAAAACCGTCATGGAAGCCACAGAAGTAAATCGTGTCTTTTTGCCCGTGAAACCGCATGACGAGTGTTGGCGCAACGTCGGCGCGCGTGCCATGCTGTAGGTCATACATTTTACCAAAATGCGTACATCTCTTTTTTTTTTAATAGGTTTCCTTAATATCGTGCATTCTTCGCTTATAGCGAGATTATTTGTGAGTATTTCCTTTATGAGTAAGCGAACAAAGTCTTTGATGTCTTCGGGGGAGAAAATGCCGCCCCTGACGACTTTCGCTGGAGGCCAAAAGCGATCAGCCACGGTCGGTTGAGCTTCATTTCGGCTAGGCAGGAGAGCGTTGAATTGGAAACGTCCCGCAAGCTCACTGGCTTCCGCAAATACGTGCAACACGATACGACGCAGCGGTCTCTACTCTCTCACCGGCCAACGGAGGGGCTGGATGGTGAGACGACTCCCCTCTCACATCTCCATAAGCATGGCGTAGAAGTCTCCCTCTTCGAGCTTAAAGTACTCCCTCAGGTGATAACCGCTTCACGTCTGTTCTTCTTCTTGACCCATCTTTATTCAGTCCCATCAATTTAGATATTTGTAGCGACCTGGAGCGAGTTTTCCTATGTTGAATTATAGATTGCATTCGATAGGCTCAGCGCTTCTATATAACCTAAACTCATCATTTATGTATTTGTTGAAAGGGGTTCAATAGATGTTTTAAAAATTAACGGATGATAGTGATTGGTTTAACACTCCATGTGACAATTCAATAAGAGTCATATTTCATTAACTTGCTTGATAGATATCTGTAAGGTACACCCAGTGTAAGAATATATTACTTTGAAATGAAAATTGCTGGGAAGAATAGAAATCAGCTGATTTTATTCTTAAGCATAAGTAAAATTTGCTGAATGTCATAAAATTTTGAGTATAATTGTAGACTTAAATTCGATGAAAGTAGGCACTGAGATATTTTTTTTTTAAACACCTCGATGCTACACATGTGAAACTGGTTGTACCATTCATAGTAAAACAAAAGAATACACTTTTGGGCCTGGTGCAATATTTTGTACTCAAAGAGGTTCTGAATTACACATTTTTGTTCATATTTACACATTTTAAAAGGGAAAAGACTTATTTCCTATTCAAAGGGTTCGATCTTTGCACTTTTTTTCTCGTGTTTAGTACAAGACGTTGATGATTTATCAACACCATTAATTCTTTAAGTATTTACTTAATATATTAAAAATAATAACGGACCCAGCGTAGATCCCTGAGGTACGCCCATCAATACGGTTATTGGATCTGAAATAGCTTCTTGATGAACAGCTTGTTCGTGATCTGTTTTATAGGATCTACATCATTTCAGTCACAAGAACACACAGTATCATTTAATGTTGATAATAACATTATTACGGTATTAAGATGAACGGTGTCAAATACTTGAAGAAATTCTGTAAAAGGTACCTGTTTGTTTTCACTCCACTTTCATTACACTATAATGTTTTGGTCGGAACACAAAGGTAAATAGAGTTCATTGAAGATAAGTTTTACTTTTATTGGCTTCAAGTGTAACAGCGAAGATTCTTACGCTTTCTTGGGCTTCGTAAAGTCATCTGAATTATGAACTGTAGCATTTTTTTCAAATAATTTTCTGATATTGATTTTGATATTTCAAGGAGATACATCAATACGCTTAAAATGGGACTATATGGAGAAATGGGATGCTTAAAATGGTCAAGAAGAAAAAGCAGCAAAGGGCACACTATTTGATCATAAATTTGTGAACAATTACTATTCTTCATTTTCCTTCATCTGCCTGTATATCAGTAGGTCGTTTTAGCATGAATAATAATATTATGACCACTACACGATCGCAAAGATTTTTGAGTAATCACCTCAAGTGTAATTTCAATACTGCGGCATAGCTGAAAAATTGTGCACTTTTGTCTAAAAGCACCAAATTTTGCACATGTGTTAAATAATCTATTCTGAACAGTAATTGATATGGAAGCACTTTCAAAAACGCAGCTGAGGAGGGGGGAATTTTTGCAAAAGTTTTTAATGGTATTTGTGTACAACTCAACAAACAAAAAACCCGCTTACAATAAATTCGGGCCTGCCACAAGAGAGTACAGTCCTGATCCATTCATTGGGAAATTCTTACTTCCATGGCGGTGAGGATTTTATATGTTAGGGACGAGTCTTCTTTGGACGAGAAGCTTTACGAAGATAAAGACGAATTGCTCTGTTGAACTTGCTCTTGCTGCTCAGTAAGTTAGAGTTGACAATTCTTTTTAGAAGATGATTTTGTCATTTTATTTGAATGTCTGAAAGATTTGAATTTGGGATGCTAAATATCACAAATCCAATGTGAACAAAATAAGATATGGTGCTTACAGTTTTGGGCAAATTTAAGTCACACGTCCATGGGCGTCGATAAGTTTTTTTTTTTTTCGGATAGGGTAATCGTCAACATTATGACAATAATTGGTTATCAGGATGGACCACCCTGACAACAGCGAATAGAAATATCTTCTTTAAATTTGGGGACTCAGACGTAGACGTCAAAGCTAATAAATGACGCACTTTTTAATGAAAGCACCTACATAGTACACTTGTATAAGAATAACAAGTATTTAGGTCAATGTTATAAATGAAAACTCATGTTTGACGCTCCAACAAAGCATCCCCGATTAGAAGGATTTTCCTAGACTGTCTCTAGACTAAATGTTTATGCTATAATGACATACTGCTTACAGGATGAAATCTATATTCCCCTAGATTTACAGGAGATGCTTTCATGCAAAAAAATTTCAAAATGCTATGTGCATGTTCTTGGGTCATAAAAATGCCTGTTTCAATATTATTACCGACGAATCGAAAAATGTTAATCAAATGGATTTCATTTTTAGTACGGCGGCACAGCTGAAAAATTGTGCACTTTTTTCTTAACCCACAAAATTTGGCACATCTGTAAAGTAACCCATTATACAGGATCAATAAGATGAATACTTACTTCAGATATATATAGTAACACTTCCAAAAACTTTTTTATGGGGCAATTTCCCTGAAATTGTGTACACGAAAAAGCGTCCTTGCATTCAGAACATGCAATGTTGCCTAATATTTTAATGAAAGAGTCATTGTGATCGGGTTTTTAGGCAGTGTAATTCGATAATACAACTCAGATTCAGATTCAGCTTTATTGACTATTTTCAATCATATTAACATAACTGTAGTGAATGACATCAAATAAATACAATAACAACAATAATAAAACGATTTTTTTTTTCTTCATTGATATGGGCACATAATTAAATATCAATAAGTAATGTATATGATGCACAAATATTGATCTAAGTGATGTTGAAAACAGCTGGACATGTTTAAAAGCAAAGCTTGTATATTACATGTCCAGAAACTTATATAAGTTAATCACGATTGGGTCGTTTAATAATATTAATTTCATAAAGCATCATTACTACGAGAAGCGAATTATTGATAAGAGAGAATTGATAAGTGAGTTGAGGTAGAAGGATTATTGCCTCAACCCTCAAGAAAAACTGGTGTGTGAAAGTGATGAAAGTGCAAGACGGTGTAGAAACTAAAGAGAATGAAGAGAAGGAGGATGGAGGAAGGAGGAGAGTGAAATAAAGTGAGTGTCTCTGTGTGTGAGAAGAAGGGAGAAAGAGGGCAGGGAAAATGAGGGGTGAAAATGGAGTAAGACAGAGAAGAGAGAAGGAGAGGGGGGAGAGAGAGAGAGAGAGAGAGAGAGGTGGGTACTGCTCGCTCAGTTTGAATTCACTGCATATGGTTGAAGAAGATGTTTTTTCAACTTGCTTTTGAAACAGTTTAGGCTTTGGGAGTTGATTATATCGCTGCTAAGAGAGTTCCAGTATTTCGGGCCGAAGAAAGAGACGGTATTGTGTGCAAAGAGAGTGCTTTGTGCGGGGAATCTGGAAACAGTTGAATTGTCTTGTTGGGTATTTATGTATGGAACTGTTTCTTGTGAACATGTTAATGAAAGCGTGTGGCAGTTCGTTTTTACTCAATTTAAACATGAATTGTCCTGTTTGAAAAAGAAATAAACCTGGAAACTTTTTTGAATCGTAAAATAAGGGATCGCTATGTGAACGAACATGAGCATTATGCACTATCCTTATGATTTTCTTTTGTAAAATAGTAATTTTATCGGTAAGATATTTAATAGCTCGCCGGAACTGTAACATCTTTATATTTTCCTGCATAATCATGGACTCGCTTACCACAAAACATAATCATAGAGTATATCAGAATTACGAAAGAATATTAACATGATAGGCCTTTATGATTATCATTCTGAAACAGCACTGTGGGTCAGTTGTCTTGCGGCAGATATGGTGAAATGATTCCACTTGTCGAATTAGTTTTAATGAATGATTCGAGATATGGAACCACAAAAAGATTACTATGGAGATGGATAGATTTGAAGATTCAAAATATACGGTGCACACTAGAAGAAAACGATATAAGTATGCCTTCTTTTAGTTGTGACTTTCTGGTCTATAAATAGCTGCATAGGAACGTTTGTCCCGAGAAAGATCTTTTTAAATGTTATTTGGCTCTATTTTGATATTCTTCACTAAAAACTGTTCCTCGGGTGCATGGAATTATATATGAATAAAGTGAACTTTTATTTGTCACCGTTCTTCATTTTCCATTTTCCTCAATCATAATCCCCTTCTTTCTTTTTTTTGACATCTCCTACCACTTATTAAGCTTCTTATTATCTTAATGTAACCGTTTCTTCTTCATATCAATCCGTCAATTCTCCAATAATGCATGGCTCTTCTTCTAACGCCACGCTACAATAATATCTTTTTGATTTCATAATACGTCTCCTTCCTTCCCCCAGTATGCCGTTATTTTCATGATTGCCTCCATTTCTGCCTGTAAGTATAGGCCCCTATAATCTTTCTCTGTAAACCAGGAGCAAGTGCTTGTTGCATGTGATAGCATAGACCTTAAAAAACGCCTTTACATGTAAATATATATTGCTTTTAAAACAGACGATTTTTGGCGAATCCTCCGCGAATGCTAGCCCCTGTACACACAACGAGTACTGCAGATGTACCTACTGTACAATTCGACCAAAACAGAATCGCTCTTATTATATTGGGTATACCACGGCGGCACCGCCTGTGCTAGCAATGGAGTTTTTTAGGGTCCGAACACCTAGTTGAGGGAGTTTATTTGGGAAAGTTTAAAATTACAATTTCCTTTAAAATTACCCCATAAGTTAGTTTCTGAAAGTGCTTCCATATCTAATATTGTTCAGTATGTATCATTTTAATAATAATAATAATATTGGATATTTATATAGGGCTCAAATCCACCAATGGTGCTCAAGGCTCTCCAATATTACCCTGGCTTTTACATTTTACAACTGTACTGAATTTGGTGCTTTTAGACAAAAATGCACAATTCAGCCAAAAATCGGAGCTATGCCGCCGTACTAATAGAAATTATGTTCGGATGACGAAATACGTTATTATAATTTTGGCACATTTCAATAGGTGATGGGGGAAGACCATTGAAATTGCCCGAGGTTGATTTTCCGAAGTGTAGTGATAATAATGATATTATTATTCATGCAGTACTACGAATTGCTGATGTGCTCTGGAGCAAAACTTTCGTTCCCATATATTCTTACCTTCTCTTCAAATACTGCATGGATACAAAAACTCCATGTCCGTATTTTTACTAGGCACCAGCATCATGCACAATGATAATAGGGGCTCCGTCTTTCCCTTGTTTTCGTCCACATTGAGATGGTTTCTATCTGGGACGACATCTCAATTGAAAAATACTCACTCGTCCCGTACCCTTACGAACCGAGGTCTCACGTTACCGGAAGATCAGGAATTCCATTATTACAACTCTGTCACGAAAATATGAAATTGTTTCCTCCGCTTTCCGATCTGATTAGGCTTGGAACGAATGAATGTTGAGTGTGATATCGCTGGTGCTATAATGCAGGGTTTATTCGAGGTCACCGGGGGCGTATCTGCAGGGACCAGTTGGATTTTAGTTTTTCTATAGCTTCCTTTTCTTTCTCTTTTTTTTTTAGATCGTTTCCTTTCGTTTATCTTCATCTTTGTTCGATATATATGTATTTATCTCACTCTCCTTTTATTTCAACTTTCATGTTCAGGCTTCTCGTTCTTCCTTTTACACATACATGTGTGAGGTCTATACACGACATATTATTTTGTTGTTAGTCCATTCTCTTGATTTACCTTTCCTTCTTTCTATTGTTTTTCTTCTTGACTTCTATTTCCTTTTCCCTTTTTTCTAAGTTGTACCTAATTTTGTTAAGTTTCCATTTTAAATGTTTTGGACTGTTCGATCTAGCGCTAGTACACTCATATGCCAAGAATTGACCAAAACCTCTAGATTTCAACGTGTTGAGGTTTAGATTTTTCATTTTGCAACTTGTACCTTGTTTCTCATTCTTTATTTCAAGTTCTGATCACCTCATTTCCCTGTAAATATTGAACACGAGAATATATATCGTCGTTATTGTTTACTTAATTTATATTGCTTGCAGATAATTTCAACACAATTGGTATCTTTGAACCTAGCAGTGAATTAAAATGTATTAAATAGGGCAACACGTGTTGGATCGAATAAAATGGAGCCTGAACGAGTTGTCCCACAAACAACCGCTTAAGCGTTGAGAGAGATGGAGGAAAAAGAATTTGCACTAAAAGGCAGAGAAAATTATGTCGTGTTTCCTTTCCCTATTGTAAAGAGTCTCGGGAGAGGATTGTCATGATAGGAAAGAATGCTGTAAACGAGTCCAACAGACCTGTAGTACTGAAAGATCTTTTTCTTTTCTTTTTTCTGCTCCCCCGAGGCAGAGTAATATAATTTTGTGGCCTTGGAAATGGATTTGAAGACATAGACAGTTTTGTAAAAATGTTATTGTCGTTTATATATATATATATATATATATATATATTGTTAGGGTTTGTTTTGTTATTTTTTTGGGTGTGTTTTTTGTGTTTTTGTGTTGTTGTTTTTTGGTTTTTTTTTTTTTTGGGGGGGGGGGCCAATTGACATCCAATCAATTGATATTTTTCATCTGCACTATCCCCGTGGCTACAAACATAGGAACTTAACTAAATAAAGAAATCTAGAAGTTTACAGAATATGAAACTGAGTAAGGGCACAACAAATTAAACAATTAATGGTGATTTGATGAGTAATACGCAAACGTGCATTCTTGTGTTTTGTTGCTGATCTATATGGGCCGTACCATTTTTGCGTTGCAAGGGGGAGGGAGAAACAGGTCGTAGATGTTTTCATGGTAATGATACATAATACTTGGTGTAGTTGCTTTAAAGGCCCATCCCTCAGGATTGAACCCCCCCCCCCCCCGCTTGGTTGGACTAATAAGATCTGTTTGTTGTATTTGCTTTATGAAATCTTAAACTAGTTCCCAGATTATGATTATGATGTCCTTGCCCTTGAGGACCCCAAAAGAATATGTTAAAATGACTTGATCTTATTTATCTTTTGAGATTTTATTGTTTCCCTCATGTCAGTATACATTGCTTCTGTAAACTTAAAATAAAAAGACCTTTTTGTTCCTTCACAGCCTACGCTCCTTCGTAAAAGTACACTTGGGCAAGGATGTCTTCCACTAGATATCCCACGTATGGCATCTTCCCCTAGTGGCTTCCTGTCCGGTTCAATCAAGAACCAGGGCCAATCAGTGGTAAGTTGTTCCTTCCACGGTTCGCACCTGTCCCATGCAGTATTCCTCGGGTGGCCGTTATACACGACTTGGATGTGTTCACCCAATCAAACCTTAGACTCACAGGGGAGCTTGCGCGTTGGATTGGACCTTGAGATGTTCACCCCGAGCTAACCTTGGCCATCAGTTTGCCGCCAGCCTGTGTAGCTCTTGTTGTCTTCCAGCGGCCACCGAGATGCGATGAGGTGCAGGAGAGGCGCAGCACGTAGATCTGCACGAGGAAGATGGGGGAAGGGGTGGTTGTAGAGGGTGATAAAATGGGGACAAAAAAGGAGAAGATTGTGAATGATGACGGTTGGGAGGGGAAATACGTCTGCTAAGAGCCAGAAAGACGTTTACTCATAATTATCATGTTACATAGAGTAAACGCCCTTCTGGCTCTCAACAAAAATGGTATCATTGGGCGAGAGGCCTATGAATATTAGAAAAAAAGGAGGAGGAAATTGGAAAAATGAAGATAAGAGTAGAAGAACAAGTAAATGGAGAATGAAAAGGATATCAACATTCACCAACAAAATACCCTATTCAGATGATAATAGTCCATACTCATAACCTACTTCAAAGAAAGTGGGAGGCGTGCCCCCCCCCCCCCCCCTCCCACGGTTCTGCTGCCTTTGCCCATGATAAAACCCAATTTTATTCAAGTTTTTCATTTACTTATTTGGGGCGTGTGCCCCTCCACGTAAAGGCTGATATATTTTTAAATTTTTGTTTAAAATGTTTGAATATACAGTGTGTCCCAGAAAAAGGAAAACGGAATTCATGGCATAAAGTTTCTATCATAATGAATAATTTCCTTGATGAGATATACATGTATGAATATTTCTGTTTCTCTTCTTTCATGTGATGCACAATTTATGATTCATAATTCGCACATAGTTGAATTAAAACAATGGAAAGTGGGGGTACCAAAATTTCATTTGCACGCACAAATTGCAAATTTGAGTGAGTTTTTAGGGTAGTAAGCGTAATCATATTGAAAAAAAGGAAAACATCACATAAAGATTCATAATTTTCTCTTTATATGACAGCTCATGCGTAGAAAATCAATAATGTATGCTCGAGAACAAGTAAAATGAAAACATGCTTGATTTCTGCCCAAATGATTTGATAGTTGAGTAAGAAGCCATTCAGCTTTTCTGACCTAGCAGCTGACAATGGATTTAATGCTTGGGTGAATTTTCACAAACATGGGGAATGAAAAGGAACATTAGAGATGGTTGGGGACTTGGGATATAAACAGGCTGAAAATTACGGATACTTGGGGATTCTCATGCATGACACGCCTTACTTCTGCCACATTCTCTTCCGATAAGGCAATTCTTCTTCGACCAGATTGACCCTTGTTGTCATTGAGGCTCGTCCCTCCCTGCTGATATTTTCTTATGTTTCTCCAAAACGTAGACTTCGCAGGAACGTCGAGATCTGGAAATCTCTCATTAAAGGCGGCAGCAACTTGCTGCATGCTCCCAGAGCGAGCTCATTCCGTTAGATGAACGCCCTTTATTCTGTGGTCAGATGCATGGTCACGCAACCTAAGAAAGATGGTTTGCTCATCTTTCAGCTCTTTATTACCCCCAACCATCTTTAATGTTCCTTGTCATTGCCCCATGTCTGTCTAAATTCACCCAAGTATTAAATCCATTGTCAGCTGCTAGGTCAGGAGAGCTGAATGGCTTCTTACTCAACTATCCACTAATTTGGGCCGAAAACAATCATGTTTTCATTTTCCTTGTTCTCTGACATACATCATTTATTTTTTTACGCATGAGGTGTCATATAACAGAAAAATATATGAATTTTTATCTGATGTTCTTTTTCGCAAAATAATCACGTTTAATACTCTAAAATTCATTCAAAGTAGGAATTTGTTCATGCAAATGAAATTTTGGTACCCCCACTTACCATTATTTTAATTCAACCACGCGTGATTTATGATTAATAAGTTGTGCATTAAATGAAAGAAGAGAAGCAGAGCTTTTCATAGATGTATAACTCATCAAGGAAATTATTCGTTATGATAGAAAATTTCTGCCATGAAATCCGGTTTCCTTTTTTTTTCTGGGACGCACTGTATATATAAAAATGCAGAGAAGAGTTTTAGGACAGTGAGTTATGATTTTTGAGAAAAAAATATAAATATGTAAGAAGAGAAATTGCAGTTAATTGGTACAATAGGGAATTTATCGTGTTTACGAAATACATTAACGAGCAGAATCGTATATCGAATAGAATAAAATATATATATTTTGAAAAGCTGACTTCTATCAAGAAATATTGCAGAGCAGAAAATTCTTCAAAGGGAAAGTGATGATCTGTATACAAGAATTAGCATATCTAATTCGACAATTCCCCAGAAGATCAAACGCAAGATCATAACCATGAAGAACGACTTAAATGGTTATTTTCATCATATCGTGTCAAGACATTTTCTCTAGGTGCTTAGGTATTTTTACTTGCGGAATCGTATAGCGAATAGAAAAAAATATATATTTTGAAAAGCTGAGTTGTATCAAGAAATATTGCAGAGCAGAAAATTCTTCAAAAGGAAAGTGATGATCTGTATACAAGAATTAGCATATCTAATTCGACAATTCCCCAGAAGATCAAACCATGAAGAACGACTTAAATGGTTATTTTCATCATATCACGTCAAGACATATTCTCTAGGTGCTTAGGTATTTTTACTTGCGGAATGATTCTATTCACATTTTATTCTACCCAACACTGGTTATATCATACTTTCAAAGTGCTCCCTACTTACCTACAAAAACCTAACCTTTCTCAATTCTGTAATTACATATCCTTCCAGCACGCCACAGACAATGCCGCAGTGTGGAAGCCTACTTCTGTCTAACCAAATTACCGACCTCCAGTATCACTTTATTCCATTGAGAGTCGGATATTTATCTTTGAGAACTCTTTTTTAATCGTTTCTCGCTTGTTTTCTCTGCCACATCCACTCCTTTCCGCGAGATTAACAAGGTTAATCCTAAATCTCCTCTCCGACATGCGCCATGGTTCAGATATTGGTTAGCGCCAGCTGCCGTCCATTTTGTTATATCCTGACTGGTTTCGCACTGTCCTAATGAGAGTCGTCATCATCTATAAGTATTGCAATAAAATTGGATATCGTTTAAGTTTAAAGAGGGCTTTTGACGCTCACCAAGGAAGGAATATGGAGAAAATGAGTTTAAAATGTTGTGTGGCTTTAATTAAACGTGTCGAGTGAGTACTGAAATCTATGCCAGAAAGGTTTTTTTTTTTCCTCTAAAAGATGCTACTGAACTAACATAAACCCCAGACAACTACCTCCACCCTCCTTGAACAACGAATCCCATGGGAACAGTGGCGGCACCAAGGGGGGGGGGACATGGGGGGCATTCCCCCCCCCACCCCAGTCAGAAGCGTTGCCCCAGTTGCCCCCAATAATTTTAGGAGTGAAAAAAAATAAAAGGGTGGAAATTTTTTTTTGTCCGCCCTTGCCCCCAACATTTTCTTTTGCCCCTCATTTGCCCCCCCCCCCCCCCCACTTTAAAAATCCTGGTGCCGCCACTGCATGGGAATACCCTATACATCACCCCTGAAAATATATATCCCATAGGAAAACCTAGCACAATTCACCCCGCCCCTCAACAACTACCCAAAAACATTCCCCCCCCCCCCCCCCCCATTGCTTAGGGTTAAGCATTGACGAAGGGTAATCGCTATGTGATAGGTTTTATCCTTCAATTCCTAAGGAGTACTCGTCCAGGGAAAATTATCCTAGGGAATAGTTGTCCTGGAGGATCTGTTGTCCGAGGTGTATTTTCGAGAATTTTGTTGTCTCGTGGGGTGTTGTTAGACCTAGGTTCTTGTCCGAGTGAGATGTCCAGGGTACTTGGCCGAATGAACTATTTCTTTTTCTTTTTTTATTACAAGTTAATAATTGCGAATAGAGGGATATAATATGTAAGCTTCTCCATACAACGAAATTTGAAAGGTGTGATCAACGAAAAAGAAACCAATGCACACAAAAACTCGATGAAAATGGAAAAGACGTAAAACCCAATGAAATGACTCAAAAAGAGTGATCAAAAGCAAAAGATGAAGACATTGCATTGTGAATTGAGCGCTCTGTGGATAAACGCTAACATGCTTACTCATTCAAGAGGACTTGAAGCAAGAGAAAAAAGTTTGATCACGTGACTAAGATGAGTAGTTCAAGCTTGGGGATAAGAAGAAACCTCGAGTGTGTATGAGACGTAAAGTCAACTGTCTTCGCTACCGTAGCACCTCCTGTGGGTACCTCTCCAATGTCGAGTTTACTTAAGGGTGTCACGGGGCTTCATCATCCCTCCCTTATTTCCGACAAATAATTTTGATTGACTCAACCGAGTTTCGATTGTTATTTCCCGCTTTTTTCCCCTCATTCATTTTGTAATAAGAGCTAAAAGCCCTCTATTGGGCCCGAATTAAAGCTAAAGGGACAATTTTTGCAGAAAGCCTGATTGTTGTGATGATTCATGCTAAACTGTCTTAATTCACTAACATTTTGGCTTATGACAAGATTTGACTGTAACGTGATATATGATAACAAATATTCACAGTACATGTACCCTGTTTTTTTTTGAAGAAGTATCTTTTATGAATTCAATATAGTGACCTGTGATTCCATTATCTTTGTATAATATTTTGTCAGTTGTTTTATAACATCAACCAACCTGGTTTGGTGTCCATATTTAGGTCATTTGAAACATTAGCTGCTCGTGTATTTTGTTCTTTTCTGCCTCAGTGACACTGGGTAAATATCTTAGTTGGCGTTTCTGTTGGGAGTTATCTTCCTCCTCATGATACATTTTAAATTATTTTTGATCATTTATGTTTAAGGCTGAATAGTTTGTAGAAGAAAGCTCCCCGTTATTGGATTTGAGGATTTTTTTAAAATAAATGTCAGGGTGTGATTTCATTCACTGCTAAAGTAGCCGTTCAAGAAACTTTAATTAGGCATTACATTGTGTTTCCAATAAAATGTATAATATAGACGCAATTCCTTTTACCGTGACTCTTATCACTATCTTTGTGACAAAAACATAATGATTTCAGCCTAGTGTTTTTGACATTTAACTTTATACTAACTGTAATCAGCTCCTTCGTCATCATCATGTAATCAACATCAAATATGATATTCGTCATCCACTATCCATTTCTGAAGTGATTTCATTACCATCATCACTATCATCATAATAATCATTACCACTACCACTAGCATCATCATCATCATCACCACCATCATCACCATCATCATCACCACAACCAATGCAATTACCACAATCATCTTCATCATGATATTTTTACCACCCCTACCACTACCCCTACCACCACCACCGCCACCACTGCCACCGCCGCCGCCATCAATAAATCGTCATCCGTAGTACCACTACCACTCCCATCCCAAGTATCATCATCACCATTATCATTACCACACTTAGAATTATCATCATCGTCATTACCATCACCACCACCATTAAAACATCATCATTATACCACTACCACTATCACAAACATCATCATCACCACCACCACCATCACGAACATCATCATCATCATAATCATCATCATTACCACCACCACCACCAGTCCACCACTATCACAAACACCATCATCATCTTTATGGTCACCTTCGTCACTAGGTATCCATTCTATTATCGAACACAGCTCTGAACTCGAAATGTAATAACCATTCTACATTATAACGATGACTTTCTCTGCGATGCACAATAGTTCGCCTCAAGATTTCGGTGTTTTGCTGCACAAAGTACTTTTCTCGCTTCTCGCACGTCTCCATTCAAACACATTGGACTTTTTGGGGGACTCCATGGGTTTTTTCCTGGGTCGAGTTAGTCACGAAATTCTGCGCAGAATCGACATTTCATTCTTTTTCCTGTTTACCGATCTTATCTATGATTTAATACGTGATTAGTCGGTATGGATTATAACTGTTGATGCTCTCACTTCCCAGTTGGCTTAAAGGTGCGGAAGTATTCTCGACACGATTAAGACATTTCAGTTTCAAATTATTTGAGGTATAAATGCAAACTTAGCAATTATTCAGTAAGTTGTAGTGAAACCCTGTCCTGGCAAATGAAAAATTAACAAAACACACTTTCAAGAAAAAAAAATCAACATGATTTACAGAAAGAAAGAAAAAAAATCATCGGTCACGACTCATGGTTATTCCTGTAAATAAATCAGCATATGCAGCATTTATTTTGATACCATGACATTGCTATACTTTTTCTTTATTATAACTTTGATTTCTTTTGCTTCCTCAATTTCTTTCCCTTTATTTTCTTTTCAAGATTTGTTCTGAGAATTTTGAAGAGGAAAATGGCTCTTAAAAAATGAAGGCATGAAAACGATTACCAGGGAGCATGGCCTGACCTGGGTGCATTACATATTCAGCAGTTTGGAGAAAATCAAAATAAAACCAAATGAATTCAAAGATAAAGACTTGAAGAAACAAGGTAGGGATTTTACTCTATATTGGGTCTTGTCGCCTGACATTGATAGCACCGTTTCAATCCTGGTTCTAGTTATCGAAAATTCTCGTTTGATCAATCTGATATCACATCAGTTTCTTTCTGGCTGTGCCATTCCGCTGAAGCCTCAACTGTCCGGCCCAGAACGAAAACCTGAAATCCCAAATACCTATCAGGAAACAAGAAGAGAAAAGAGGGCATTTACCAAGCCATCTTGGTTCTTTGGAAAAACCAATACTTGGAGAAGCTTTAAAAGGTGTGTGCGGCACCGACTGGATGCTATTTTCAAAAGTTTTGATATGGTATTTTCTGCGGAAACCCTCGTCTAGACTAGAATAGCACCGTCTCTTCCTGTGGATGAAGTCCTGTCACAAACTCGTGTCATGTGTTGTCGAACATTCTAGCAGGGTCCTGCAACTGAGGGACACGGAGTGGCTCTGTGGACCGCACTCCTGTACCACCTAATAACCGGTAGCCACGACTGAATGGGGGCGTCACTGTTTGTCTTTATCACTGGAAAGGGTTGGTTTAAGTTGGCTAAACGTCCTCTCGGTAAAAACTTGCCACAGTAGTGAGCTGCTGTATCGTATATAGCAGAGTGACATAATCAATAGATGCGGGCCAAGAGATGACTTTTTATTATGTGTCTTGTCTGCATAAAATTAGACATGACTGGTTGATTCTTAGAAAATCACTCTTTTTCTTTATTTCATTTCTGGCTTAGTCGAAGGATAGAAACCAAAATGAAAAATGGGTTGCCAGCAAACAATAGGTGAATGGGAGGGTGACGGAAGCCCAAGCAAATGAACGGAAAGAATATTACTATTTCGAGGTTAATAGCCTAACAACTAAACCCCAGACAAATATACGAGTGTAGTATTATGTAGTTGTCCGGGGGGGGGGGCAATTTTTACAGAGAGAAATTGTCATAGAGTGTATGACGGTGTGACTATAGACTTGGCGAAATTGTCCGAGAGGGAAGCTGTTCGGGGAGTTGTACGGGTATATAAGATGAATATATCTATGAAGAAGAAAAAGGAATATAAAAAGAATATGAAAAGTAATATGACGATGGACAAGGAATGATAGGATAATATGATAATGAAGGACAAAAGAAGGAGTAGAATATATTGATAAAAGAAAAACAATGGAAATAAAAGGACAAGGGGGCGAAGAAAGAGAATAGTAAAATAACTACACAGCCCTGGAAAAATTTATTAGACCAGGTACTTTACGCATATAAGCAGTGTTGAGTCAATTATTTCTGGAGCTATTACATTGATTATTAACAGCTACTTCGTAATTAATGGACTGCCAGTCCCCAGGACAATTGCCCATTATGACAATTATCTCAGGACAATTACGACTAGGACGACTAACCCAGGAAAAATTGCCCAGGACGAATTTCCACAGAGAATTACCGTGTCCCTTCATTCCAATGTGAAAAATGATTTTGTGCCACTTAATACTTCTTAAATGTCAAAGAGGATGATTATTATGTGTCTGGTCTTGGTCTGTGCACTGTGGACTGCTTCTTATATGGATCTGATGTCAATTCTACCTCGAACATTTCAAATGATATGGAAATTAAGCACAGTAGAAATTTATAAATCATCAAACAAGAAAAGATTCTTTGCAACATGACTGGGCTGCTGTGAGGGGTAAAAATTAATGCTATCATCACCAAGTAGCAACTTTGCTACCAAGAACTGAACAAAAGAAGGAGTAAATATGGCTCAGACAGATCATCAGGCATACCCCCTGGACCATTACCCCCAGACCCCACTATTGCCAGGACATTTTCCAGCACCCCTACCCTTGCAAACTATCCCCAGGACAACTATCCTCGAGGATCTATGGGGGTGCCCTTTACTGTATTTGTCCTTTGGGGATAGTCGTCCTGGGGGAAATTGTCCTTGGGTGTAATTGGTTAATTTACGTGGGGATAATTGTCCTAGGTATTGGTTATTGTAGGTGATATTTGTTATCAGAAAGAGTTATGGCCTCATCATGATTTAGTTAGTAGAAATCATGTCGAAAGTTAATTTACAGATGTAGTCAACACTTCCTACATAGGGCTTTAAAAGGAGCTGGTCTAATAATTATTTCTGGGGCTGTAGAGAAAAAACCAAAATTATAAAAGATGCGCATCTATTTTCTAATGTTATCTCTAAAAGATTGTCAACAGATATGACAGAGGGTATTAGGCCTAACATTAGAATAGATGGATATCTTGTATGCTATTCGTGCCTAAAATAATAAATTTATTTCCCCAAAAAAAATCCTCCTCTCTTTATGATATATATGACCTACTTTAAAACTTCTGTTCTGGGCCCTGTTTCATAAAACTTATCATCAATGGCAAGTTGCAATAACTGTTATAAGCTACTGAAATCCTTGCATCTGATTGGCTGAGAGCAAATTTGTCGGTAGAAATCACCAACAAGACACTTGATGAAACGCCCCCCTGGTCCTCCATCTGTGGAGCACGGGAGAAGATAACTCATAACATGTCTGTATCTAATTCTGATAATATTATCGCCTGTTTCTTGGCATGGTTTGTCAACGGATCCCTGCAGTAATTGTTGGCGGTTAAAAAAAAATTTCCCTCGAGGTTTCGGCTCCAATCCCCTTCTGATAGACGCGAACAAGTGGTCTTCCTCGCGAGAGTCCTTTGTTTGAAACTGGTGAGAATGACATTGATGAAATGAGGAAAGATAAAAGAAAAATGAGAGTGTTAGAGAGGGGAGGGGGGGGGGGGGGGGGCTTGCACGATGACGGTACAATATATACGAGGATAGCGGTAGAATTGAAGGGAGAGATACAGCTCATTAATACGCTTCACTCCTCTTGTATTTACCAGGCCTATACGTATTTCGTATTTTTCATTCTCGTACCAGGATGACTATCCCCTAGAATACCACCCCACGGACAACTACCATCCGCACAACTACCCCAAGGACAACTAGCCCCGGACATCTATCCCCGGACAGCTATACCTCCGAGGACACGATGTAATTGCATGATCATGTCTCAACTTTATCGAGTTGAGTTCTGGTCATGCGATCACACTGTGAAAGAGACTGACTGGACGCAATTGGGAAAGGGTTGATTTATGTAGCAGTCATGAGAATGCAATTTTCTTCTCTCAGAATGTTTAAAGCAGTTTTATTTGATGTGATATAGGTCATTATGTAGCATTGTGTATAGAAATGGTTGATTTTGTCGTTGACTTCACTTATTGCACCACCGAGTGCTAAGTACATATTCCTTGTTGTTTTAAACTCAATAAATGGCACATCTAACTGTCATCGTTAAACGCCCACGACAAAATTGTCGAATTTATAACTTCATCTTGCAAAGCAGACCCCGAAGCAGACATTCTTTATGATCTATGACGGCTCCATTAAAAAGCCAACATTTATTGCGACTCAAATATTGGTCGAATCAATGTTTGCTTACTTTGCTTCCCGCAATATGCCAATAGGACTTTCTCTCAAGTTCCACCTACGCTAAGGAATAGTCACTCAGATTTTTATTATTCCAAACATCATTTGAACTTCTGGTGAGGATTTAAAGAAGTAATTAAATTACTATTTGACTAGCTACCATTTTTTTAAAACTTAAACTAAGCGTAAGGATATTGGTGGCTTTTTTCTTATACAATAATTAAGCAAAAGATGTCAAACAAGCGACGTCGTATGCTTATCTAATACACTCTTAAAATAATTGGATTGTTACATAAATTGGTTAATTCATTATGAGATTTGAGAAAGAGTTACACAACGTTTGGGCCATGATTAACCAACCATCAACTGTTGCCCAACTAAATTTACCCAATCTTTTAAGAGTGTAGTATTAAGAATAAGAGAAATACATACATCGTCCACTCAGGAGGAATAAACTTTTAAAAATTCATGATGGCTTCCGACATCAACTGTGCAAGGTATGGATGGAAAATAAATTACATTTTCATTCTTTCCTATAACCCACAATGTCTGCAGCGATCTTAAAATGCCTAAATGACAACGGTACTCAATCTTTATAATCACTCTTCTTCTATAAAATGATAGGTACATTTGGTCTTGCGAATAATGAATATATTTGTTTCCTTGGTGTTGGCGTCTCCTTCTCACCAAACAAAATGGAAGTGTCACGTGATCGGCCTCAGGTGTCCAATCAAAAGGCAGATCCATCAATCATACCCGACGCATATTGGTGTCGTTTGGTGTTACAGAGGCTCCTTAGTGGTATTATAAGATATACGCAGGTACTTTAAGAGTCATTTAAGAGTGGTCATTTTCTTTTCGCACTTTCTGAAATATTCTTAAACCTAAGAAAATTAATGGTTAATATAGCGGTCGGCTAAATTGATGTTTTAAGAATCATTTAAACCTGATAATTATATTTCCACTAAATTCTGAAATAATGTTTAATGTCTCCATTCTAGAGTAATGAAAACGTGCACTCCATAAAGACCTTATAAATTCTGGAAAAGATAAACGTAAAGAATATGTCTTTGTTTTCAATGGTTTTCTCAATTTTATAAATATGGAATTTCTAAGGTGTATCTCCACTTTTACTTTTAAAAATCAGTTTCAGAGTATTTGGGAAAGTGGAGGGACACAAATGTTATAAAGAATTCTGAAATGGTTTAATGATGATTTTTTTTTTCCTTATGATAAATTTCCTATTGAAATGCAATCTTTATTCGATTATTATAACAGGAAAATCAAAATTTACCTCCATGATGTCGACAATATTACAGATTTAGGTTCCGTGAGGTTCAAAAGACCGCTACATCCCTTCAAATAATCATGTGGTGGAAATGGAGCAGGTATCATCAGTTTCATACAATTTCAGTGTCACTTAAATGCATTTCCCCTGATGTACAATACATACACCATTTGTGATATCATGTTAAATCTATTTAAATACGAGAAATGGCTTCAGGCTTATCGAAACTTTGCGATTTCGTATGTTCAAAAAAAGAGAAACGGGAAGAAGTTATTGAGGTTATTTGGCCTTCAGTTGCACTTCATGGATACCATAAATACCGAATGAAAAATAAGATGAACATTTTATTAGAGAGTATAAGTATAAGAGAGAGTTATCAAAACTTTACAGTATAGTTTTGGAGATCTTTTCTGATCTGTAATTTATTTGTAGGTCAAGATGGATAAATGCCATACGAAGAAAGACGATCATCAGCGTGAACTTCTCAGATATCGATGGAACTTCTCCAAATATCATAATCCGCCTGATAAATGAACATGCCGAAGCCGCAAGCTGGCGACATTTCATTTTTCGCAATGTTGTCTTTTGCATTTCCCCCCTCGTATATAGTCTAGTTCTGGACTCTTTTTATTGATTTTTTTATTCGCCGACTATACGCGATAAGCCGAGTGATGACGCGATCCCGAGAACCTGTTGGCCCCGAAAAAAGAGAGTCCAGTGCAATTGCTCCACGCTGACGACTTTCCCTGAGATTTTTCAGGGAGAGCAATTAAAACTGGCCGCACCTCCCCAGCTAAAGCGCTAGTGAACTTTGGACCCCTGACGTCAGCGTGGAGCAATTGCACTGGACTCTTTTTTGGGGGGCCAACAGGTTCTCGGGATCGTGCCATCACTCGGCTTATCGCGTATAGTAGGCGAATAAAAAATCAATAAAAAAGAGTCCAGAACTAGACTACCTCGTATACAGAGGGGGGATGATGAAGAGGGGGAGTGAACCCCACCTCCCGCTTGATAACAACTGGCTAGTCCGTTTTTTTTAATATTTGGAGTGTCACTCCCTCCCACTGAGGTAAAGAAGATTCATACCCTTAAAATTATAATTATTTGTCACCCCACCCCCCTCTCTCTCTCTGTACCGATTTCTCTCCTCCTCCTCCTTCTCTCTCTCTCTCTCCCTCTCTCGTCCACTCCCTCCTTCCTCATGTAGCCATGATAGCGTAACGGACATCCAAAAAACAATTCTAGATCTACAAACCTTACAATCCTTTAGACCTTTTTATTCAACCCCAAAAGGTCGATTACCAAAGACTAAAGCTAACCATGTAATTTGCCACATGAGTGATAAATTGCTTACTTAACAACACCAAATAAAAAGTAACGGTAATTAGTACACTCAAATTTCAGTGACGGTTCTGCCACGTCCATACGAGCTACAGATAAACCCAACACTTCATTTCTTGTTCTATTACAAAATACATGTATTACTTA
>CM046853.1:53658642-53733732 GCA_025617745.1 Heliocidaris erythrogramma
TGAGAGTTATTACTCAACGAGTAAAAAGTGATCATTCTCTGATGATGAGCATTATTACTTTCATCTGGTGGACGGACAAGTTTCTACTAACTACCACCATTCATTGCATTAAGTTGATGGATTCATCCCACTATATGTAATTGCAATGGTTTAATCAAATGTTAATATTCAGCCCCATGATATTGTGTAAGGCAAATATCCTCCATAACGTCCATCGGAAAGGGCACATCCGATTAATCACATCGCATTCTACGTCAGCAGTTTTATGCACATTGTAAATACTGTGGTGTAACCAGAAATTAATCAAGAGAGGGGCGTAATGTAACTGGGCTGACGAGGGCATGCCAGCGATATAAGAATCTGACAATATAAAAATGTATGTCATTTTAGTGGAATATAAAGAATATTGCTGGCTATACACTGCTCCTAAGGAGTTTTATTGTTTTTTTTTTGGGGGGGGGTGTGGTGGGGACTGAAAATTGGAGGGGCGTACATCAACTCCGCCCCACCCTGGATACGCCATTGATATGTGGTCAACTAATTTGGGTTTTCATGTTCAAGCTTTTACCACATCCCCTCTTCTTTTTTTACAGAGGAGCACCCAATAAGTGGCTAGAAGCCAAATAACGTCACCATGGTGTACTACCTGTCTGTGTCTGCATGCATGCATGGGCTCATCATAAATCCTGCTGTCATCCCTCATGAATAATTTACGCCACACAATCGATATCTTACTGAGATGAAGCTATCGCTTTGTTCTGTGGCACGTCAGTACTTATTTCATCATCGCGGTGATTAGGTCCCTTTATTTTTAATCTCGCGGTTTGCTGCACGGAGCACTTATATTCAAATAAGCCGGTATCGTGATGTCACAGAAACGGACACAAAATGGATTATAATATTTGAAGCTCACAAGACGATAATATGTTGATTTGAAATAGCGGTCATTCAAATGAATCGTTCGACATTCCCAGGTGGATTCTTAGGCGCGCCGAAGTGTTAGAAAGGTTTCGTCGGCTCTGAACTGAAATCATGATAACTATTTATGTCCCTGAAATAATGAGGCTAATACAAGGTTATTCCGGTCAGACATCTCCTGATGAAAGTTGATACGTATTAAAACAAAACATCCGTTATGATAGATATGGAATGACTCCGATTGGATTCAATAGTTCTGATCTTTATATTTTCATCCATGACACAGTCGAATTCAAGTGGAGGACGTTGACATGTTTTCTATTGGCTTGTTCCATTGGATCTATTTAAGAGACACATTTTGTAAGTATGAATTTACTTTGAAACTCTTACATTTCACAAGAATTATCTTTTTGGAAATGACATTTTCGTAATTTATATAATTGAATTCTTCAACCCCCAAAACCGAAAAGGTTTTTTTTTTAAATAATTATTTCGATCTAAACCCAGCGCTAAGTTTAGGCTCGGTCTATAGCAGTGGAGTTTACCAAAGGAAGTTCACCAGAGGTTTAAGTTTTCTTAGACCCAGTCGGTTAACTGAAATATAATTTGTGGGCCAGAGTGTCGACTTTTCATTCACCCGTGCATATCTATTGCATCTCAATAGTCAAATTGCAGGTGCATCGATTACTCGTATTGTTGCAAGATCGAACAATATTTGAGAAGCTCTAACGTCGTCTACAAAACAACTTGTTTTCTGGAATGCCTGGACAAGCTTAAATACATGATGGCAATGAGCTACAGTCATAATATTTTTCGATATTTTGTTCCGTTTATATCCTACTTATCTTTTTAATGCAGGGGTGGATTCCGAAAAAAATCTCTGACAAGCGAAAAACAGAAGAAATCTTACATTGTACGTGCTTAATGGAATCACATATCTGAGGTACATTTTTGGCCAAACATTAAATTTGAAAGGGGGCACATTTGGGGCTACTAAAGTGTACCAATCACTTGAAGAAAATAATTTGTGCACAGCTAGAAGGTATAAAATCAACCTAAAAGAACTTTATCTAGCATTTATAGGTCAGTTAAAGGAGTATGAAGGAAATAAAGGATGCGCGCACGGAACCGATCTCCGAGTTGGGTTCCGCGCGAGCTCTTTTCTTGGCGAGCGCGTACTGATGCGTCGTGTAGTCTACTAACGAGTCGCTTTTACGCTTGTAGAGAGTGTAATTAAACTTACAATATCTCTTTATAGAAGTAATATATTTGAAGCCCATATTTTGAATATAGTATGGACATGGACCTCTAACGTACCGAGCAAACTATTTTTAGGTGATTGGTACCCTACACTTATATTGGGTTTTGTAAATGGGCAAAGGCCTCCCCCCCCCCCCCCCTTCATCAGGCTGTGTTTTACTGTACCTGCCTACCATAAAGGTTAACAAATTATTGTTCAATCAATAATACTTTCACATTCACATTACAAGTCATGTAATCGATATACTCTTGATTGTTAGAAGCATTCCCTCGAGCACCAAGATTTATTATAGTCTCGATGTTGTCGTTTCTATGGATACGGATGTTGTTATTGCAGTACGGGCCGTTGCAATAGAATAAGGAAAGCAGTAAAAAGCGGTTCACCTTAAAGGCAAATACTATATTTGTTTCATTCGACAAGAAGAAATGGAACTGATTCATTAGGGAATCATAGACATTAAATTTTGAATCTGATGAAAAACAAATTATCAGCCACGGAATTAACAAGTTTGCAGTTTAGGATGATAGGAATCACCAATATGTTTAATTGAGACTATTATCATCCAATGGACCACCACATAATCTCAGTTTCATTTCATTTTACTTATACCATGAAGCTACAAACCAATTTCATGCTTACAATTTGAAGACAATTATTTAGAACGTGAAGGACGAACAAAATTACTATAATCATTTGCTGATGATTCTGCAAGGACTATACACTGTAAAAAAAAAAAGGAAATAAAAAAAAAAAGTTTAAAAATTGCCCAAAATGAGGGGGGCTATGGGTCCAACCAACTTCGGGCAAATTCATGCCCAGCTTGGGCAATACTTTACGCTAACACGATATCCTTTACACTAAATGAGCAAAAAACCACCTGACTTGGACATATAATATTGCTCAAAAGTTGGTCGGACACATAATTAACCCCATGTTAGGAAATTATTTACCCAACAGTTTTTACATAGAATACATAGAAAAATTTGTCATGCAGCAGCAATGATTTGAATGAATATTTATGCTGAAAATAAAACGACGGATATAGCAATAGGTTTGCAAGAATTTTTTTGTAATATAAGGCATATATTGTATGCTATTGAAACTATGGTGAGGCAGTTCTTTGAAAGTATTCCTAGTAATAATAATAGGTCTAATATTAATGATTTTGTAGTTATTTGTGCAGCAGTGTGAAAAAATCTCCTTTTTATACAGTCTATTTGTTTTCAATAGCACATAAGCACGTAAATGATGCTATATGAATAATCAACATCAGAACAAAGCAGTATATCAGTGATCAGGTGAGGTAATCTATGTGATATTTTTTGTTGTAGACACAATAACACAGTATTACGATCTTTTTGTCATAACACTCCATTTTGTCCTTTAAGTGTAAACATTTACATAAACAACTAGAGATTCAAATATCGAGAAAAGAAGTAAATTGTTTATTGTTCTGTTAAAACAAAAACAAATAAAAATCAGAATAGAGTGAATGTATGTTTGCCCGAATTTGGACAAGAATAAAAACAAAACTCACACGTACTCATTTCTTTTTTATTCTAATTTAATCAATATAATATTCCCTTACCCTTCCCTTCTTTATTACAATTATCAGTGGGAATTTTGTTTTTTACATTCTAAGACAACTTTTTTCTATTCTGGTTTTTAATCAATACAATATTCCCTTATCCCATTCGTCTTTATGAAAAAATTGTCAGTGATATATTTTTTTCTTACATTCTAAGACAGTTTAACGAACAATCCAAATTACTTTTTACGACCACGACAATTGTAATTTTAAAGGAAGGGTATCATAAATGAACATATCATATACAATTATACGTCTAAGTAAGCTGTCTTGGTATGATACAAATTCTGATTACCTAGTGCATTTAACGATTGTATATTGATTCTTTGATTAACAAATGGGGTGATATTGCAGACAAAACGATCCAATTTAGTAAAACCTTGAATATTTGGCCGTGGTCACTATTTACTGAATAAACTCAAATTGATTGGATTCTGTCTGTCTATTGTAAAAAGAAAAAAGATTGCCCTTTTATTTAGGAAAGGTTTACAATCTATTGATCGATTGTCAAATCATTCTATTCAGTACTTCATAGAAAGAAAATATTGAAATAACAGCTAGATGTACTCTACCCATGATTGTAACAAAGGGGATTATAAAGAGACAAATGTAGTATGATTATTGCCCAGCGTTCAACAAAAATCATGAAATGGTTTCTTGTTTTGTTTTGTACCGAATTAACTTTCGTTAATAAAAACTAAATATAAATTGATTACTGTAACCAAGCCTTTTACATGTTTCCGTGTTCCCAAAATTCAAGAAAATAATGTAACTCATGATGATAAATGTGGAGTTTCCAAATTGATTCATTACTCTCTGCCAAGCTGAATGGGAGCAGATTGAATCTTCGGTTGTTTTCTTTCTTTCTTTCTTTCTTTCTCTTTAAAGCTGTCCCTGACCAACATTAAACAGTTGACTACCCTAATGATAATCATTATCATGTCATGCATGTGCTATTTTCTGAATTTTAGAGAACAAGATATGATTAGCCTTGTCCTTTCGAAGTCTGCATCTACCGCTAGAAAACCAGGGCCCGGTCTTATCAAGAGTTGCGATTGATTCAAATCAATCATTTTTGTCCATCGTAACTTGATATCAATCGCATCTCCTATCTCTTTAGTATTCAGAGTTGGGATTGATATCTATTGCAAATTATTTGATATCAATCGCAAATCTTTTACAGGACAGGACCCATGATATAATAATGAAATATGATGTTGAAAGACACAAAAGAAAAAAAAATGTTTATATGAGGCTGACAAAATGGAACAGCATGTTGAACAATTTATGAAATATATGTTTGTATCATGAATTTTGTTTTAAGACCAGTTATGGTTTATCAAAAAAGTAATAAGAAGACAGCTAGGGCCCAGGAAACACAATTAGTTCGATGATAATGATGTTTGATATGAACCCAAAATTTACATATTTAAGTAGATTACTCTCTGTTAATTCAGTAAGGTTTTTAAGTCAAATGTCAATCGAGCGTAATGTGATTTTATCACTGCCGGTTCTGTTTGACATTGTACTCCAATTCTGAATCTGTAAGTGCATTGTCGAATTCCTATCATCGAAATTAAATCTCGGACACGAACCGGGAAAAGGGGATATTCATTTAACTTGCGAAGGACGTGCATGCACACCAATTGTTCATTTTTTGGTTACATTTATAGCGCGAGGTGGAATGAAACAAATTTAGTATTTGCCTTTAAGGTGAACCGCTTTTTACTGCTTTCCTTATTCTACTGCCACGGCCCGTACTTTGCGCTTGAGCATGTTTATAGGTTTGATTTGATTGGGATTGATTTTATTCATTACTTGAAGTGCGCAAATGAAATTGTATTCCATTTTGAGATAAATAATGTAGAAAGAATACTCTGACAGTGGTGCAGCGCCAGTAGCTCTTAACCCACCTCCTCCTGATCGAATGACAACAAAGAGGCTGAGAGCAAGATAAATAAGAAAAACATATGGAAATATAGGAGCACTGTGGTATATTAACTCTTATACGAAAGGTCCTGATGGGGTCGATCCTTGTTCGGTGCTCACATCCTTCGTCTGTTGGTTTACCCATATTTGTCCCTCTTAACCCGGGGGGGGGGGGTGCTTCATAAAGCTGTTCGTAAGTTACGCACGACTTTACGCACGACTGGTGATCAGTTCTTGTGCTAAATGATTGAGAATCTGATTAGTATAGCACCCAAGAACATGTTCCAGTCGTTCGTAAAGTCATTCGTAACTTTACGAACACCTTTATGAAACACCCCCAGGAGTATTAAATGGGTACCTAATAACGTTTGTTTATTTGTTTGAATTTTAATTCTGCATTCAATAACATGATACAAAATAATCTAATATATATCTAAAATATATTGAAATATTTTCAGACACTAACAATTTATAATATATAAAGAATATATGCATATGGGAAAAAGTCATCATAAGCGAGGTGCGGATGTCGATGGCGTTGAGGTAATAATAATTGCAGGCCTCTCAGAAAGAGCGATATCAATACCAATGAGGCTACCCTGGGTGAAATATCATTATTATCATTATTATTATTATCATTATTAAATATCATAATTGATAGGATTGAAGTAAATTGAATATGTCATAAAGAAAATATGAGAAAATTACAAATTATAATTTTAATTTTCTCACATTTTCTTTATGACATTATCATTATTATTATCATTATTAGTATAAGTATTGGTATTGCTATTATTATTATTTTTATTTTTATTATTATTATTATTATTATTATTATATTATTATTTTTTTTTACTGCTATTATTAATATTCCTGTTATTATTTACCATCAGCATAAAAAACCGTTGGGAGACGATAGCGCGATAGAACACACCAAACCTCTGTTCTGTCCCGATCTCCAAAAAGACACAGTAAATACCCAGAACGAATGCCTCCCCTCCAATGATTCGTCCCACACTACGACATTGCTTGTGCGATACTTCTCACGTATCTACTGTGTATTTAATATTTGGCGGATAATAGCAAAATCAATAATAGAACAGATGATAGATTGAATTACCGAGTAATGATGGATTGAAAAGGTTACAGTTTGATTAACTCAATCAATCAATGAAAGGAATGATAAAAAATAACAAATGATTAAAATGAATAGAGAAATGAATGAGGATCGAAGCAAATTTAGAATTGATCTCCAAAACGTAAATGTGATGACTGCTTATTCGTAAAACGTTTGAATATGCAAAAATATTGAAATATCGTAGTCCTAGTCAACCCTTTGTTGGGTTTTTTTATCATTAATGAGACTTCTCAAAAAGTATATTTATTAACATTTCTTGTATTTTTATTTGGCTGTTCCAGAGGAGGGACTCCTCCACTTAAAAAAGATAGAATCATGGGTCCATAACTCTATCGAATTATTGACTGAGCCTATAGATTTAAGAACATTAACTGGGACCATTATCAGGCGCGGATCCAGAGGGGCGCAATGGGCGTGCGCCCTCCCCCCCCCCGTTTTTTCTGACAAAATATGCCCCCGGACCCCCTAGATGGCCGTTTGGCTTCGTCAAACGGAGGGTTCCTCAGTGTGCGCCCCCCCCCCCTTTCTGAAAATCCTGTATCCGCCCCTGATTATCATTTCAATTCCATTTTCAGGACATCAAAGTACCGCCTGTTAGATTTACGGAATTTATGGTGATGAACTAAAAACTGGGACAGTGAATATGCGGCTGTTAACTTTTCGTGGCGACATTGTGCGCTTAAAATGTCGTGAACATTCATCGTCCAATCACTTCCTCATTAGCGAAAGTGTATCACGCGTGCACTATGGGGCGCTGGGTGTTCGATTGTAAAGTCCATCCATGTTTACACCATTTTCGTACGAAATCCACTTTGTTTTGTACAAAATGCAATTCCGTTCACGAAATTTGTTTCGACCTAACCGAAATGGATTTCGTAGTGACGAAATACACTTTCTGTGGTACGAAATGAATTTCGACGAAATCCATTTCGTGGTCACGAAATCAATTCCGTACACGAAATACATTTCGTACCATACGAAATGGCTTTCGTTGAACGAAATCCATTTTGTGTGGTACCTAACACAATTCCGTACACGAAATACATTTCGTACCATACGAAATGGCTTTCGTTGAACGAAATCAATTTTGTGTGGTACCTAACGCAATTCCGTACACGAAATGTATTTCGTACCATACGAAATGGCTTTCGTTGAACGAAATCCATTTTGTGTGGTACCTAACGCAATTCTGTACACGAAATGTATTTCGTGGTACACCCAAATCCATTTTGTCTGTGTCTGTCAAGTAAAGGATATAAGAAGGTCGCTGATTGGCTCCCGTGTTGATCGTGCTTTGCTATGACCACGTGCCACTGATCTGTACGGAAAGATTTCTCTCCGTATATCGTGCCACGTGTATCTTGGACTGGGATGCTACATCAAACTCGGATGCAAGTCGACTTGCCACCGAGTTGTCTCGGCATCCCTTAACTTTAACCATGAGGAGAGAGCGACAATAACTGCGTTGTGGCATAAAGGGGTACTCCAGGCTGAAAAAAATCCGATTACAAATACCAAAGATATTGAATTTTAAAGTTTTGCATTATTTCGATAAAACAGTTCTATGCATATCGTCATGAATATGCAATGAGTGGGCTGATGATGTCACGTCCCCACTTGCCTTTTTCTTATTTTATTATATGAAATCATAATTATTTCATTTTATCATACATGCGTATAACCTGTCTTCCTTGTAACAATATAAGTCTCAGCAAAAGTGATGATCTTATACATTAAATCAGCATTCAGTCCAATTTATTTGTTATTTGTTATTTGTAATCGGATTTTTTCAGCCTGGAGTACCCCTTTATAAAGCAAATAGTGCCACAACGCAGTTCTTGTCGCTCTCTCCTCATGGTTAAAGTTAAGGGATGCCGAGACAACTCGGTGGCAAGCCAACTTGCATCCGAGTTTGATGTAGCATCCCAGTCCAAGATACACGTGGCACGATATACGGAGAGAAATCTTTCCGTACAGATCAGTGGCACGTGGTCATAGCAAAGCACGATCAACACGGCAGCCAATCAGCGACCTTCTTATATATCCCTTACTTGACAGACACAGATAAAATGGATTTGGGTGTACCACGAAATACATTTCGTGTATAGAATTGCGCTAAGTAGCGCACGAAATGAATTTCGTTGCAACGAAATGTATACGGAATTGCGTTAGGTTCCACACAAAATGGATTTCGTTCAACGAAAGCCATTTCGTATGTTACGAAATTGCGTTAGGTACCACACAAAATGGATTTCGTTCAACGAAAGCCATTTCGTATGGTACGAAATGTATTTCGTGTACGGAATTGCGTTAGGTAGCACACAAAATGGATTTTGTTCAACGAAAGCCATTTCGTATGGTACGAAATGTATTTCGTGTACGGAATTGCGTTAGGTACCACACAAAATGGATTTCGTTCGAAATGTATTTCGTGTACGGAATTGCGTTAGGTACCACACAAAATGGATATCGTTCAACGAAAGCCATTTCGTATGGTACGAAATGTATTTCGTGTACGGAATTGCGTTAGGTAGCACACAAAATTTTGTGACCACGAAATGAATTTCGTCGCAACGAAATCCATTTCGTACGGTACGAAATTCATTTCGTACCACAGAAAGTGTATTTCGTCACTACGAAATCCATTTCGTTTAGGTCGAAACCAATTTCGTGGACGGAATTGCATTTTGTCCAAAACAAGTGGATTTTGTACGAAAATGGTGTAAACAAGGACGGAATTTACAAGCGAACAGTCGGCGCCCCATAGTGCACTACGTTTACGAATCCTTTTGTCGTGACTAATTTGTTTTAGTGTTACAGAACATATCACACGGTTCAAATAATACATAGTCTATCCATTAAAAATACTCGCATTGTAGAGATTGACAATTTGCCATGAATTTTGAATATACATGCATTTGGTGGTGTCATTATAATTTTGAACACATAAAGACAGTAGTACGATTTACATTTTGTAAAATAGAAAGAGAGAAACACATAAGAAAACTTCAAGCAATATTATCATTTCATTAAACCATGAAAACAGAGCAAGTTCATAAGCCTACGAGGCGGGGGTCAGAGAGCTGCACCCCCCCCCCCCCCCCGCCACCTCTCGTAGAGAATTGTGAAAATACCAAACTTACCACTGTTCGGGCAACCGTCATCTCATATTCGGGGAGCGAGGCATTAGAATGTGTACACTCTAAAATGTTATACCACCATTTAAAACAACCGAGGAGTGACCACTCTTTGACAAATGGTAGATTAACACTATTAACACATCCTGGATGCAACACTATAAAGGCTGAATCCAGCATGTTAAAAGTGTCAATCTACCATTATTTTGGAAAAAGTAGTCACTCCGACCCTTTTAGTGGTTTTAGAGTGTACTATAACATTTCTTAGTGTATGATACTATGATGTATATCTTAGTTGATGAAGTGCTGTTGTTTTTGCTCACTCGCTTTTCTCGCTTTGGACACTGGAGAATTAATATTCGGGGAAGAGGCGTCAGCCCCAATGCCAAATATACACAGAAACCCTATGACTAAATTAGTGAACCCTGGCTATATTCAATATTCTACTGATTTATAGAACGCCAAGTGTTAAACCATCTATTCTGTACTAATCATTGCTAATCTTTACAAAAATGAATCAATGAAGTGAATTAGCCATTAGATAAAACTGGGAGATTTCATTTATTTGTTGCTCTAATTTGTCCGCTTTCATCGCAAGTTATTCGTGAATAGAGGTTCGGTTCGATGGTTTTATGACAGAATTTATCGGTGACACGAATTCGCGTGTTCCATCTCCGATGAACGATCGTGGTACTCGGTTCGTTGAGACGTCTTCAGAATTGATGATAGGTTTGACATATTTTTGTGTACTTTGGACTATAGATGGCATCCTGTCTGGGGTTCCTCAACATTAAAACCCTCCACTTCTTTAAATCAAGGCACTGTTTTATGAGAATGTCAAGAGGGACCTCCCCCAACAAGTTGAGGGTTAGGTGATGGCGAGAATTATGACGACTGTCTAAAGGACGAACTGCATGCCAGTAAAATCACGGTGCTATTTCCCCTACACTTTACTTCATACGTGACGTTTTAGCCATAAAACTCCTAGCGTGGACGAAATTTCACCCAATTGGTAAAAATGCAAGGATGAGCTTATTTATGATAAATGGGAACGATACGAAGCTACGATGAACTTCTATCTCACTCTAATCAGTTTTGGTAGTGTCAGAAACTCGTTGTAGCGACAGTATATTACCATACAGCGCAAGGCAAAAGCAAAATTAAGGGGAAAATTAGCAGACCCAGTATTTTTTGTGGTCTTTTTTTTGTTGAGAATAATCAGGAAGGGATGGGGAGAGAAAATGTTCCAGATATTAATTTGCTCGGGGGTGGGGATGGGGTTAGGAGCAAAGAATTATATTTACATTCCTTATTATTTTCATCTGGGAATTATACTCCTGGGAACGATTTTTCGAGAAAAAAAAAATTGAAATGACACCCGCCTTCCAAGTCTCTATTAGTCGGAGAGGGGCTATTATTTCCGGAGAACAAAACTGGTCTTATTATAAATAAAGTTTTATTTATGGTTTTAAATAAAGCCATGGACTTACAAACTTACAGTATCCCTAATTTAATTATGCAACTTATTAATTTGACATCCATTCCATATATTCTATCTATAATTCATATCTTTTTAATCAATTACTAAAAGAACATAAACTAAACTCAAACTCTCTCTCTCTGTCTCCCTCCTCCTCTGTCTCTCTCTCTCCTTCTCTCTTCCTCTTTCTCCTTCTCTATATCCCTCTCATTCCTCTTCCTCTCTCTCTGACGAATAATATATAATAACAATAAAGTCATTTTATATAACGCATAATAATAAATTCCCTTTGCGCTAGGGAAACTTACAGTATCCCTAATTTAATTATGCAACTTATTAATTTGACATCCATTCCATATATTCTATCTATAATTCATATCTTTTTAATCAATTACTAAAAGAACATAAACTAAACTCAAACTCTCTCTCTCTGTCTCCCTCCTCCTCTGTCCCTCTCTCTCCTTCTCTCTTCCTCTTTCTCCTTCTCTATATCCCTCTCATTCCTCTTCCTCTCTCTCTGACGAATAATATATAATAACAATAAAGTCATTTTATATAACGCATAATAATAAATTCCCTTTGCGCTAGGGAAACTTACAGTATCCCTAATTTAATTATGCAACTTATTAATTTGACATCCATTCCATATATTCTATCTATAATTCATATCTTTTTAATCAATTACTAAAAGAACATAAACTAAACTCAAACTCTCTCTCTCTGTCTCCCTCCTCCTCTGTCTCTCTCTCTCCTTCTCTCTTCCTCTTTCTCCTTCTCTATATCCCTCTCATTCCTCTTCCTCTCTCTCTGACGAATAATATATAATAACAATAAAGTCATTTTATATAACGCATAATAATAAATTCCCTTTGCGCTAGGGAAACTTACAGTATCCCTAATTTAATTATGCAACTTATTAATTTGACATCCATTCCATATATTCTATCTATAATTCATATCTTTTTAATCAATTACTAAAAGAACATAAATTAAACTCAAACTCTCTCTCTGTCTCCCTCCTCCTCTGTCTCTCTCTCCTTCTCTCTTCCTCTTTATCCTTCTCTATATCCCTGTCATTCCTCTTTCTCTCTCTCTGACGAATAATATATAATAACAATAAAGTCATTTTATATAACGCATAATAATAAATTCCCTTTGCGCTTATGTGCAATGACACAATATTACTTATCATGCTAGTGGGTTAGACATACACTTCCGATGACAGACCTCAATTAAACTGTAATCCATCTCTGATCGCAAAGCTGAATAAATGTGCTTGGCAAACATCAAGAAACCGTGACATTGCTTTTAATTAAACCAGCTGGTATTTAATCGACCTGTTGCGTACATGAGTGGTGTATATTCACTTCATGTTGAATAAAATCCAACCAAAGCAATCGCGGTACATTGATGCCCCCTCAGTAGAGGACAGATTGTTTGTAGATGGCGACACTTTGGTGGATGAATCAAAGTTGATGGAAATGTTAGAACATATTAAGAAGGGTTATCAGTGGCATATAGAGTGCAGCCTTTGAGAAAAGGCAGGCCTGTCTCACTGGGAGGGTGAAATTAAGGGGAAGATGTGGGGTGGGAGGATTCTTATCTCTCCCTCTAGCTTCCCCTCTCTATCCCTCTTTCTATTTCTTGTTTCTTTCCCCCCTTTTTTCCAACTCGGTTAGGAGCATGTGACCCCCCCCCCTACATACACACACCCGTAGCTCCACCACTGAGGCGAATATCTTCTTTAGTTTCCCTTTAATGTAGGGGGTGATGTTAAGCTCTGGCAGGTTTAAGAAATGGATGCAAGCTTTAATAACCGAGTATTAGTCAGTTTGAATCAGTGATACAGAACCACTATAAGGGAATTCATTTGAAAGTGATTCAATATAAGAAAGAATAGAATAAATCACATTCCTTTATTTTGTGAACTGCATCTGTCATTCTGTTGAAAAAGCAGGTTTAGAAGTTGTTAAAATCTATAGAGCCTAACCACAACACCGTTTGATCGTTTTTTTTTTTTTTACTTACATTGTACTCTAAATTTATTACATATGACAAAAATATATCGCCTTACCATCATTAAAGAATAAAGGGGAGAGACAAAATGTTAATTTACATCTCTAAGTGCTCTATTACAATGGCTGGCCAAATTAGGCTTGAACAGTTATGACAGGACATTGCATTTAGCATAATGAGTTCATATCTACACCCGATTGGAATCGCCCCACTGGCATCAAGGAGGGGTGTAGCTTCATAATATCATCAATTAGAAAACCCTCTGCACGATGAGTGGATAGTTTGCAGGGAAAGACCCTTGTAAGTTGTAATACAAAACACAAGTTATATAAACTGTAAGACTTTAATATAGACTGCATGAAATGCGCCTTGTAATGTTAGTCAGTGTGAACCTCGGTTAGGCTTCAGTCAAGACGCGATAGAGCATGTAGAATGCGTGCTTGTAAAGCTGACTGGACTTCACTCACATTTCTCATTTGGTTAAAGGGACAAATTAGAGTATGCGCTCACAGACTAATGACTATAGTTGCCTCCCGAGTGCCTCTGATAGTCGGGGGGAAACAAGTTAATGAATTATCACTTGGATAGGGCACGCGAAAACACATTCTGGAATGACAGTGACTAAAGCGTCTTTACTCGCCTCATCATTCTCCATTAGTGTATCCTGTAATTTGTTTATTAAAATTAGTGATAGGTTAATGGTACCATAATTTGCATCGTATGATTACCAGCAGTAACGATTGACGGCTTCAGCGATATTTCATTCCCTTGCCATATCTGTCTAACATTGGATAATTTTGTTTCTACGCCGCCACCACCCCCACCCCTCTCTCCTTCTCTCTTATATATATATATATATATATGTGTGTGTGTGTGTGTGTGTGTGTGTGTGTGTGTGTGTGTATACACCTCTCTCTCTCTCTCTATGTCTCTCCCTCTCATTCTCCACCCTCTCTCTCTCTCTCTCTCCCCTCTTTTTCTCTCTCTCCCTGGGGTATATCCCTACTCCGGTTTCTATTTATGATCTACTCCCAATGCCCACAAGTTACCCACTGTTTACTTTTTTCCTTTGTTTTTTTTTTTAATTTTTATTATCCTTCTAAACACTCCCCTTCTTTTATTTCATTATTTTCTCTCCTATTCTTGCCCCTTCCCCCCCCCCCCTCTCTCTCTCTCTCTCTCTCTCACTCTGTTGCTCCTAGCTCTCTTCAGACGATGTTTCTCTTGTCCTCTCTCTTTCTCTCAAGTCAATCTGTTTTTCATTTCGTTTTTATTTATATTTCTCTCATCAGCTTCTATTTTCCATGTCAATCAAACTGATCATATTACATTTCTAGTAGTTCTTTCGTCTATATATCATCAATATATGTATTCTTTCTAGTGCCTTCTCTAGGTGAAATTAAAAACAGCGCGAATATGGTAGGATATTTTATCGTGTTTGGAAAAGTGATTGATTTTTTATTCTTTGCCTGTACTGTATAATAATGAATGTTCATCGTATTTTCAAGCCCAGCCTTGCATAATAGCTCAATACATTTTTCGATGCCTTGATTAAAAATAAAAACTCAATAATACCGTTCGTGACAGTTGAATAGATTAAAACATCCAATATCATTCACAATATCATGATTTCTAATGCGGGAATGGTTTACACTCTATCAAATAAGGCTCACACTGAAACACACTGAAACATTCACGTTCATAATTATGTTGCCACCAGGCAGTGGCGTAGCATGAGGGGGAACTTGCATCGTGGGGGGGGGGGGGCGCAACGGCCTTACTCGGAAAATGAAATGAGAATTTACAAGGCCACTGATTAGGGGGAGGATGTCATATCGTGTTATTTTCTCGCCCTTTTCCTCATCTCCCTCTCGCCCCCTTTCTATCTTTTCTTCCCTTTCTTTCTTTCATTTTTATTCGATTCGATTTTTTTTCTAAATATAAAAGAAATTATTTCAGAACATTTTCCTTGGACAGTTTCCAAGTTTGGGGTATATGAATCAGGTTTACCATGTACTTTTTTTATCGATATTACGGTATATTACTTCTATTGTGATGATTCAGTGATCCGCAAACAGATTGGTGGCATTAAATATTATCTCAAATTCATATAAATCTCGCGCTACAGAACATTCTAAAATAAAGTAGCCCGAAGAAAAACTAGGAAAGTAAACAGTGATTTAATTCTAAAAACTTTCATGAACTGCTTTAAATGGATTTGAATGATATTACTTCAGTTTGAAGTTTGAAGTTTGCCTGAATAATTATTGTCAGTCATGTTCTGTATAGCGGGCTAAATGCGAAGCAGACAGAATTAACTGTATGATTTATTTACAATTCATGACTGGATTGATCAATTTCAATCAGTGTCCAATGTCAGTGTTATAACGCTAGTTCCAGTCGGGGCGGGGACGAGGGCGCACTGGTTTCACCAGATGGGTGGAATACCAAGATCTGGAAGGGATCATGTCATCCTCGACTCGTGTTCTCTTAATTCCCTTTGTCTTTCTTTCTTAATTAAATTTGCATTTCGGTGGGGCGGGGAAGGGACCCATATCTAAACCACTGTTCGATACCAGTTAATCTATTTTCTGTATCCTTCATCTGCAGGCACAGAGCCAACGCGAATCATCAACTAGTCCAAGAAAAGCGTTGAAACCATGAATATTTCCCCGACATCGACGCTCATGTCCTACGAGGACAACAACTTTGGAGAGAGAGTCAGCGTCGCTGTGCTTCTCTGTATGATCTCCTTTCTGGGCATCGTTGGAAATACGCTCACCATCTTCTCGGTAGTCGCCTGCAGGAGGTTACAGACATTACCCAACGCCTTTGTCGTCAGCCTCAGCCTCAGCGACTTCGTCAACTGTTCCATCAACATCCCGGTCCAAGTGACAGCACTGACTCAACCAGTTGATGGTACGGTTTTTAACTTCGTCTGCGTATCATCCGCCATTTTGAATTATTTGCTCATCACTTGCAGTGTTTCGATGCTAGATTTGATAGCGATTAACAGGTATATACTTGTCACCAAGTCGCATCAGATCTACACGTTTCTCTACAACAAGCGGAACATGGTAGTGACGATTGGTGGAGTTTGGGTCTCCTCCACTGCAGTTTTAATAGCTCTAGGACCTACGGGTATCGTTGCTTATGGCTACCAGGAGGATCTGTCATTGTGCCAACTGAGAGAAGAGAGTCGCGTCATTGACGTCATTTGTGGGTTGCTTTTCTCGGGTTCTTTCATCATCGTTTCATTTTGCTACACCAAGATATACATCCATGTGAGAAAGCATGTGCGCCAAGTGGCTCACATTAGACTCGGTCCCAGCCGGCCGACACCAAGCACAACAGTTCAGACAAACTCGTCGGGGAATATCAGCAATATTATACCCGTGGAAACGACTGGGAACCAGCCTTGTGATGCTACCCCGAGACCTGACGAGAAAGAGAACATTCCTGTGGATGAGATGGAGAATCGGATAACCATGAATATGATCATCATCGTGGTTTGTTTCTTTCTATGCATTCTACCCACGTTGATCATTGTCCTGGCGCCTGGCACGCAGTCTGCAGGGCTGTACACAGTGCTCTTCCTCTACTCAGCATCATGCTGTAACCCGATCATCTACGCGTGGAAGCACCCCGTCTTCAGGAAGGTCTTCAAGTGCATCTTCAAGAGGAGGTGGGCTGAAATAGAGGAGCCGTCGCCATGGTTACGGGCTATGTTACCGAGATGATGTGGCTAATAACATACGCATAACGTTATGAAATACATCTTGAGTTCACCTCCATGTTGGTGGATGAATAAACGGAATAAGAGAATGGACATTATCTGGGTATAATGTGCAATGTCTGAGGAAACTGCTGAAGTTGGATCATCATGTCCGAGAACTGGAATGACATGTACGGGATGTCAGTAATGGAGTCGCTTTTCCGTGACACTACATGAATGAAACCTTTCAATCTCCTCTCTGAAAATGTAAGGATATATCCAGTGAAAAAGAATATGAAGGGAGCTAATGTGTAAACAGTTCCGAGAGGAAGAATTAGATTTGAGATGATTGGTAGAGAAGGATAACCCTATTATGACATTTCATCAACAAAAATATGAACTTGTTTGTTTTCATACTTCTGAAATATAAACGCCATGAGTAAATGACGCCTAATATTATACAAGATGCCACGATTTTGATAAGTAGGAGATGCTTTTGTCATTTTCAGGTTTTAAAGAATGGTTGTTCTATGTTATTTATCGGCAGATTTTAATTTGTCGTATTCATTATTATAAACAAAATTTTTATTGATACAGGAAGAAAATAAGTTCTTTAAATCTGAAATATGCAGTAAGCCTCGGATAACTAACCCTAAGCCAATTACCCCCCCCCCCCCCCCCCGACAACTACACCCGTGGAAGAACTATACTACAAAGAAAATGCCAACTTATTAATACTATACCCCTGTTGTTGTCGGAGTATGTATTAAAGGGAAAGTGTCCTATAGCGGTGACGGAATTAGTGGTATGTACCATTGTGTCCATTGTCCCTCGCTTTTGTTTTCCTTATTTAAATTTATTTATAGAGAATTATGAAGGACAAAGACACCTCCAAATGTCTGATGATCCTCTCTTTTTTTTTTTGGGGGGGGGGGGGTGGCAGAGAATATTGGAGGAAAAAAGGAACCCCAAAACCCTGATGACAATTTTATTATTTTTTATTTTTTTTGCTTGTCAGAAACTTTCATGGGATTTGTGCCCCCTCATTTACATTACCCTGGACTCGCCCCTGTCCTACAGGGTTTTTGTCCGGGGTAAAAAGCTAGATGCATATTGTTGGGATAATGGTCTATAGGGGGTAAATGTCCTAAAATCAAAATGATTCACATGTGTACGATTTTTGTTCCACGAATCAAAAGCATGTAATTTATAGAAATATGTCGTGTAATTTATAGAAAAGTTGAAGATTCATATTAACCAAAATGATCATCTACAAAAAAAGTAATTTAAATCTTATTGCTGCGTTGTTAACAGTCGAATAAAGACTTTAAAATTAAATGATCTTTATAAAATTTGTACTAGGATGAGCTTGGAAAACTGAAGAAAAAAGAACTGATGTCACGTGAGGTGGATCTATCTAAAATCAAAATCAGATTAACAGGATTTAAAGTCATTTAACCAGAATGAGGGAGCTCATATTAGAAGAAAATACAATTTAAAAAAATAAACAGTTTGATTAACTCAACTATGAATTAAAAATAATCGAATGAAAACATCGACTCCGTTTTCTTAACTTTGCTTTTATTATTTTCTTTTCAGACTTATTCCTATTTCACATAATTATTCACATATGTTTTTTACATAACTTGTACTCTTCATCATATTATGTTGTTAAGACTTTGTGAGAAAAGGAGGAGTATATAGTGCTTAGTATAAATTCATCTCTGAAAATGAGGGGGAAATCGACAAAAAGAGAAAATGAAGGGAGAGTGATTTTTAAAAAAATGGATGGAGAGGTATAGAAAAACGGGAAAGTAGAGATTGAGAGAGACTGGGGGAGGAAGGGAGAGAAAGAGCTGGATGGGAGATCAGATGGTATACAGAGAAATATAGCCAAGACTGAGCGGGAGAGGGCGAGAGAGAGGGAGAAGAAAGATGAGGGACAGAGAGAGGGGGTGGTAAACATTCTAAATATTGATTAAACATTTACCCAGTATTGGGTAAAAGGGGAACACGCATGTAAAATTGCTGTAGTTGGTAAAGAGGGGACATGCATGTTTGTTGGGTAAAATTGCAGTACTTGGTAAAAAGGGGACATGCATGTTTGACGGGTAAAATTGCACTACTTGGTAAAAAAAAGGGGGACATGCATGTTTATTGGTACTTGGTAAAAAGGACCGGACAAGCATGTTTGTTGGGTAATATTGCAGTACTTGGTGAAAAGAGGACACGCATGTTTGTTAGGTAAAACTGCAGTACTTGGTAAAAAGGGAACATGCATGTTTGTTGGGTAAAATTGCACTACTTGGCAAAGAGGAGACATGCATGTTTGTTGGGTAAAATTGCATTACTTGGCAAAAATGACCGGACAGGCATGTTTGTTGGGTAAAATTGCAGTACTTGGTAGTCTAGTTCTGGACTCTTTTTATTGATTTTTTTATTCGCCGACTATACGCGATAAGCCGAGTGATACCGAGAACCTGTCTTTTTCTTCCGGGGCCAACAGGTTCTCGGGATCGCGCGCTATAGTCGGCGAATAAAAAAATCAATAAAAAGAGTCCAGAACTAGACTAAGTACTTGGCAAAATGGGAACATGCATGTTTGTTGGGCAAAATTGCAGTATTTGCTAAAAAGGGGACATGCATGTTTGTTGGGTAAAATTGCAGTATTTGCTAAAAAGGGGACATGCATATTTGTTGGGTAAAATTTTACTCAATAGGATAGGATTTTACCCAGCTCTTGAAGAGTGAAGGGAGTTAACTGGTACTCAAATAATTATTGGAGTTCAAAATAAAGCTTGTCAAGTAATCGAAAACACACAAGATCGAAATTAATTTGAGAAAAAATTCTTTTAAGTTTCGAAGTCGCAAAAAAGGGGGGTACATGCAATACTTGTTTATATAACTGAACAAAGCTCACTACTGTCAGGAGCTTATCTCTTCTAAAAGATAGACCCGATAAAATCGTCATTCCCACTCAGGAAACCACCGGTTCCATTTATACACAGTGGTAATACCGGAAATCCATGTCCGTCATGGAAATCAACAGACATCACAAGAACCACACGTCAAAGGAACAGTTACTTACATACACTGAACTGTTCTCTCATAGTAGACCAAAGCCGACCAGCTGGTGCCCAACACCTCTTCAGAGGTGAGTAAATAATCGTTTGATCATGCACTATTTTCTTCTCTTTTCAAATGCATCAGCCACATTAACATTATCAGTTTAGCTATTATAAATAAGCGCTGCAGGTGCTTTGGTGCACTTATCATTTCTGTAAAGATGAACATTGTATAATGCATTCATGATTGTTGCTTTCACTGTGAGATAATAATATAGTATGTCGCTTATTCTAAGCAGCACCGCCGACTTCAGTGCAGCTTTATCTATGCTTTCCCTTTAAAAAAAAAGAGGTTGATAACAATGTGTTCAAACAATTAAGATCTAGGTAAGAACATCGTGGTATATCGGTGAAGGTTCTGGACTCTCATACGAGAGGTCCTGAGTTCGATCCTTGCTCTGTGCTCACATCCTTGGACAAGCTGTTTCACCAACATTTGTCACTTTCGACCCAGGTGTATTAAATGGGTACCTGGCGATGCATGCTGGGTAATAATAATAGCAGAGCCCTTAGGGAGAGCAGTATTAATACTCATGAGGCTAGGCGTGGGTAAATAAGACCATATTATTATCATCAAAATATCCCAAATAAAGATGTTATTTCCTCCACACTCTTAGAAATGTTGGGTAAATGCCACTGGGTAAATGAAGATTGGGCATAGGTTGGTTAAATCTTGCTCAACTTTTACATGCATTTACCCAACATTGGTCAAAAATAAGAATGAAATTGGTAAAGTTTACCCAAAAGTTGGTCGGACTCATAAGGACCCTCATGTTGGGTAAAATTTGGGTAAAATTTTGCCCAATATTTCTAAGAGTGCATGATTCTGCTGGGACCGACCGACATATTTCGTTCTCACGACACCTTTTAATGGTATCGACTTTTAATGGTATCAACGAGTTTTCAAAGTATCGACTTTGAAAATTAAATATGATACAGCTAATTTTGTGTAAAGGTGGTAACTATTCTTTTCCACCAATAAGAGTGGGGGTTAAATAAATTAGTATGCATGTGCATATTCATTGTTCTGCATGTATAGGACTGTGACACTATAATCACATAAATCTAGTCAACATATTGAATTACCTGGGCAAATATTTAACATTTAACCATGTCGCATTTCCGTAATGAGAATTACATGACAGGGCTATGTAATCATGCTTTTCATTAGCTCTCCCAGTTCAGTCAGATAATTTTGACTAGATAATACTGAGGGTAAGCCAGAGGGACAGGGGGTGGGTGTGCTGATAATTACCCCCTCCAGATTTTGAGAGTCATGAACATAGAGTATCAGATGTCTACTTCTTTTTTTATTTTCATGAAATGTAATGGCATCAGACGATTTTCTTTCTTGGCTTCTTCTCCTTCTCTCTCTCTCTCTCTCTCTCTCTCTCTCTCTCTCTCTCTCTCAGTATTTCCCTCTTTATCTTCTCCCCTTCACCAAACTGAATAAAGAGGAAAAACTGAGTCAATTTCTACTTTCCCTATCTGCAAATATAAAATGTGCCAAGTCGAGCCATTAACCTAATGAGAAGAAAATTTAATAAGCTGACTGCTTAGCAACTATAAAGATAGGACATAATATGTCACCATGAACGCGTTTTCGTGATGTAAATTGGTCATCACATTACTATAATCATGAAAATTAAAAAAATCTGAGACAACCAGTGCATCAGGTAATTTAGCAGAATAATGGAAAGTAACAAACGATTGAGGATGTCATGCATAACGATAAGCAAGCTGCACATTTTAAGAACTCAAGTGATGAAAATATTAATATCCCACCGAGATAAAAGTTTCTTTTTATCGTTCGGAGGTATGTAACTTCCCCTTTGCCGCTCTGCTTGACTGTACACGGACTGTAACAAAAGAGGCACCTTGACAGGCGCGCCTAGAACCTCTAACACTTCCCTGCTGTAACTGTGTGTGTGTCACTCGATTTCATCCCTATCTCTGTCCCTATTTCTGTGTCTATTTATCTTTGTCTGTGTTCATGCCCACCCCAATCTCTCTCTCTCTCTCTCGCTCTTGCTCTCTGTTGTTCTCTATTCCCCTTCTCTCTCTCTCTCTCTTCTTCTTCTTCTTTGTCGTTTTCTTTTCCTTCTTCTTCATCTTCTTCCCTCCCCTCTATAACAACAGCATCCTCTAAGTAGCACAATCACCATGGTATACTACGTGATACGCAAAGGTCAGCCTAACGATTGCGGCGCTCTCTTTCGACTCATCACCGAGACAGCCGAGTTTAGCAGTCAAAAGAAACACCCCGGGAGTGATGACAGGGATACAACTGTAGAAACTAGCGAAGAAAGTAAGAAACTTATATGATATAATTTACAGTAACGAAACACAAATGTTAATCTTTGAACTCTAAAAGTGTCTCAGTAACTGTTCCTTTAAGTTGCAGGCAAGACCATATCCGATGAATTAGGCAACGTTGTGGGTTTTTTTTTTGTTTGTTTGTTTTTGTTTTGTTTTTGTTTTGTTTTGTTTGTTTGTTTGTTTGTTTGTTTGTTTGTTTGTTGTTGTTTTTCATGGTGCATTTATTATGATCTTGTCGGTCTGAGACCGTTATCGTTTATATACCCATTAATATACATGTATAGTAACGGGTCCGTATATTTCATTCCCTGCTTATTATAAATAGAGTGAGCCTCCACCAAACTGAAAGATATAAATTTATATGTTTATCTCCCACTTGAGCCAGTGTATGTATCTACTTATTTCCATAATTATTCTATGCATCCGTCTACACCATCATCGCGCATTATGAAGAAACAGATTGTACATCTTCCATGTAATTTATTTATAGCGTAACGTGAGCTATAAATATTTAAATGCAAATGATTACTTTCACGCGAGCTAAACAATATATATTTCGCCCAGGTTGAAATAATGAATAACATCTATATTCTGTATAGGATCCAATCACCCATAAAGCTATAGAGTAATTATATTATTCAATTCTTTGTATCCTCAGGAAAATAGAAACGCTTTATTGAATCCGACTATTATTAGTAGTATTACTGTTTTCCCTGATCCTCACTATTTTCAGATATGCTTGAGAAGGACATTCTAAATTATTCATCATCTTTGCTAAACTAATTTCCCAGCAAAAGCAATAAGAGTAACACGTCATAGTACAATCGCCTTCATCATAATATATATGGCAACGGAATTATTTTTCATCATTCAATCCCATTGTTTTTTTGTTTTTGTTTTTGTAATGTATATGCAATGTATAACGTAGTTTCTTAATCTTTTGAATTTGAATGTTGGACATTTAATTGTTTAACCTGATTTACTACTTTAATTTGGGTTCTTTTTTGTTGTTGTTTAATTTTAATTCATATCATTTTTTTATTTCTTTTTAAAGCTAATTTGAAACAGGGTTGTAATGGTAAGGAAATACCCATGCGGGTTATGTAGTAAGTCTGTAAAATCCAACCAAAAAGGCCTTTTATGTACGCAATCATTGGATTCACTTATCATGTGCTCTCGTGCCCGTCAAAGTATATGATGACAGCACAGAAATGTTCTTAAATTGGGAATGCCCACAGTGTATAATGAAGCATTTACTATTTTATGGAGAAAATGTCACTTCTACCAATGTGCAATATAGTCCAATTAAAATATTAGATAAGCATTCTGGGTTGAAATACGATCAGCTTTCTCAGATGGGATTAAAATGTCTACATCTTAACGTTGTCAGTCTCTTAAAGCATTTTGACGAAATTAAGTCAATTTTGTGTAGTAATGATATACATTTGTTAGCATTGAATGAAACCAGATTAGACCATAGCGTAAATGATGCGGAAATCTCCGTACCTGAATATTCTGTTATTCGAAATGATCGTGACAGAAAGGGTGGAGGGGTAGCTATATATATTCACAACAGTTTGATCTTTCATGAATTAAAGTCTGTTGCCACCCACAATTTGGAAGCTTTATCATTAGTGATTGATTTAAAAAAAAAGATAAACCTTTCATATTTGTAACATGGTATCGCCCTCCAAGTTCGAAATGTGATATTCTTGATTACTATGAAACTATGTTGACATTTTTGGAAGGATTTAACAATCCTATTATCCTTATGGGAGATATCAATTTTGACATTACAAAACAACCTCTTACTAGTGGATGCAAACATTATAATGTCTATTATTGTGTATTATTATAATGTATAATATTTGGACCCCATAGAAGAACAGAGCTGTTTTATAAACAGCTCTGAAATGGGCTATCCAACCGTATTTCGTTCGTGTAATATGTAAGCTTCTAATTATGTAGGATTTTGTATTTTTTTATGATTTCGGAAATAAAAAACAACAACAACAACACCTTTACATCTGATATCAGTACGCTGAATCATGTAAATGGTTGAAATTGTCGATCAATAATTGATAAAGAACTTCAAGGAATTAAAAACAGCCATTATCAACAATGAAAAATACATATTTTATGGAGACGCTTTTGTCCATTTTGCATCGTGCAGATTTAATGTATTGCTCCAGTATTTATACTATAACAGCAATATTAAATTTCTCGAGTTGCAGATTCTGTTCAAATGCCAGTTCTTCACAAACACAGGCATTAAAATGAGGCAATTTTAGTTGATCTCCTTTTACCAATAACATTATGATGATATTCCTTGAATTTTTTTAGTCCTTTCATTATTTATTTATATAAATACAGAGATATTGGTGAATGTTCGTTAACGTAACCATATAGAGGAAAGGGGCAACCCCCTATTAATGGATATTTGGAAATTTTGTCAGCACATTACGGCTTGCAAATAATTTATTAGTCTATTTCTCGTTCAATAAATTTATCGAAATATTCGCTTGAGCTACCCCACGGTTTTTATTTTAAAATAAAAGCTGTTTACGCTATAATGGGACTTCTGATCTGATATTTATTTTATTCTCTAGTTCTAAGAAGAGATGCTTTCTCCGAAAGACCCCTCTTCTCTTTCTTTATTGTGGAGTGTTATTTCTCCAAAGAACAACTCGATCGAAACGATGGTGAAATCATTGGCTTCTCTACATTCAATGAAATGTACAGCATCTACAAGGGCAAGTCAGGCTACATGAGCGGAATGTTTGTCACCTCTAAACACCGAGGTATGTCGGTTTGAAATTAGGGGAACTTGGGAAAGAAAACAAAGTGGAAAACTATTTTTGAGACCGACGAAGTGAGAGTTAAATCAGGACGACTTCATGATTTTTGTTTTAAGAGAGTCACAATTTCTAAACTTTTCCGACAAGCAAAAAAGAGGTCAGTACATTTTGGGGTGCCTTGTTTTTTTCTTTAAAAAAATCTAACAAGGAAAAAACCAAGGGGTTCACAATTTCTGTCCTTTGTTTGTCGCAAAATTGAAAAGGGGCACATTTTTGTGTCGTGTACTTAAGGTATGCCAGTTGCGTTTCAAAAGGGGATGCGGGCCAGCTGTCCCCCCCCCCCCCCGGCCTCCTCATCCGCCAGTAAAAATGGTCTTTGTGTACAGGTTTATTCATTACAAGTTCCATTGAGGAACAGTGTTGAAGGCTAAAATATAGAGAATGACTTGTGGTCTTTACAGACAGGTGGTAGTTCTATACATGATGTAGTAGGCAAAACACGTTTGACTGCATAATCATTTTATTATCTTGATTTAGTGATCTTCTTTTTTTTCTCCTCCTTTCTTCTTGTTCTTGTTCTTGTTCTTCTTCGTCTTCGTCATTTTATTATCTTGATTTAGTGATCTTCTTCTTTTTCTCCTCCTTTCTTCTTGTTCTTCTTCTTGTTCTTCTTGTTCTTCTTCGTCTTCTTCTTCTTTTTTTCTCTTTCTTCTTTTTCTTTTTTTCTTTTTTTATCCTCCTTTTTTTTCTTCTTCTTCATTTTATTCATCTTCTTCTTTTACTTCTTTTTTTCTTTTGCTTCTCCTTCTTCTTCTTCTTCTTCTTCTTCTACTTCTTCTTCTTTGTATTATGTTCTTGGAGGGACGCAGACCGAGAGAAATACATCTATTATGCTAGTGAATGTTTGTCTGTCAGTACCGCAGTATGTCACCACGGAAACCAAAATCTAGCACATGAAAGCTTCTTCAACCCCTTTCATAGAGATCCTATTATAGGATACCTATGACTCCTATCTTTACTTCTGTCTGCTTTTTAATGTATTTGTACCCTTTCGATTTATCAGGTGAAGCGTCCTTGTTACTAAATTTTCTGAGATCGAATGGTAAACACTCCTCAAGAGGTTCATACAATGAGGCAATCTCATGTAATGCATTGATTCATTATTGAATACAGATATCAAATCCATTTGCATTAAACGAAAAGTAGGAGTAATATGTTATATTGCTATTGCTATCTTACTGTCTAACATCCATTCCCTATCAGCAAAATTGTTAATTCATGTTATCCATTCAGCTTTATGTCCAAGAGATTAGTATTTGGATACTGACAATGTATTTGGACACTGACATATATATACGTTTGTTTGTTTGTTTGTTTGTTTGTTTTTGTGCTAGGTAACCACTTAGCCCCGGTGTTGTTTAAGACTACGGCAAAGGTAATAAGCTCTTCTATTTCATAAGACGTTGCCATGCGAACAGTCATGATCCTCTTCATAACTAACCCAGCACGATAATTTCGATCTTTTATCAGGAAATTAAGTCAATTTTATTGTATTTCTATATAGATCTGTACTGTTGCTGTTATAAATGGAGTATGGGCGCGTTATCCATTATTTTCCAACTTCCTCAACAAATACACCATGTACATGATGTAGGTGGAACCAAAGAGGGGGAAAATGGCCGCCCCCCTTTTTTTGTAACAAAAGTTACCCATTTGCTGCATGTTATAAGCTCCCAGAGGATAGTGATTTTTTTGCTGTCTTTAAACATTTCGACCACCGCACTCCTTGTAATCCCAAATCCTCGTTAGTAATTTCGTAATTGATTATATTTTCCAAAGAGGGAATAGTCACATTCTAATAATTGGTTGTAACAGATTGAAAAAAAGCTCGGACACCTTCCCCCATATCCTCAAATCAATCTCCCATACACAGGCATGTCTGGATGCAGGGTGTGTCTCTCTCATGTGGGGCGTGTCGAGGTGGAACTTTGGCGGGAAAACGTTCTACCAGAAACTGGGAGCGATCAACATGACAGACAGGGAGCAGCGGGAATTCATGACGCTCAACCATGAGAAAATGACCAAGCTAGTCGACGAGTATCAACCGGGCGGTTGCGGCGGTGTTGAAATCTTATACCGATAGGAGAACACTCATCTATAGCGCTGCATGGTGATTGTGAAAGATGCAATCGCGAAATAAGAACTTGACATTCTGGAGGATATTTTCTAGAGAATTTTTTGTTGGAAAACTGATGTGCATGAACATGTCAAAGGGGCGGGCGCGGTCGCAATGTCCCCTCAACCCAAAATGTGGATATTAGGAAGAAATCGTCGGCTAATGTGAGCCTTTTATTCCTCTTCACTTACAACAACAGCAGCAGCAGCAGCAACAAAGAGAAAAACAAAAAAGGATTCTACTTCCCCCCCGATGTCAGTGCCCCCTCAATGGGCAAAGTCACGCTACGAAACTGGTCCCCTCTGCACCCCCCCCCCCCCTCACCCGTGTCATCAGCCACTGAACCTTCCGTGGCCTCCTCCCTTTACAAGTTCTTCTGTTTATGTATTAGCCCTCATGTTTTGTATCTTTTGAAATATAATAATTAAAAATGAGTTTGAATAAGGCTTATTTTCTGTGAGTATCGTTTATGGGCTGCTTCAGATCAATTTACACAGTGGAGGATTTAGGAAGGGGCACATGCGGCACATGCTCCCCCCCCCCCCTCCTGGAAGTTAAATATGCATTGTGCCCCCCCCCCCTCCCTCCCTTTTAGAACAAAAACTTTTTTATTTGTTATTTTTTATATTTTTGCTTGTCAGAGAATTATGGAGGGAAACTGGACCCCCATAACCCCGCCCCCCCCCCTTTCCCCACTGAGCGACTTTTCGAAAGCTGGCGAGACCAAAAATATACGGGTCTACATTTTCCAAAAGTTGACAAACCTGCATTTGTGTCCCCCCCCCCCCCCCCCTTATTACAAAATCCTGGATCCACCCCTGAATTTACATGTAAAGGTCAATTAAGAAATGTTGTTCTGTTACCCATTATTACTTTAATTGTTGGGGAGCTTTAGATGTTGGAAGTTTTCTTAAAAAGACAAACGAATGGGTAACTTCGAACCTTCGTGTGACCCTCTGAGTCACGTTACACGACCTTTTGTGAATACTGAGCCGTACCTAAATTTGCCAACGCTAGGGCGTAATCAGTGGCGTATCTAGGGGTTATGGCCCCCGGGGCATATAAAGAAGTTGCGCCCCCACCCTCCCCCAATGCCCAAACCTACTTGTACAAGCGAGGGAGCAAAGCGACCGAGTGGCATTTTTTGGCATTTTTAACCGTAAAAAGCACAATTTCTTGTACATTTTACCCAGGAAATGTTTCAACTGACCACTATATACGGTAGAGAAGTTCGGATTTTGTACATTGATAAACGGTTTTCTATTCACTCCCTTCTAAAATTGGGAACGAAATTAACGAAAACCCTTGAGAAATACTCGAGGAATTTAGCAAATCGACTGAAAGTTAGGATTTCTTTTAAATGTTGACCCTCTGCAAATGCTGTTTTATGCATTTCATCCTATATTGGGGGCGCAATACTTAGCTAGAGGCAGATGATACTTATACATGATAGCGAGCAAAGCAACGACAATTACATCTTTATTTTTGAATTTTTAGATCCTGACAGACAATAATTATGCGAGGGAGCAAAGCGATCGAGCTTTAGAAAATTTTTGCATATTAAACCCTCAAAACCTGGATTTCTTATGCATTTACCCTACCGATGGGGGGGGGGGGCATTATGCTTAAGGATTGTGGTTTTTCTTCATTTTCCCTCTCTTTTTTTTTCTTTCTCTCTTTTGCGTTTTTTGCGCCCCCTCCAAGTGCCGCCCGGGGCACGTGCCCCCCTGCCCCCCTAGATACGCCACTGTGGGGGTGCCACCCCATCCAAATTTCTGTCGGCAAATGCGCCACCTCTGCCGGCCAGGTGCTAGAATATCCACACATTTGGGTAGCGAGGTTCCCCGATAAAGTTATGTAACGTCTGTATGTAACTTATGTACATTTTCACTACGAAAAGTAAAAATTGAAAAGTTGACATTCGGGCAAAAGGCAAAGTTCCGATATTCGGGCAACCACAACTTCATATTCGGGCAACATAGTGAGTTGCCAGAATATCCACATATTTTGGGCAGCGAGGTTCTCAGATAATTATGTAACATCTGTATTAACTTTCGTACATTTTCTCTACGATTTTTTTTTTAATTGCTTGCTGGCTTCGCTCGCTCGCAAAAACTAGAAATTGAAAAGTTGATATTCGGGCAAAAGGTGTCCCCCTTCGGAAATAGGCTACATCCCCCTCCCCTGAGGATTTTCAAAGTTCATATATTCGGCAACCACCACTTCATATTCGGGCAGCGAGGAGAAAGAATGTCCACATATTTGGGCAGCGAGGTTCCCACATAAAGTTATGTAACGTATGTATTTAACTTCTGTACATTTCCACTATGAAAAGTAGAATTTGAAAAGTTGATATTCGGGCAAAATGCGTCAGCCCCCTCCTTGCGAAAATTGGCCTGTATGGTCCAAATCTCTTCATATGTGATTTTCTTGTATCATTATTTGTGGTAGAGATTTGGATGAAGCATTTTTGTCGGCAAATTTGGGTGTCACACCCTAAAGATTTGTCGGCAAATTGGGTTTCACCCCCCCCCCCCCATTCAAAATGTTCTATCGACGCCCCTGGGGTTCAAGGTGTCGTTATTCGTAGATTTTCTGTACTTCTTTATAAAGTGTCGAGTAAACTGGACCCGACACTTCGCAAATAAGAGGGCCAGAGCGGGTATTTCACCAATGTTACACCCTACCCTTCCTGAATTTAGGGCTTAGTATAGTATTCACGAACGTGATCACACCATGACGTAGGTCTACTAGGCAAGCTTGCCTATTACCTCCTAGATCACACGATGGTTCGAGGTGAGCCCTATAATCATGATAGTCTGGGAGCCTGTCCTGGAATAGTCACTCCATTTCACCCATAAGATTTGACCCCGTAAAGTTACTTAGACCATCTACTAGTATAAGTCATTGACAAAAAGGTTGTCAGCCTGACCGAAGCCGTCGGGTTTAGCCCCCAGAGCCCCCCAAAGAAGCCCCATAGTCGGGTCGATTTCACCCCATCTAATCTCCCCCCATGCCCCAAACTTTGCTAGTAGGAAGTAGTATGACTGGACATTACAAAAACAAAATGACAAAATTTCCGTCGGGATGGGATCTCATACGGCCCCTAAATATTGTCAAAGGACACTTTGAGGATTTCATTTCTGGGGGTCTGACACCCCCTTCCCGATGAACAATTTTGTCAGTTTTATATGATTGGAATGGACATCCGTAGATCTTCCTTCTGACCAATTTTGGTCCCTGGGATTCAAGGGGAAAATTTTACCCCAATTTTTAGGGGCCGTCTGACACCTCATTCTGACAGAAATTTTTGTCAGTTTTTTGTGTTTTGTAACGTCCAGTCATAATACTTCCTCCTGACAAAGATGGGGTGAAATCGACCCGACTTTGGGGTTTCTTTTGGGGGCTCTGGGGCCAGTAAACCCGACTGCTGCGGTAAGGCTGACAACCTTTTTTGGCAATGACTTATAATTATGGTCTACGTAACTTTGAGGGGTCACATCTTATGGATAAAATGGGATGACTATTTCGGGACAGGCTCCTGGCCCATTGGCGGTCGACCCCCCCCCCCCCCCCCCCCTTTGGAAGAAAAGTATGCATGGAGGGGGGTCATCGAAGTGAAGCGCAAATGCCTAATGGCCTAATTGCCTCCGTTACCAATAATTTGGTGATTTGGTAATTTTCAAGAAGTAGAAGGTTAATATTTCATCTCTTTCGCAACATTAACAGGTCCTAGTTGTTTGATTTTACAAAAAATAAACAAAACCTCCTTGTACTTTTGGAGAGAGAAAAATCAGGGATCCTGGAGTAAAAGGCTACGAAAACATGTGTTCGGTATTTTTCTGCGACTTTATATAGTTATAGTTATATCTGACTGAGAAAGAGGTCGCATAAAGTGAGGTATGTTTAAAAGAATTGTAACCCTTTTATTTCATTGTAAAGATATAAATCAAAAGTATCGTACTGTATTGATCCCAAGGCCAGGGCTGGAAGTAACAAGAATCTAAATTAGTTTAAATGACGAGTATCGCGCGACGCGATGTTGACATTCATGACATTATTTACAGTCCCACACATTTATAATTTTTTGTGTGAAATAAATTAAAGGAGCTTGAGAATAACTGAATGAATGGTCATTGATGGTTTTTTAATTTATCTGAGAATGTAATTGCACCCCCCCCCCAAAAAAAAAATCCTGCAATTTTATTCAAGCTTTTTAACATGTTTAACTGTTAAAAGTTAAACTTTTTAAAATTAATTTCAAGAAAATGAATCAACAGTCATATTCCTGAGTCATAGCAAGGAAAGTTAACGTCTCTTTAAATTTTTGGAATTAGATCTAGATAAGAATGAAGAATGTTAGAGTCTTTTCATTCCTAAAGATAACTGGACAATAATCTCAGCAGTTTAGATGTAACTTGTTACGATCTTAGATCTACAGTGAAAAGATGTATAGCCTCGGATCAGATGACTGATTTTTTAGGTCAAGATCTCGCCAACTTCATTTATTTTTCTCATTGTTTTTGTTGTTCTTCCAATCCTTAGTACCATATTCCCAACAAAGAAAAGTTAACCTTCCTTATTTCTGAAAATCTTTATCCTAGTTTTAATTTTGAATTTACAATTACAGGTGAGAATCCAAGAGAAAAGTTATCAGTGAGCTGACAAATTATATCCTCAAGTAAATAAGTACACTTCCTCCAAGCTCCACGACCCCAAGATGCCATCAAAAAGCAGCAAAGGGAGGAAGAGTGTTGCTGGCAACACACCAAGGCCGTTGGCAACCCTGTCAGGAGCCGAAGATGATGTTTATTGGGAGGTGCAGAGAATCTTGAGGAATCAGGTGTGTGGATCTGAACTACCGACGAGTTTACCACATCTACAGGATCAGAGAAGGTAAGAGTACAAGGAAATGTACACAATGACTCCGATAGCTCGTTTCGCGAGAAACGACAGTAAATTACGGATTTCATTTTTGGAATTATCTTTTCCAACATCGGTGAGTTGAACTTATTGTATTTCTTGGATATGTTGGGGTTGTTTTTTGGAAATTAAATGCCAAGTTTGAGTGAATGTTGGTGACTTCTGTGCAGTGGTGTTTGAAAAAGTTGAGGTGTATGACTGCCTAGATTCTACACATGAAGTATAGTCATGTAGCTATGAGTGACCCCAATGGAGATGGGCAAGGTCATGAAATAGTATTCTAAGATTTAGAATATATCAAAAAGATAGACATTACATATCCTGGCAAAACAAAGGATTTTGAAAATACATGAGAGGCATTCAGACCCACAGAACATGAATTTATCATGATGGTTCAGCTGTATTGGTCACAAGATGTTGAAGAATTATTTCAGAGGTAAGCAAAATTCAGAGATAAGCATTTTTGTATTGAGGTCAAAAGTTTTACTCTTGTTAGAAAAATTAATGCAAATATGCTTTGATTTATGACATAATTATTTATGAGTTATTTAGCATGCATGCAAAAGCAAAACCATTAATATTAATATGAATCAAATTTGTTTTTCATGCCACTCACTGTAGGCATTTGTTGGATATCATAGAGCGATGTGCTACTCAAGGAGAGAGCAACTCGGCCTTGGTGATTGGTCCTCGTGGAAGTGGGAAATCAATGGTAAGGGTTTGAAGATTTGAATACAGACTCGTTTTCAAACAGATGATGTCCCTGAAAAAATAATATCTTTATCATGTCAAATGCTGGAATAGTTTTTCCATCTGAAATTTTAACTGGATTTTGATCATATCAGGTTGATTTTATTTTGTACTGTAAAATTTGGGGTTATATTTTTAAATTGAGAGTCACACATTTGGAAATATATTAAACCCAATATCTAATATCTGGTGTAATAGATATCTCACTAAATGTTGGCTATTATTTGAAAGTATGCAAAACTGTGTAATCCTTTAGTTTGGTATCTGACTTATATCAATATCGGGAAGCAATAGTAAACTATAATGTAAAAGTTGACCCTGTTTTTCTTACAAATACTGTTCTACTGCTAATCATTTCCTTTCCTGAAATATCAGCTATAGATTTGGTTTTAGATATAAATGATTTAACTCAAAAAGATAATCTAACAGGTCTTAACTTTTAATTTTCACTGCTTAACATTGTTTTTTTGCTGTGCTCTAGGCCAGTGGCAGAGATTGAGAGAAAACAAGCTAAAAAGAAAAATCATTGAACCCTTTAATCTTGTTCATTTAATTTTGTACATTCGAGTGATCCATAAATTTCTTATTGGTTTCATGTCGTGCAAAACCTTTTTTTTTTTTTTTTGAATGTATGAAGAGATGTTTAACATCATCTGAGCAGACTCTCCATACACTAGGGACTACTGGCATGACCAGCTGTCATCAATTACATGCATGTACATGTGTCTGTTGATACCTGTTGTTAACAATTGTTAAATACAGTGAAACCTGTATAGAAAGGCTGCCCAAGGGAGACAAAAAGCGGTCTTTATAGGCAGTGGTCTTTATACACATGTTTCCTTTAACACATGTTTCAGTAAAAGTGGTCTTTATAGACATGTGATCTTTCTATACAGGTGGTCTCTAAAGTAGGTTTGACTTGTACCCCCAAAATTCTTGTTTTATAGTTGCTGAAGCATGTCCTGGCTGAACTGAAGAAGAATCGTAAGATCTTCACCAACCTGCTGCAGGTCCATCTGAATGGTCTGCTCCAGACTGACGATAGGATCGCCATCCAGGAGATCACCAGGCAACTCAAGTTGGAAAATGTGGCTGAGGACAAAGTCTTTGTGAGTTGTGAGAATGAATAATTGACACAGATATGATATGATATCCCTTTGAAGCGTGTTTTAATTTTTAAACACATTTTTTAATGGAATGTCCAGAAACTTAGACTTCCTACAGTTACATGAGATGTTACCCAGGTCTAAGAAATGTGCATTAAAGGGTGCCAATCAACAAAAATATTTTGCTCCTTCTGTTTGGGTCTCCATATTCAAAATACGAGCTTCAAAATTTACTTCTTTAAAAAGATATTGCAAGTTTACATACACCCAATAAACATAAAAGCTACTAGGGAGTAGTCTAGTTGACGCACCTGAACACGCTCACATAGAATAGGGCACACACTGAACCCAAGTCTGACTTGGGTTCTTGGGTTCTTGGGTTCTGTACATCAGGTATTATGTTATCCTTTATTTTCTTCATACTTGTGAAATGTTAACCCAAACAATGCCAGGTATATTTTTGGGGGGTTGATTTTGCACATTCTAGCTGTACACAACTTACTTTTTGAGGTGATTGGTACACTGTTGAGAGTTGCCTGTATCATTGTCATCTTTGTAAATTTGGTTAGTTCTATGACATAAACTTATAACAAGCCAACTGAAAGCAATGGTATTATTGTAAACTTAATTTCACCTCTGCACAAATTGTGAAGTTTTGTGAAATTAATCCTTTCAGGTTCTACCAAATTTCTTAAAGACAATTCTGAAGAGTAGTCTGGACAAGAATTCTTCCACTGTTAATGGACAGGACATAACTGTACCGATTTCTTTTATTAGGCTGTTCATATTTTTTGACATTTGCAGGGCTCCTTTGCTGAAAATCTGGCATTTCTGCTTGAGTCTTTAAAGAAGGGTGAGATTATTTGATTATTTTGTTCTTTAGTATTAATATGAACTGTTTTGATTAACAAGTATCAGAAATGGAATTATTCAATGTTGTGTGATTAGAGAAAGAGTGAATTGAGATACCCAGTTCAGTTCAACGTTATGGAATTATGTTTCTGCAGCACATTTCAGACTACATCTGCAGACTCATTACTGGTAATATTACTTACGTCAGCTCCTTCAGCAAAGATAATTAGAAGTTATTAGCATCTGTGAAATCTTTCTTGAAGTAACAAGAAAACAAAGATATTTATGAAGGCCTTTTTTTATTTTAAACCCTTCAATTCTTGACTGCCAATTTCAATTTAAGAGAATCTGAATTTTGAGTGATATTTTGAAAAGTGTTTTATCGATTATGCTAGTGAGAATTTTTTTACGTTGTCTTAACAAATATAAATAAGCATCATTGGTTAGTGACTGGGCATAAGTGGATGCGTTCGTGAATAATTCACTGACACATTCACACAAGCTCCTATGAAAAGCATTTATTCCGTCTGATTTTTCTGAATCCCCTCGCAAGTTCACTTTGTCGATCATCCTAAAAGTGACATGTGCGTTTGAATAATCCGTCAGATTCGAGTGGAGCCCAGTCCATCCTGTTCATTGTGGATGAATTTGATCTGTTTGCACACCATAAGAACCAAACACTCTTATACAACCTCTTTGATGTGTGTCAGTCAGCCCAGACACCCATTACAGTCATCGGAGTCACCTGCAGACTGGTAGGCTGTAGTATTATATGTCTGTCAGATTGTTTCGTGTACATGAGAGCAGAGAGAGGAAATACAGTTATCCGTGCAGAACCCGAAGTCGCATAAGTCGAACTTTTCCCAAGTCGAATCAATTTTTTTGACCAAAATATGCAAAACGTGTTATTTACTTTCCCCAAGTCGAAATTTGCATAAGCCGAACTATTTTTTGCGGTCCCAACAGATTCGACTTATGCATAGTTAACTGTATCTCATTGTAAATAAGCTTTACAGAGAGTGTATCCCTTTTGAAAAGTTTTCCAAAAATCGTGAAGTTTGAACCCGTGACAGTTTCACTGCCAATGGTCCACCACTTCACATCAAGGCCCTGTTTCATAAAACTTGTTATCAATAACAACTGCCTTATTTCTATGACTAATTTGCTCTCAGCCATTCAGATTCAAGGATTCCAGTAGCTTATAGCAATTATTGTAACTTGTTATTGATAACAAGTTTTATGAAACAGGACCCAGATGAAGGTGCCTGAACCACAGACATTGAAACTGTCACCTTTGGGATGTGTCTTAGAACTTTTACCTATTTGACTGCTTGTTCCTCTGTAGAGCAGAAATCTTGACTAATTATTTTTAATTTCCTTGTCTTTTCTAGGATGTTGTGGAACTGCTGGAGAAAAGGGTCAAATCTCGCTTCTCCCACCGGCAGATTCATGTCTTCAACACTCTGACCTTTGACCAGTACTGCGATGTCTTCAGGGAAACCCTTATGCTGCCCTCTGGCTTCATGGACAAAGCATTTGCAAAAGAATGGAACAAACACATTGAGGTATGTGACTCTAACAAAAGAAGTTCCATCCAAACTTGATCTTGTTACTGCTGAGAGAAACACATGCTGGGCCCCGTTTCATAAAACTTGAAACTGCCTCATTTCTATGACAAATTTGCTCTCAGCCAATCAGATTGAAGGATTTCAGTAGCTTTTATAACAATTATTGTAACTTGTTATTGATAACAAGTTTCATGAAATGGGTTCCTGATCTGACAAATGAAATATGCCTATTGCACATGAGGCACCAGTTTGATAAAACCTTCAAAGGCAATTCAGTGCATGTACCAGTAATTCAGTGCAGTGTTTGCTCTGTTCAATTCGTATTTACTTTTTGTGTGGTTTCACTCTCACAAGGCACATCAAAGATAATGGCAATTGTTGATGTCCTGCATCAACAAACTTACCTGACAAAAAGTATTAACTCTCTTTATGAGCTGTTTCCAATAAAAACAGATCAAGAAAGGAATAAACATGCACTTTTTTCTGTAGATGATATCATTAGGACTGAAAACTGATTCAACTGCCATGATTTTTATACTGTATCTGATATTTTGGGGGAGAGAATAGCTTGTCTTTCTTCTCAAAGTTCAAAATGGATTCATGAACTGTGAAGTCATGAAACAGTATTTGTATCATGTAGACATGTGTTATGAAATGGTAGTTTTGATCCATGATTAAAAACTTGGTGGTGCAGGAAGGGTGTAAAATAATGGAATATTAAGACAAGAATGCAACATTGCTCCACTATATTCAAATAAAAGTGACTTTTGAGCATGAGGTTTACCCTAGATTAATCCTTTGGGTTTTTTTTTTATAACAACCAGATGCTGACTGAAGATTCAACCATCACAGAGACATTACAGAAGACGTATGGCTTGGACAAATCAATCAGGAGTCTCTACAGTCTAATGGTAAGCTCTATGAGGTCAAAGATAATTTTGTTTGTTTGTTTGAAAAGATTTTATTTTCTGCATTTCAATCAATTCTCAAATTACAATAACAGAAATAACAAATCAATTGCCATATAAACAAATTAAATTTACACTTTGTTGATTAAAATCACTGTCAGTAAATTGCATATATAATTTACAGATGTACATGATAAATGTAGGCTAATTTATGCGATATAAGTTACAATTGTTATGTGAGGTATTACAAAATAATTTGCAGAATCAAAGAATCATACAAAGAAATAATACATGAATGATATTTATATGACCCGAGATACACATTATGTACAATTGTATATTGGAGTCTATTTTGAAGCAGAAGGCCGCCGTTATAAGCGGAGCTTGAATGAGACGGTCGGCCAAAATAAATATCTAAAAGTACTTAAGAAATTTATGATGGGCCATACAGAAATTCAGTAAAGTCCAGTTTTATGTTAATGATTTTAAAGTCATAAATAGAAAAAAAAAATATTTAGGGGGCTAGATGTGTCGTGGTGCTTGTGCGTGTTAGTGTGGACGCGCGCGAAAGTGTGGATGGCCAACAGATAGTACTTCCAAGAATATTATAACTTCTATAATAAATGCGTGGGAGAAGATAAAATGCTAAAGTACCAATTTATTACTATAAAAAAAGGGGGATGGACCAGTATTTGCGTTTTGTTGAGTATGTGTATTTTAAATTGACAGGTTAAATGTAGTTTTTATACTGCGTTGTATTGTGTCAGAATGTATTTTTTCATATTTGCCTTAATAAAGGAACAGAGAGAAGTGCACTGTTTTATGTTTTGAGGGAGTGAGTTCCAAACATCGGGTCCGTTGTGTCGAATTGATTTGTGGGCCAATAGCAGTTTGGGATTGTTCAAATAAAAATCATTATGATGACGCGTGGGGTATGAATCAACGTCTGTATTAACGGAAAATGCGTTATGGAAAAGGGGAAGTAAATTTTGGGTGTATTTGAACATATAAATTGCTGTTTGATATTTGTGAACGTCATTAATTTTAAGTGTTTTCAATAGGGAAAATAATGGATTAGTGTGGTCTAGATAATTAGAATTGGTACAAATTCGGAGCGCCTTTTTTTGTAATAAGAAAATTGAATTAATTTTGGTTTTGTTGCAGTTACCCCAAACATTGTTATTGGGTATTGCAATATATAATATTCGGTAAAATTAGTGCATTATATAACATAATGAGTGCCTTTTCGTTAAGGTATTTTGGTCTACGAAGAACTCTGGTGGCTTTTGATATTGACGTAATTACATTGTAATTGTTTGTGTGATCATTCCAGGTTAAATTGGAGTCAATGGTAATGCCTAAGAATTTTGTTCATTTTTTTTCAATAATAGGCAAATTATCAATAGTAGTGTTTTTAGGCATGATGGATTGTGAATGAGAAACACTAAAATTTATTACAAGTTTTATCGATATTCAGGGATAGTTTACTACATTTAAACCATGTAGAGATTTAGCAAGTTCCAAGTTGAGAGTGTCAATTAATATGTTGAGACTTTTGTGTGAATAAAATATACTAGTGTCGTCCGCGAACAATACGTAGGTGAGAAGAGATGAGGAATTTATTGATGGCAAATACTTTACACAGTGCTCCACCCCCACATTTTCACATAGGAACTGATATATTTTTTTCTGGTTTGTATGCATAGGCTCCCTGTTTAAATTATGAAGTTTAGGGGTTACAGAGTTAACCCCTTTCTACAGAAGCCGAGCGAGGTGCTCAGTCTGTGACGGAGGGCTTCTACAGAAGCCGAGATTTATGCCTAATATGTTGACAAAGTTTTCCAGCTAACTATCAGCTCTTATGCGCTAAAATTCTTAGTAGTATTATGTAGATATATTCATTCACAATACCCGTTAAAAAAACATGAGGTTACGTGGAGAAAAATCGAGAAAAATAGGATTTCGTTTCAACTTTACCCGAAATTCTTGTTTGGGATCGTAAATCCTGTATACATACAGACGTACGCGTACGCGTCCGCTCCGATCATGTTATTTCCATAGTCTAGAGCTCCGATCACGTGATATCATAGCGTTCAGAGCGCTGATCGATCTTGACAAAAAGCTACAGCTACGTTATGTGCATATTCACTACATTTACACTCCTGACTTCGATCCTGACGTTGTTTACTTATTTATTTTTTATCTAAGGCATTTTTCATCAACTGATTTGAAATAAGCACATGATTTGTTGTTTCTCGTAGGAATTAAATTGCTGTGCACCCATCAACTATACTACCTTTGATTGGTTGTTTATTGATTTTTATAGTAAATGTATTTATATTTTAAAGGAGAATTAACCTAAAAAAATACAGACGAAAGTGTTCAAAGGTGTTATTTATTCCTACTTGTTAGACTATATGGCTTCGCGTCAAAATTTACGATATCGATACGAATCAAGATTTTCTGAGCAAAATTTATCATCTGCCCGCAACATGTATCGTCTGCTAGCAGTACATGGGGGCCGCCATTTTTTTTATGTGTACATGAAGATTTTCTTAATCCAAATGCCCAATTGCCTCTTTCAAAATTAAAAACCCGTTTGAGATTAAAAATATAGAATAGATATGTCAATTTATTTTTAAACTGAAGATTTCCTTATATATTTCTGTTGAAAATCGATATTCGCTTAATAGAAATCTATTTTCTCGATACTGTGACGCATGGGACGGAGCAAATTAATTCAAATTTATGGATGCTTCTTCCCCGAGCATCTATAGCGGCAAACTATGCATTCACCTGCTTTCGGATAATGGACTTGAAAAGTCAGAATGCATGCTGCATATATTATGTTCTTCTCTGTTTGGCAAACCCAAGAAAATAGATTTTTGTTAAGCAAAACCAGACAATTTAAATATATAATTATAAAGATTTAATTTTTATAATACATGTAAACACCCACTTTATATTTTTTTGTCACATATGGGATTTTAGGTAATGAAGAAAAGCAATTTAGGTTTTGGATTCAAAATATCTTCTTGACTGGAACATTTCTCAATGGTTCATGTACAACTCCAAATCAGCAAGAAAATGGCAGCCCCCATGGAAATGAGGAGGAGACGATAACGGGTGTTGGAATATCTTTATTTACACCCTTTTCTGATTATCTTATTAGAAAATGATTTAGGCCAACAAGTAGGAATATATTACACCTTCCAATATAAGTACATTTGTAATTAGGGGTTGATTCTCCTTTAATGTTTTTAGGAAAGTGTGTACTAGATGAGAGCTATAGAAGATAGAGCCAGAGAGAGAGAGAGAGAGAGAGAGCCCCTCCCCCCTCCAATCCATCCCGGTCAATGACAAGAAATTGCCTCCCTGTTCCAAACATCATGTGCTTTGATAACTCGACGTCGCTCCTTATAATCCAAGTTCATAAGATAAAATAAAAGGAGCTTGCTCAAGGATTATATCAATTGAAATTGGCCAATTCAGCGCTTCATTGATCAATGAACCATTCACTCTTTTCTAAAATCCAAGTTAATAAAATAAAAGGAGCTTGGTCAAGGGTTATATCAATTGAAATTGGCAAATTCAGCGCTTCATTCACGAATTTCAATGAACCTTTTCAAAATGAAACGCTTTCTCAGTTCCGTGGACTATACTAACAAGGATTAGCGTTTTGAAAGAAGAGGAAGTAAACGTAGGTCGACCTACTGAATACATGTATACATGCATAGAATGTACTGTAAACATGCGCTGCCATGCTATCAATATGATAAAACTACAACCCCAAGAATTACGGGAACCCAATTATAATTCCATTTTCTCGACGAACAAAAATTAATGCACATTTTGAAATTCACAGTACAGCCCGTTAAATGGTTATCCTGATGACTGGGATTTGTGTCAAAAGGATAATCATAATATTGCATACTTTGAAAGCTTTAATTTCATGCATCTTTATTTTATTCCCGATTCCGTCATCTGCTGTAAAAAAAAAATAATAATAATAATAATAATAAGGGGGAAGGCGTGCTGTTATTGCAGATATTGCAACATCACTATAAAGATATATTGATTTGGTAATTAACTCAGCTGTAAGCCTATATTACAATAAACTTAAAACTCACACATTTTCTTTTTCTAACATGTGTTTATTAACCGTCCTGACATGATATATTGTCATCAATTTCTTGTCACGGCCAGGAAAGGGGGTGGGCGACTAGAAATTACCATCATTGATTGCTATACTATCGGGATCGCCGATCGCCATTGTTGTCATTGCCCCCCCCCCCCCCCCCCATCGCTGTTATTTTTTAAAAACATATTTCTTTTTCGTTTTAGTTTCTTTATGATTCTTGTCATTATCCAACTCAACTGTTGTCTTTCTGTTTCAATATTTTCCTCAGTATCTCGAAACATACAATGAATTACTACACTCTCGATATCATGCTCCTTTCTGTTGTTCTCTTTATTTTCAAATCGATCAAACTCTGATAAATAGCCAAAACCTTTTATAATAAAAATTGCATGCAATGCGGAAATAAAACGCACTGAAACAAAGTTTTAATTGCACGAAATTCCTGACGAGTTCAGAGAGAGAGAGAGAGCAGGCGGCATTGAGATGTGATAAAGTATTATTTTGTTCCACTCACTGTTATTCATTTAGCTTTTTCCCATTACAAACAAAACAAATCACATATGTGTACATGATTTTAATAAATTGTTTTATTGATAAAACAACTACATAGGGAAAAAAGCGTTGAAAGAGAGATGGATAGATGGAGAAATAAACGAATGAAGCGGGAGAAATAAAACAAATCATGAGAAATGTATTGGAAAGTAAATAGGATTATTTTTGTCTTATTGAATAAATAATGTTCATCTGAAAACACAGTTCCCTGATACATGTGATATAGAAAGCATTTAGAGTGATCATGTCACAATGCTGGTCAGAATACGACTACAAAATGAGTCGGAAACACGTGTAAAATGCAGGGCGCAATGCATGACTTGGCAGATAATCGCCCGAGCATTAGCAGACGACAATGGGGGCCAATGAATGGGGTATCGATCGAACCAAGGAGTTATCACAGACCTTGATCTAACCGCGTGTGCGACGGCGTTTACGCAATTTGTATTGTAAGTGTACTGAAAAGGAAGGAAGCGAAGCTTCAACAAAATAAGACGGTTTTTCCCCTGTAAAATAACAAACCATATTTTTTGTTTCGATAAACAAAACTTATATTTTTAGAAGGAGAAAAGTCTGACCTTTCATGTTTACATTTACTAAAAATGACGAAAATGACCGAGTGAGGTGCAATGAGCAATCAAAGTAGAAAGCACCTCCAAATTTCCCATTACCGGCAATGTAACCGAAATCGCTCCGTCACAGGGAGAACAATCGCTGTGCGCGGGCTCGCACTCAAAAGGGTTAAAGGTTAGGGCCCTTGTGTACCAGACCCCCATTCCTGTCAAGCCCTGCTGAACATATTCAGTGTTTGCTGTAGAAGGTCAATGCAGCACCATATATACATTCTTGTACGATTGGTTTGGACTTTAATTAGGCAGTTTTCTTACTGTATGTAGCATGCTTTAAAAAATGAATGAATAAGGGAGTTCCAGCGGAAGAAGATTTGTGCCCAGTTTGAAGATGAAATGGACTTTTGACCTTAAATATGACATTTGATGGTTCATTTGATAGGCATGTATAGAAACTTAGAGGCACAGCAAGGGTTCAAGAAGGCATTGCGGATCAGAAATTATAAGAAATACACATTTTCATTCACACAGATTCCTGCAGATACCCATGTCCAATCAAACCAGTGCATACTAATTTGTGTGATGGATGGATTTTTGTGAATTCTCTTTGGCTACCCCCCCCCCCCCCCGTAAGATCCATATGTTCGAGACACATATGTCCTACATTCTTAAATTGACGCCTTCTTTGTTGGGAGAAACAAAATGAAAAAATAATTTACTTGTAAGCAAGGCTATCAAGGTATGTTGTATGATTAACAAATGGAATGGATTTTCTATAAAACAACGCTATAGTTTATTTGTTTGACAGGTTATGTTAACGTAAACATTTGCTTGCTTTGCAGCTGTTGCCAATTTCAAGAATCTGTGTAGATCATCCGACATTTGAAGGTCATCAACTTCTGGAGAGCCGGAAGTTACACAGTACTGATTCAAAGGCTGCTATGTTACATGGTATGATGATTTTTTAATGAGAAAAACAATACTGATTGTACTCTTTGACAATACATATTTTATTCAGTTAGACCTTCCTCTGAATATCTATCTCTTTTTTAAATCTCCCCATCTCTCTCCTTTTAATTTTCATATATTTTCATTCTTCTCTTCATATTATTTTTTTCTTTTTTTTTCCTGCTCTGCTCTCCTCTATCTTTTATACTTTCTCTTCTTGATTTGCCTCACTCTTTCTGATCAACGCCTGTCCCTATTGTCTCTTCCTTCGTCTTCGTTTTCCAGTACAAAAGAAGAAAGATGCAACTTCAGAAAGTTTTGTATAGTACAATTTGAAAAGTACAATTTCTTTAGAATAAAGAGGGTTTTGTATGTGAAATGCAGAGATTCTTTGTTTCACAAGAACCTTGTGATAGGGATTTTAAAATGGGGTTTCTGATGTCCTAAGGCCACCGCAGAACTTATTATCGGTCTGCGATCCAATTTGTGAAATAAATCGCTATGGCATTAAATATTGGCATTCTAACAAATGAAATCTACTCTATTCAGGTTCTGAAAAGTAATATGAATACTAAACATAGGGTTTTGGTGAGCTGTCAGCTTTCTACAGGGAATAAGGGCAAAATTAGTTTCAAATCGTAGGCTGTCTTACGATTTTTGTGACGTCACTACGACTCAGAGCCGATGTGCCCATTCCACCGACTAGAAAACTTGGTAAAGGCCATATTATCGATTTCACTTTCTGTATGACTATTTAGACCCTCAATCAAAAACATTTTTCATTTTGAAATGATTACATTTTCTTCTGAAATTGAATCGCAGACTGATCGTAAGGTGTGCGTGGCCTTTATGAAACCTAAAAATGTGCTGTTGATTCAGACAAGTTTCTATGACACATTCAGGCAGCAAAGTTCTGGCAGCCATCGCTAAATTTCCTAAACTAATCAAATTCCTAACTTCAACCTTGGACCAAACTCTAACTCTAACCCTGAAACTAACCTTAAATGAAATTACAACCCTCATCGTAACTGTACATATTTGATGAAATGAAGCTTTTAATAAATGTCACAGGAGGGAATGTCGGTTCATGATTTATGAGATATGTCATTTACTATTTTAAATGATGAACCATTCGCGATAAATCTCGGGTTGTCTCTCTTGAAATATAGTCGCATTTATCCAGAAATCAGAATTTACCTCTGATATAAATTTTTTCTTACCCAAGATTGATAACCAGTGTTTATAGATACAGTCAAACCTGCATTAGCGACCACCTGTAGGCTGTACAGAAAGACCACCCGTCTATAAAGACCATCATTATACCCCCACCAAACGAAGTTTGAAGGGGGTATACAGGAATCAGTCAACGGTTGGGCGGTCGGTCGGTCCGTTGCAAATCTTGCGGATCGAACTACTTTCTCAGTTTTCGACCAAAGCTCATGAAATTTGGTACACACATTGGTCTTGGTGGGAAGATGTGCAAGACATATTTTTCGGATGAGTCAGAATCTGCGTTGCCATGTTAACGGCATATTTATGGCAGAAAATCAAGGAAACACCTTGCGGATCGAACTACTTCCTCAGTTTTTGACCGAAAGTCATGAAATTTGGTACACACATTGGTCTTACTGGGAAGATGTGTACAACATATTTTTTGGATGTGTTGGAAGCTGCGTTGCCATGGAAACTTCCTCAGTTTTCGACCAAAAGTCAAGAAAGGCTGTTGTCACGGGGCGGGGGTATTAATCATCATCTTCAGTGATATTTCTAGTTTTTGTTTCCTTTGAAAAGTGTTTCTCATTGGAACCTGTACATAAAGACCACCTGCTCATAAAGACTGCTTTTCTTGTCTCCCTTGAGTGGTCTTTATAGACAGGTTTCCACTGTATATCTATCATCCTCATCTGTGTGTGATAACACAAGTGTAATTATCTTGTAGGAGTGTCTATTCTACAGCTGTGTCTTATCATTGCCATGCGTCACCTCACAGACCTCTATGAGGGAGATCCATTCAACTTTGAGATGGTCTATAACGGTAAGTAGCTTCCGAAAAACAAATTAGTTTATAATAAGAATCCGTCTTTGCATGTGACATTGTGATATAGCATCCCTACACCCTAGATTTAGCTAGCTGTTATCAGCGCACAGTGCATTTCAAGGATTACATCCTGCCAGGTACCCATTCAATACCTGGGTTGAGAGAAACAAGTGTCTATAAAATGTTTTGTCCAATGACATTCCAACTGGGCTGAGATTCAAACCCTCAACCTTGGATTGAGTGTAAAGTGACTGAACCACTAAACCACGATGCTCCCACATTAAACCAATGTTAAGGCCACAGCATGTCTTACAACCAACTTCAACTAGATTTTCTTTAATGAATTGCATTATGATTAGGTAACATGAGATTAAGTCATGTAAATTGTGTCGGAGTTCCCAAATGGTCATATAAATAAATTGATTGGTACTTTTAGCCTTGCAGTCGTAGAAAAAGGTCAAATCAGCGGGTGGTATGATGCCGCTACAGTTAGCAGTTTATGGGGCCTTTTCTCCAACTTAAAGTCCCACACCACAGAGCAATTTCGGGACTACTACTCATTTAACAATTCAGGATGTTAGTCAGGAAAAATTGGCATTTTCAAAATTCCACATCTGTTCCTAGCTATTTCAATTTCTTTCAGACTTCAGTCCTAGTAAGGACAAAATATGTTTGGTGGCCTTACATGCTAGCAGATATAAAAACTAAACGTGTTGGGATATGTTACGGATAATGATATGAGGTTTGAATGAAATTACCACTTCTACATTAATTCTATGTTGGAAAGCTTAATGTGCCCTTGTAGCTGTGGAAAACTCTCATAACTTATAGACAAGAGGTGTACAAGAATCAAATACATAAGAAATATTAATAATACAAGTTCTTTGCAGATTTTGAAACAAACTTTTTGTCCAACTTGTGATATGAGATGTTGTCAACATCTCATATTGATATAATTTTTCTCTCTCTCTCTCTTTTCTTTGGCAGAATACCAGAAGTTTATCCAGAAGAAGTCACATACGGTCCAGCAGTTTGACAAATCCGTTGTTTTGAAGGTATGGCTTTTTCAAGCATATTTCTAAATATAGTTTGTTTCAACACTATCCCCAAGTACAATTCAACATATTTGCTGAAATATTCATCTGCACATTATTTTTCTCTTTTATAGGAGGTACTTATCCGGTGTGTGTGTAGTTGTCTTGGTACAGTACAGTTTATGTGTAATTTAGTAAGAACAAAAACTTCTTGCATTTGAGTGTGATTAGTTCGCGTCATGGACGGACATTTTCAGAATTTTCCAAATTTTGTAAGTTGGGAGGCCTGTAAAAAAGAGTGATTGAATGTGATGCATTGCTTTGTGATTTATTGTGGAGGATATAACTAGGTGTACTGAAAATTGATAAAATTTGGTTGTCATGGTTACTGATTTAAATGAGAATCAATGAAATGCTGCATTTCTCAGAGTGGGAAATAGGAATTTTGTGTTGACTTCACATTACTCTTTTGCTATTAATATCAGAACAACATGATCTTGTCTGATACTCTCACTTGCCAATGTTAGTCAGATAAAGTGGATTCCCTATCCGACATTCGAATTTCAAAACAAGCTGTAGATTTCAGAAGAGATATGAAAATTTTGCATCACAGATGGAAATTTTGCTTAAAGTGTCATGTTTTTCATATCACCCCTGCCAAAATATAGTTAGGTCCACGAACTCTGGTACCTTATTACCCTTTGAAGAACCAAATTTCTAGTCACCTTTGATGTATTTCATGGCAGTGATAGTCTTTCAATTAATTTTATGATAATATTTAGTTTGTGTCACAGACAGACAAAGTGCTCAGCCTTAACAGATCACACACTCAGTTTCAGATCACTCTCAAACTCCCCCATTTGCTCCAACATACAAAATGACAAAAATGTCCCTTTTTTCAAAATGTATTACCAGTAGGATCTTTTTTCTTTCATGAGGACCTATAACAATTTGCTATCGCCAATATATTTTGAGTACTGCCCCGAGGGTAAAAGCGCCTCGAAGAAAACCGCAAATTAATGATATTTTTGTGTACGACAAATAGAGAGTTTTCCCCAAAAATGTCACAATCGACTCACAAAATTGCCAATTTGAGATTCGCATAGATGTAGTGATCTCATTTTTCCAACATCCATAACTTTCTTAGTCCTTTTCCGAATTCTTTCAAACTGTCACCATCCTGTTTTTCTTATTTTTCTGTTTTCACACAAATCATCTTATTACCAAGGTTGGATTGCCCTTTAAATATTACTTCTATAAAGAGATATTGCGAATTTGAATACTCCTTCAATGAATATTAAAGTGACTTGTGATTAGACTAGTTTCCACTTTCTTGGCATTTCATAATACAGAGTGTCCCTGAGCCAAGTGTATGTGTAAATTACTCAATAATTCCAAATTTGCTTTTTCATTAATGTATGTACACCATTGGAAAACTCATTTTCTGTTACTTCATATGACACTAAGAATAACTCACACATCACTTGATTTCAGACAGTTTGAGGGGACAGTGTCAGACAACCTGATTGTCCACAACAAATGGATGCCTGCTACATTTGGTTCATTATAGTTTTTAAAGGAAAGAAAATCATTTGGGATTATCGGTTATTAAAGATACACATCATTCCATATGATGCCATAATCCTGATGGAAGGATTACGCGTGACTAAGCAGGCACAAATTGTAATTGGTAAGACACATTAACTACAGTATGACATTTATTTAATTGCCTCATCTGTTTTCCTCAAACAAAATGTCAATGTGCCTAACTAATTGCAAATTGTGCTGCCTCCTCAGTCATGCGTGGTTCCATCATGATTATGGTGTGACTGTCATATGAAAGAAGAGAATATAAGCTTTTCAATGTGTATTTTGAGTAATTAATGATTGTAAGTCATTTCCTGTCTTTTCAAAACCATCATGAACCAAATGTAGCAACCATCCACTTATTTTCGAAAATCGTTTTTTATGCCTCCGCCCAAGGAAGGTGGTGCCGGAGGCATTATGTTTTCAGGTTGTTTCGTTAACTCGTTGTGAACTTCAAACTTGGTGCTAATATGTATCACCACGAGAAGACGATATGATTAGATTTTGGATTACGTAGGTCAAAGTTCAAAGGTCCACATGTAAATACAATTTGCACCTGAAGTCTGTCTGTGCCATGACAACTGCATGCATGCCACTCTGCAGTGTGTTGATCTCCAACTATGAAGGATGCACTTTTTACAGAAGAAGAAGAAGATCAAAGGTCACAGAGGTCAATTTCTGCAATATCAAGTGTTAGCCTTATTATATCTCAAGAACCATGGACATAATATGAACTTCAAACTTGGTACTAGTATGTATTACCATAGGAAGATTCTGATTAGATTCTAGGTTTTGTTGATCAAAGGTCAAAATCATAGAGTTGATACTGAAATTTCAGGTTTTAGCCTCATTAACATGACATCTCAAGAGATTTGAGATATGAACTTCAACTGGGTGCTTGTATTGATCACTGTAGTAAGACAAACTGATAAGATTTTAGGTCAAAGTTTGAAGGTCACAACCTCTGTGACAAAATTTACCATGAAATTTCAGGTTTTTAGCCTCCTTATTGCAACATCTCTTGAACAATTTAAGCGTAACTTCAAACTTGGTACTAGTATGCATCACCATATTGGGATGAACTGATTAGATTTTTGTTTACATAGGTCAAAGATCAGAGGTCATAGAGGTCAATATGTATGAAATTAGAGATTTGTTAGCACCATATCTCAACTATTTTGTATACATGACTAGGAGGATATAAATTGATCAGACTTGGTTTGTAGGTCAAAGGTCAAAGAGGTCAATTAACATGTAATTATAGGCTTTTTATTCTGGTAATCACAATATTTCAAGAACAGTTGGAGTCATGATGTTAACAGAATTTAGGCGGGACGGAGGCAGTCAAAATCTGTCACTCATGATTTATTCATCATGATTTGTGTATCGTATGAAAGAAGAGGAAATTTGGTTTCCAGTGATGTGTGCATTAGCCAGAGTTAGTTTCGGAATAGTGAGTAATTCAGCCATAAACTTAGGGTTCTGTTGTTTCCATGGACATCCTGTGAAGCAAAAGGTGATGATTTTTTTTCTTGAGACAAGTTGCATACATGTTTATTCATTCACCGTGGAAGATCAGTTTGTTATAATGTTGGTTTGTTGGGGTGGGGTTTTTTTCTCCAATTTTTTTACTGCAGGCATTTGAGCATCTGGTAGCCTTAGAGCTTGTGAAGCCAGCTGAGCATAGCACAGCATCATCCACCCGGACTCAGAAGGAATACAGAGCGATGAGCATACTGGTCACCTCTTCACAGCTATTAGAGTCCCTAAGCTCTTATCCATCGTGTCCAAGTGAGCTCCTGCACTGGGCCAAGAATCCAATGGCCTCATGATAGCACCCAGTCAAGACTATTTGATGTCGGTTTGTAGAAGACTTCACATAGTATATCAGTGAGCTCATCAGAATTCAGAAGGAATACAGAGCAATGAGCATACTGGTCGCCTCTGCACAGCTACTAGAGTTCGTAAGCTCTTATCCACCGTGCCGCAGTTAGCTCCTGCATTGGGCCAAGAATCCAATAGCTTCATGGTAGCTTCCAGTCAGCAGTATCTGAACTCAGTACCAATGCGCTTAAAGCATTCAGCTTGTTTTCATTGTGTCTCGGCTATCTGCTGCACTGGGCCAAGAATCTGATGGCTTCATGATAGCTCCCAGTCAGCAGTATCTGAACTTGGTATGCAAAAAGAACTCAGCTTGTTTTCATTGTGTCCTATTTAGTTTTAACAATTGGCTTAAGAAGGCTCAAGTATCACGTTGCCCTAGTGCTGTTAACGCTTGTTTAGTACAACTTGCAGAATCCTTGAACTCAAACCTAGCTTGCCCCAGTGAGCTCCTGCACTTGGCCAAGTGGCTTCATGATAGCTCCCAGTCAAGATGCCACTTGTAGAGACCTCCAGATGGTATCCTAGTGAGTGTTCCAATTGAGTCAAGATATTGCCTGATGATTGCTTTCAGTAAAACTGTACCAGTATCTGATCTCAGCTTGCAGAAGCCTTCAGCTGACCCAGTAAGCTCATTACCATGTCTAGAATCTTGTAGTCTCATAAAATCTCCTGTCAGCAGGCTGATGTCATCTACCAGATGTCTTCAACTTGGAAGTAATTGGTCCAGCTAAGCTTATCAGCTGGCACTAGACCAAGAATCCTGCAGCCTTGTGATTGTTTTCATTTGACAGTATCTTTCAGTATCCATCCTTGTCCCAATGAGCTCAATCGGCAAGAAATCCTCAAATCGTACAAGAACTACCTGTCAACAATATCAGATCTTAGCTTTCAGAAGTCTTCAGCATGTATCCATCCTTGTCCCAGTCACTCACTCAGCTTGGTATCGTTTGATGTGTGGTAGGGAAGGCATAAAATTCACAAATAAACTGTTAAAGGTACTGTTATAGGTACTGTTATGAAGTTACTAATGACCCAAAAGATTGTGAAATGAAAAATTTTGGGATGTATGAAATTTATTTTGGAAAACGGCGTTGAAGAGAGACATACTGAAGCTTAAAAATTATATTCACTTATTTTTATGCCTCCGCCCACCGAAGGTGGTGCCGGAGGCATTATGTTTTGGGGTTGTCCGTCCGTCCGTCCGGCATTTTCATTCTTGCGATAACTCAAGAGCCACATGAGGTGTGAACTTCAAACTTGGTGCTAGTATGTATCACCAAAGAAAGACGATCTGATCAGATTTTGGGTATGTAGGTCAAAGTTCAAAGGTCACAGGTCAATTTCTGAAATTGCAGTAGCCCTAGCTGTTAACTCGATATCTCAAGAACCATTCGAGATGTGAACTTCAAGCTTGGAACTAGGATGTATCACCATAAAAAGACGATCTGATTAGATTTTGGGATACGTAGGTCAGTGTGTGTGTGTGCGTAATTGGGTTTTTACAGACGTGTATCAACCAGATATGATTATTTACGTCTGGGACCGACCTTTAATGTCACCATCCGAAAGATGTGACTCAGTCTCGAACCTGGGTCCGCTGAATCAGTTTATAACTTCCACTGGTAGCCGGATTACAGGCGCACGCCACAACGCCCAAAGGTCATAGAAGTCAATTAACAAGTAATTAGAGGCTTTTTATTCTGGTTATCACAATATTTCAAGAACCGTTTGAGCCATCAACTGAATTTAGGCGGAGGCATATAGGAGATGCAGTCGCACTCATCTTGTTCTATATTATTTGTATATTTTTTGTATATTCGTTTACCAGCTTTGACAGTCGGTAATGTCAATATCATCTAGACTTGTTAAGAATTTCACAATAAGTTTTGAAAGAATGAGAAACATGTCATTGCTTTGTGAAACCTTGCATTTAAGTTAACATTACAAAGAGAACAAAATGAATTGCTTTGATACACAATAGGCATACATCTATGGCTCAGCATTTCATTGTAAACATTCCAATTAAACCCGTTCTATCTCATAAGGGCACTTTATTTTTGATGAAATTGCGACTGATGCATTTAAGATTATTATTTTTTTATAAATGTTATGAACAACAATTGATGTCTTTCAGTGCAAGAAGTAACAGAATTACAGAAATAATCATAAAAAGATGAGAATGTAATTGATGATTTAATTTTGCAAAGTAATGCCTTGTTGCATTTTACTGGAAACCCTAAATATAATATTTGTAGGTACATGTAGGTACATGTGCTGTTACATGTACCTACATTTCTCTCCTCTGTTTTTTTCATGTCACTTTAGAAGTACTTTCTATAATTTCTGTCAGAGGCATCCTGTTGCAACAATTCAGCAATAAAATTGGCATTTGTTAAAGAATCCTGGTTTTTTGTATGTTTGGTTGTTGTTGTTGTTGTTGTTTTTTTTTTTTTTTGGGGGGGGTTGTTTTTATCATCCCCCCACGATACATATGATGATTAAGATGCATAAGAGGTGATTCAGTGTGCAAGACATACACGTTATGAATAGGGGTCCTTATGAATAGTTATGAATAGTGGTCCTTATGAATGGAGGTCCTTATGAATAGCGAGGTAATTTGTCTATGGTTTGCTCGCTATTTAGAAGGACCGCTATTCATACAAAACCGCTATTCATTTAGTCACTCGTTATGGATAGCGGTCCTTATGAATAAGTGGTCCTTATGACTAGCGAGGTTACCCCATACATGTATGTGTATGAATGAATGCAGAGGAAAGTAATGCCTTGAAAATGATTGTACATGTACATTCATACGTGGTGAATATCCGTGATATTGAATTCCGAACCTAATGCAACCAGTGGCAATCTTACAAGGTGATGAAATGCACCTGTAACAATACTACAGATAAGCCAGTACGTAATTACGATTTGCGTGTGTGCATATAAATGTCATTTGTACTAAGAGCAATTGACCTTTGTATGCTTTCATAGTGCGCGCACCTGTATGATTTTACATGTTAAACAAGTAGCGCATCCACCAAAACAGATGCACGAGTGCGTACAAATTGGGGGTCATTTCAGGTCAGGGTCATTTGTAACGTAATTATGAACTGGTTTACAGTGTATTGCAGGTGGAAGGTGTGCAAGGGGATTGTACATGTATATAAAAAAAAGGGAGGGGAGGCTATAATTTTGATCATTTCTCATTAAAAGAAGAAAAAAAAACTAGTTTTAAATTGACAGAACACAGGGAGAAAGATAATAGAAGTGATTTGAATGTCTGACCAAACAATCACTTTTAATGGGACTTGGTGACCAATAATGTGCTATGAAGGTGTAAATTACATCACAGTCTCTTATGAATGTAGTGAGAAGCAGACAATATCACTGAAGACTCAAAAATTAAATTAAATGTACTACATTGAGTGACAATTTTTTTATTGATGTTTGTTATTGGTTTTAAGAAGAAGCAGAAAATTAAAGAAACAGATCAGTGAAAGTTTGAGCAAAATCTGATAAGAAATAAGAAAGTTATGAATTTTTAAAGTTGTAATCAATCAAACACAAATTGGCAACTCCGTGACATATATTGCGAGCTCCTCTCCCAATTGCTCTGTACACAAAATTCAAAAACTTTCATTTTCACTGTTTTTGATGAGGGCATTATGCAGTACATGTAATTGTATCTAAGGTGCATGTATGATCAAGGAGGTACTAGACAAGCCTAGTACCTCCTTGGTATGATTAAATAGTTTCTTTAGAGAAAATGGAAATTTATGATTTTCTCTGAACTGGGTAAATGGGAGAGGAGACCGCAACATACGCCACAGAGTTGCCAATTTGCCTGTGTTGATAACAACTTCAAAAATTCATAACTTTCTTATTTCTTATCGGATTCCCCTTTGAATAGTAATTTTTAGTAACTTTCTATAGGTCTAGAAATGAGAAAAGTGTTTACAAGAAGGATTATCTTTAATTTATCTCTTCAACGGAAGCTTGTATTTTAAGGGAAAATATTTAATTCATTGGACCTGTATTTTCAAAGAGGGCTCCTAACAAAATGTTTATGTTCTAATGATAGTTATCTAAAAGAAATCCAATACCTTAGTTGTACCAATGTTTTGGGAGAGCATTCTGAATTCTACCAAAAATGTTGACACAAGTGATTCAAGGAACGTCAGTTTGTGGTATATGTTTATCCTTTTCCTCACATACCTTTATGTACACCCCAAAATTACCCCCCCCCCCCCAACAAAACAAACAAAATAGTGTTCAAAACAGGGTTTATATTTCAACTGGAATTTCATCATATTGTGTTTCAGTTGGGTCAGGCATACAGCTTTCAATTTCCAGCTTAAACTATCCCCCAAATCACTACTTGGAAAACCTTGATGTTCTTTGTATTTCAGGTCAAGAACCTGAAAGGAGTTGGAAGAATGGGAGGTCACATAATGAGCTCGTTCAATAAACATACCCCCCCCCCCCCCCCACACAATTTGTAGGCGCAGACCCTTGTTGGTCTTAACAGAGTGTCTGAATCAGAGGTCTGAACTGTAAGAATAGTAGACTGCATGCTCAACTGCATACCCTATGCACTGTACTTTAGCTGCTAATTGACACAGAGACTGGTAAAGTTAGGGTCAACTCAAGGCTTTATTGAATCATGTTAAGTGTCAAAATACAGCCTGTGCTTGCAGACTACTTCCCTGCCCCTCTCCCCCCCCCCCCCCCCCCCCCCCCATTACATGTCTTGATCTCTTGCCTTTCATGTTTTCTCCTATCTTTCCTTCTTTCTCACTTGGTTTTATCCCTCTTTTATCTATAAGTGTTCAAGCCACAGGAGTTTGTATAGGGAGGACATTGCATTGTTGCAGATAATAATGCAGAATTAAACCCCAGAATCTTGTAGGCCTTTTGTCATGTAAATTGTGTGGTTTCTGAAGAAAGTTTGCATGGACAAAGAAACTGTGTTCTTGTGTGTGTGATATTTGAGCAGACTAGTGAAATACATTAAACCAGTGAACTAATGGATGTTGACAATGAATACAAGGGTTTTCATTGCATACTGCATACATGTAAATGGAGACAAACAAAACAAGATTAAAATGCATTGAAAAATGGTGCTACTTCAAAAAACAAAACAAAGATGAATGCAACTACGTCTCCTATATATACATGTACGTCCGCCTAAATTCAGTTTAAGGAGAATGAAACCCTGAGAAAATGAATTTTAATGAAAAGAGAAGGTAGAAGCAATTTTTTTTAAAGTTATGAAAGTTTGAAAAGTCTCCATTTACTTTCTATGGCGATCCTCAAATTGGCAATGTTACTTCAAAATGGCCGGTTTAGCTGTAAAACTCTCAATATGTTTTGTACACAAAATTTCAGGTTTTCTCCATTATCTCTAAAGATGCTGCTTGTCTTTTTGTGAACTCAACATATGTTGTGTCAAATACATTTTCCCATGATATACATGTATCTTGTACAAAGGAGACAAGCTGCACCTTGAAAGATGATATACTTTTTTTGTGTACAAAACATATGGAGAGTTGTACTATAAACCTATCACTTTGAAGCAACATTGCCAATTTCAAGATCGCCATAGAAAGTAAATTTAGACTTTTACAAACTTTCATAACTTTCTCATTTCGTCACCGACTTTGACTGAACTTTTTAAAAATTGCTTCTCTCTATCCTCTCTTTTCATTAAAATTGATTTTTCCCCAGGGTTTCATTCTCCTTTCAGTTCATGACTGTTCTTCAAATATTGTGATAACCAGAATAAGGAGCCTACCATTACATGTCAATTGACCTCTTTGACCTTTGAGTTAACAAACCAAGTCTGATCACTTTATCTCCTCCTAGTCATGTATACAAATAGTTGAGATATGGTGATAACAAAACTAAAAAAATCTTTAATTTCATGTGTATTGACCATTATGACCATTGACCTACTTAAAACTAAAAATCTAATTAGTTCATCTCAATATGGTGATGCATACTAGCACTAAGTTTGATGTTCATACCTCAATGGTTCTTGAGATAACGCAATAACAAGGCTAAAACCTAAAATTTTAGAATTGACATGTGACGTGAGATATCGCATTAAACTTCTGGGGGAACCTGTAAGAGATTTCAATAGTACAAGTACATTATACAGTGTGTCCCACAAAAAACGAAACCGAAGTTTATCGCTGTTTAATCATATCTTAATCACAATAATGAGTAATAAATGACACATATTTGTAAAGCTTGGATCCTCTTCTTTCATTTGATACCACTCGTATGATACATACTTCACGCATGAGTGAATAAAGACAATAAGAAGCAGGGCTACCAAAAAGTCGTTTGGCCAGCAATATCTGAATTTCAAAGAGATAATCACATTTCCAGAAAGTTTATTTTCTGCCCTTTCATATGACACCTCAATTGGGAAAAATGAGGCAGGGATGACAAAGCTGTGTTGGTGTAAATTGATGATTGCATTTCCATGATATATTAAAGGCTTCCAGATCATCCCCATTGTGTTACCAGAAATACTAGTTGCTCTGTTGTTAACTGCATGGTCAAGTAGGTTAATGAAAATGTATCTCATTATCAATCAGCTTTTATCATTTTGTACCCACCACTCCATTATGTTGACGATACATGGAGTCTTTTGTCTTGTTTGCTTCTTGCTAGGACAGGCAGCCAGTGCAAATGATTTGTTTAATAAATCATGGAAATGCAAGCATCACTTTATGTCAACAGAGCTTTGTCATCCCTGGCTCATTTTTCCTCATCGAGGTGTCATGAAAGGGCAGAAAATGAACTTTCCAGAAATGTGATTATCTCTTTGAAATTCAGATATCGTTGGCCAAATGACTTTTGGTAGCCCTGCTTCATGTTGTCTTTACTCACTCATGCGTGAAGTATGTGTCATATGAGTGGCATCAAATAAAGAGAAGATTCCAAACTTTACAAATATGTGATTAAGATATGATTAAACATCAATAAATCTCTTTTTTTTCTGGGACGCACTGTATAATGTACTTGTCCCATTGATGAGGGAGCGACAAGTCGCAATCTATGGGCGCTTTTACAGTTGGCTGCTCCTTTCTCTGGATCAAAGTTCAAAGGGACTTCAATTTATCATACGCAGCTAATAAAAGTTCGCACATTGATCCAAATTTGAGTAAACAAGATCGCACGTTCTTTATTCCAGTATTTTAATCTCATTGGTCGGTTGCGTATGGAGGGATTCGAGTTAACGATCGCGCGAGGAATCTGGCAATAACATTCTTTCGGTAGCGCACGATTGGACCTGATTGTATCCGAATTTCCCCGAGTCAGGCCAACTGGTCAGGCCCATGGATTACGACTTGCCACTCCCTTTATATCTCTTACAGGGTTCCCACAGATATTTGAGAACCAAATTCCATGAATTTCCAGGACCCATTTTTGCCTATTTCCATGACCAGATAAGTACCACTTTTGGTATGGGTTACGGCATCCAAGCGGCGTACGAATACCACGTAGTGATATACTGTATACGTCGTAAATTTTGAGGGCCATAAATTATCGCGAATATGACTAGCCACACTATTTCGCAAGTGGTTGAATTCGCGATGTACTTTGGCAAAGCGAAGTGGTGAATTTATGTCAAGGAGACGACAAATTCAACTACTTACGTTGGCAATATTATAGCATGTTGTTAAACTCGCGACCAACTCGTGATTTGTTTAATTCACAAAAATAAAACCCTTGCAAAATATATGCCGTATACAGTATATTATTACCTATATAAGTCCGCTTGATTTGCGCATGCAATATGAGGCCATATTGCACGGAACGCTGAATTCCCCATAGACTACTGTACTAAATTTGCCGTGCAAATAATGCAACGCACATGACGTCAAAAAGTGGTTAAGTTAAACTTGTGTGATCCCAGTGAAGTATGATGAGGGGCTCTATTAACTGAATATGGTTGGTTAAATGATTTTTATTAAGTTCTAAATCATTTTCATGTAGGGTATAGATAATAATTATATTGGATGGCTTTATTTCATGGAATACCAGAAATATTCCACTCGTTAGGCCAATATTCTCTGGTATCCCATTCATAGCCATCCAATATAATATAATTATTTTATGTTTGTGATGGAATGCTGCCAAAGCCACACATGGCACACACCTACAATAAATTTCCATGATTTTTCATGACTTTGGGAGATTTCTTTTTATTTTCCATGACTTTCCATGACTTTCCATGATCGTGGGAACCCTGCTGTCATGACAAAGCAGCCTTTTCTTTTGAATGATTCATAAAATGTATTCAACTTTTCTAATGCTTCTTCCCCAATTGCTCGTTAAAAACTGTTGCATTAAATGTAATAGGTGATTCTACAGAATTCACTTTTTGCTTTGGGCAAACTTACATTGAAATTCAACCATTGTGGTAGATAATGTGAATACATTTATTAACATTTAACTAATAAAGTGGTCTATTGTGTGTTTTCACATTTCCGGAAACAACCATTTTCAATGAACCAAAAAACAAATTAAATGACTGTACACAATTTTGGACATACTTTAAAATGTGAACATATGTCATGGGAGACATGAAAAAAAAGAAAGAACATGCTTTGTAGAGAGAAAGAAAGGATTAAACAGATAAGAGACAGACGGAGTGCCAAATGACACAAGCCAGAGCCTTGAAGCATTGTTTCTTGTAATGTAACACTTGTTTAATGAATTAAATGACATGACATGATACTTCCTGTAATCCTCACAGACTCTACAACATCTGTCATCCTATACTCATCTACGATACAAACTAAACTAGTCCAATCATGACGATAGGAAGTTAAATTCTTGAGGTACAAATCAATCACATAGACACATAATCTCTATTTAAAAAAAAAAAATCTAAAAACAAAAATCAGAATACTAACTCTAAATATACAAATTCAACATCATCTTGCGTGAGAGCTGTGTTTTAAAATATCTCCAGAAAACATAAAGGAGCACTGACATGTCCTAACCTTAGGGTAATCAAAAGAGTGCATCATGGTTATCAATCTATACAAAAAACCCTCATATTATTACAACAAACTACCTATTGTTACATACGGGCATTACAAAGACAATAAAGCGTGTTAAAGAAGGGCTACACTGCTCTCAATATTGAAGTTATTTTGTATTTCTCCTGAGGTAGTCTCGACAACACTTTTATTGTCGCAAACAGCTTCGATTTCTTTTAACATTGAACAATAACAAAGACTATTGTAATGACTGGCGCAGGAAGGTAGATGTACCGTACAGATCTAGAGAATACAAAAAAAGGCGTATTTGTCATACACACACTATGGACTATTCACCAACTTCGCAGCACTCCTGGCCAGCAAAAAAACGCGATGTGAACAGTCTGAAAGCCAGTTTAGATGAGGGGTTAAAGCAGATCAATGGCTATACCAAGAGCAGATAAAATTATACTGTTCATTAAACTTGACCAAAATGATTGTGCAATACAGTAACAGGTCATAACTCTCTGTGGTATAAGCCGGTTCGTAATTACCGTTTGGGCATGTGCAGATCAAGGTCATTTGTACAATTTACTTTTATACGCTGTCTTTTTGTATGCACTACCAGCATGATTATTACATGTTGAAGTAGTAACACATTCACCAAAACAGGTGCGTCTACAAACTTGGGTCATTTCGGGGTCATTTGTACCACGTACTAATCACCGGTACGAACTGGCTTATTTGAGTATATAATTTACCTCTGGGACATATAACAAAAACATGGAAGAATACAAACAGGACATCCAGTTTTCAATCATGATTTTTCTCCTGAAAGCTTCTATAACTTTTAAATTTATCAAATGAAGTAAATACAATTACAATCATAGTCATCACTATGACTGAATCAAATATTACTGCAAACATGATTTCCGTATGACAAACTTTTTTCATATCTTCAACTCAACTCAGCTTAGTTTGATGAAACTTACTGCTCTACATGAAATTGTATTTTTTGCTATCTTTCTTTTTTCGTCTCTTCTCTTTCATACGAAAAGGCAGTAATATACTCTAGTATTGGGCTTTTACTAGCCCATGTGAGGAGATCACAAAGTTTCAGACAAAATAAAAATTTCCTCATCAGAGAGCAAATGAAGGACAAAACGGTTTCAATTTCAATCAAGATTACTCTGACCAGATCTGCAAGGCTTTAAGTGTATGTCAATCAACTGCCTCGTGGTAGCAGAAGTAATTCTTTCTTTGTGAATACATGTACTTTAATATCAGCACAAATACACCAACCAAATCTGTGGAGCTGACATTTTTTCATGGGGATAGGCAAGCCTTTAGGGAGTACATCCTTTCACATTTGAAGTCCAAATCAAAAAATTTATCCACTGAAAGATGATTAATTCTGAAAAACTGCTCCGGGTCTATTCTGATGAAATGATTGCTGCGCGGTGCTATTAATGGCTTGCATCTAATTCTCAGTCTTTGGCAGTGGGGAGGTGCAAAATACCACAAACTAACCACAATTTCCTCGCGACTGAGGGTTGAGGATTTGAGGTTTTCGTGGAACCCTCAACTGTACGATTTATCCAGGGGTTTTGTTAATGAAATTCAAACAATACTTATTACTTTGCGACTGGATAAAGTGCAGTTCACTATAAAGGCCTGCATGATTACATTAGTTTTTCCATATCACTTTTCCTCTGTGTAGAAAAACGTTACATTTACAAATTAGAGGAGGAAGAAAAAAAATACATTAACATACTTGAGAATAACAAATTCAGATAATAAATTGAAGCATACATATCATGTTAGACATTGAAGCTTCGTGTCCATGCAGTGCTCACAACAGGAATATATAGTTTGCAGTATAATGTAGTTCATTCAGTCACAGTTGTCACCTATTACATGTAATAATGAGCAGTGTAGCATCGTCCTATGGTACAATCTGCTGGAAAGTGCATTGTATCTTGAGGTAGTCATTTGATGCTTCATTATTTTTTAACTTTTCTTTTTTTTTCCGTGTCTGTACATATTTTGTACATACTCTTACCAGCTACAATGGTACAGGTTGCATAAACATAAGATATTTACACACACACACACACCCACACACACAAGACAGACGCTAACATGACATTCACAGTGCAGTAAGAGGGGTTTCGTTCCTACACACATATACATTTAGTAGTGACCTCTGAATATCTATGACAATTTACAAGAAATGGTTATCATGTAAAAGCAAAGAAGGGGCAGTAAAGAATTCCTTTACTCTGCTAGCATCGGGCAAGTCAATATGCCTCACATATATATATTCACATCATGTCAATAAATATCAGGAATAATAAATATGCAGATTTAATGGAATTGTGCCTTGATTTATTACACCGCAGGCTTGCAAATTCATCTCATAAATACACTACTTTCAAGTTTTAAGTCAAAATCTATGAAAAAATATACTAAAATCCCTTCTTCCACACACATCATCCCCCCACCCACCCCCCCCCCCCACCCCATCTATCGAGAGAGAGAAAAAATTGGGGGACACGTTATGCCATTGTGCTCCAATGGTCTTCGACTTTAGGCACATTATCATTTTTCTTAAATTTTCACCATAATTTTAGAACTGGTATTTCAAAATTCTGTATAACTTCAGTGATCCTTAGAGACCCGCTGAAGCCACGTGTGAAAGATGTTGAATGTGCTACCCTATATAATCTACCTTCAATGTCTTGTGGACCTCTTATGTCCACTCAAGTGATAGATCTGCACAATTCTGCCAAACATTAACTTCCATGAACATGCTCGACTGAAAGTGAATACATTACTGTAATGTGTACCACTAAACCCTACATACAGCTTCTGTTGAGGGCCAGAAAGGCATTAACGCTGTGTAAACTTATACAGGTTAATGCCTTTTTGGCTCTGAGCAGATGACAAGTGATTTAGGGTGTGCAAAATAGAATGATATGTGAAATGTTACTGAAGATCAGACAAATTATGAAACTTTTTTCCCTTTAACATGCCTTAATCCTTACTGGTATTTGTTTGGGAATAAAACATACAATGTACATAGTATGTAATTAACCCATAGACTACAGGAACCAGGTTGGTCTTGTATTAAGTCTATAAGAGTTAAAGAATTCAGTAGTCGACGGGTTGAGAGTCTGGTTCAAAATCAACATTTACGGTAAGCTTAACTTTCAGGTTATTAACCTTCCGTATCAAGTGGAACGTTTGCAGATGTGTGAAAGCATGTTTGGAAAATTGGAAGGAAAAAAAAAATCTGCACCTGGCACCCATCGATGCAGTATCACATTAGTTTTTGTCTTTTTTCTCTTGACTGACCTTTACCACATACATGTACTTCCTCACTGGATTGTGTGTTCCACAACAGAAGTTTACAATTTCCACCTCATATTCATGCCAAGCTTGGCACTTTGACAAAAGCGAGGTGTGTGAGAGTGTGTGAGGTAGGAAAAAGAGGACAGATCGCGGTGATGGTCCTCAAGATATTTAAAGAGTCTTCGCAATGGTCACCTGAGCTTCTGTTGACTGACCAGGACAGCTTGTCTTTATCTTGTTTGGATATTTTAAAAATTCCTTAGCCAAAATACCAAATCAAAATGGCAGAAAAAAATGAATACCCACAAGAATATACAATTCATCTTTTTCTACATTAAGGAATTGGTTTCACCCCATAAAACAGCCATATCGAAGGCAATATTGCATGATTTGAGAAAAGTTAACACAATGGGGGTATTGGTGAGACATAGACCACAATACATGGCCTGCACTTCGGCATAGACTTGTAAGACATTACATAACCATTGGCCACAGTCATATGAAATATTCATAGATATATAGTTTATATAATACACGGACAAAGAAAAAGAAAATGAAGTTTGTCGACAATGGGATTATCATTACATTCCTTTTCAACCAATGCTCTCTCTTTCTATACAACTAGTATTTGAGCATTTGAACAAAAAGTCAAATGGCAAAATTGATGAGTGACATGTACATGGTACCATACATGGTAGTTTAAGGGCGCTTCATATATTCAGCCTATTTTTTCTTCTCTTTTGTACAATTTTACCCACTTGCTACTGAAACCGGGTGGCTTCTGTATTAAGCCTAGGGGAATGACAGAATTCAGTCGTCAATGGTTAATTGCTCAACTGGTCTGGAACTATAGATGGTGAGAAATAAGGAACCGGAAGGAACTAGAAATTCATTTTCCCTCTTTCTGATGTTAATGCTAGCAATTGCTTCATTACCAGAACATGGGGAGTAGGACATGGCTGGCAGGTGGATGCGGGGAACAGAGAGGGTGACAAGAGTTTGGGGGAAATTTATTTACTCTGAGAGATATCTGAATTTAATCACAGATGGGATTTTCAGTATACAGCTTGAACATTGTTACTTTGATAAAATTCAAATTAACATCTTTCACTGAAGGATAAGAGTCCAAAATCTCCCTTAGAGCCAACAAAAAGAAAAAAGTTAATAATCTCTTTTTCATATACCATCATCATTGTCACATTATTGAAGATGGTTAATCAGCCTAAGATTTCCCACGTTTAACATGTTGAACAACGTTGAAGGGGTCTCCACCAACTACAGAAAGTGTCTATGCTTTGGTCCAAAGCGTAATGAAGAGAGAAACTTGCATACATGCGTACACGTAAGTGTGGTCTTGAGTTAAATCATGGAGCTTTGAATAGATGAAGTTCACTCCTACATACAATCTCTATGGGAGGGAACTGCTTGGACCAAGTAGAAGCAACTTCCCGTGATGTAACTCTCTCAATACGCTATGCTTTGGTCATAATCCTGCCAAATTATGTTTGAAGTTACAGCGTCTCAGACTAACTACATGTTACGTATTAAAGCATCTTCCTGAGGAGCAAACTACTGCCGAGAAATCACCTATGGCATAAATAAGATGAAAATCAGCAAGATTGAATGCCATGCTTGAAATATGATGATAAAACAAATGTACAAATATCTGATCAGTGAGATGATGTAATTAATATATATATATAACTCTAAATGGCAGTTTCAAATGACTTGCGGAGACATGGTGCGAGACAAACATACATAAAATAAAGGCTCTACTAGCAGGAAAAAACATGATACGGGATAAACAAGGTGTGTACAATACATGCATAAATACAACTGAGCTTCTATTGCTGCCAACACGACAGATGTGCAAGGTGTCGGTTGGTTTGTGTCACTTTGTCAGGCTACAACTCACGATCACACACAAACAAAATTAAATACAAGCTGTGTCTTTCTTATGCTTAATTGGGGGACGTCTTGACTGAAACTGTTTAGATGTAGATCCCGTCATGTTATTGCATTGGTAGGAGATGGTATTCATATTTATATTCAGTATACATTTTACAAGTTCCTTTCAACATGCCGCACCCCCCCCCCCCCCCCCCCCTCCCCCATGTCATAATAGTTACCCCCTACACTGTTATATTTCCCATTAACATAGACTACTTCATTCAGCAGGTTATAACAGAAAAATTTTGTTTAGTGCCCTATGACCCACCATCAGAACCAGTGAGGGTAATAGCTTAGACAGTTTGTGAAATGCTTCAGTAGTGGACAGTTCAACAGCACTTCACGCAACAGCCATCACTTCTTTTCAGTTGAAAGACAATTGCTACATATCTCTACTTAGTAACACATTTAACTCTGCCATTCTGGCATGTATTCTGGTAAAGCTACATTAAGCGGCAGCATTTCACAATATAAGGAGAGGTAAACACAGGAGACGGGATATCTTAACATATCTTGTCCTTCTCCAATGATGTGTCTGGACTCAACCATGGCAATAAGTTATTCAAAATATATATTACTGTTCATATTATGCTGGTCCCTTCTAGTGTTAATCTATACATGGCAATACCAATCTACTTCATCAGTAATATACCTTACTTAGCACAATGACATCTTCATTCAATGTAAGGCAGTCACTATGCACAGGGCTTAGCTGGCATACACTTTACTAGCCAATTTATCATTCATACATATTGTATCCATCTCTTTGGGGGAATTCCCTCATCCTTAGTTTCACTTGGTTACCGATAAATAATGACCCTGATCACAGAATCTCTTCACCATAACTTCAGGGGAGTCAAGCGTTTTGTCAGTGATTTTTACCAACAACTGTTATAGGCTACTGAAATCCTAGCATCTGATTGGCTGAGAGCAAAATTTGTCAGTAAAATCACTGACAAAACGCTTGATGAAACGCTCCCCAGATGTGCTTCCTCTTGCATACAATTTCCTTCTTTTAATCAAATAAATGACCCCCCCCCCACACCCCCTCTCAATCTTTACACTCTGCTTTCTCTTGTATCTCTACATAACACGGCAGCATAAGGTAGCATTTACATATCTCTTCATATCCGAGGCTCTTACATTCATCTGGACACACCTTATAGTCTCTTTCTAATGCAGCATTTAATCTAATAAAATAACCCAAGCTCACTTTCTATATCCATTTTCGGGTCTTACTTTTTAATCCTGTGTATGCTCAGATATTTTTCAAAGCTGGCGTAAAAATTCATTTAATCCTGAGGGAATATTTAGTTTTACTGTATTTTCATCATCACGTGCACTACTAAATGCAACGTCTACACACTTACGAAAATAAGTCTTACCACTGCTTTTCTGAACAGCCGAAAAGATCTATGTACAATTAAAAGGGTGGTTAAAAAATAAAAGAAACATATACTCTCCATGCAGCAAAGACATTGACGTAGCAGTTCGGCAAAAACATAAAAAGCTCACTTCAGAATACACCATGTGTAGCAGTGCAGTGAAACTTGGCAAAGCCTTCAGGCAATGAGTCACATTGATGTCAAACCACAGTATTCACAGACTGCCTATCAGTCTGCACATTCCACACCTTGTAAGTCCTCTCAGAGGGTGCACTATTTACAAATATTTGGAAAGCATCAATAACCATCCACATAATATAAATCACTTTCATTTCATTCTAGAATGGAGATGAGTTATGTCTTTATTAGTTCCTTCTTTTTTTTTTCAGTCGTCAAAAATATCTCCTCAGTGCACAACCCTTCTTTCGTCTTTTCTTTCAAGGATTTTCAAAGGACAGCCCATTCAAAGGACGGAGCAAAACATATGGTTGCTCCAAATGACAGTTGCAGATGAGAGAGCTCACTTTCAGCTGATCACATTACTTGCATGTCTTCGGCACGTTTCCTAAAATCTTGTCTCTTCCCCGGGCTGGTATCTTTGACAGGTGAGGGATCTTTGAGAGCATTCCAGATTTAAAAGGCCATCTCTCCTTCACACATCCCACCACCTCCTTGTCTCCTTCATATTCTTCGAGTCTTCAAGTAACAGTAGCAACTGCTCTGTTCTGGTTGGCATTCAGCTTGAGTTGTCCAAGATTGTTCTCACATGGCCACACAACACTCCCGCTGTGTGATCAATCTAAGGGTAGCAACTTCAGTGTCTTCTTACACTCACACACAACAGCAGCATTTGCAGCCACATGCCTACAACCCCTATAAGTTGGACTCCTTGGGCGGGGGAGACGGGGAATTCCTGTATAGAGCTATGTCCGTGCTCTCTGTGTTGCCAGTGTTCTCAAAGCTCGTGCTATTGTGCATCGTCTGCATGATGAGAGGCGACAGCGATACTGAATGGTGGCCATTCATGTGGCTGTGACTAAACTGGGCTATTCGTTCCTCTACACAGCCTGCTGAGAGACGAGCTTCTGCGTCTTGGTCCCAACACTCCTCAATCGTCTCGCACAGTAACTCAAGACCCTACAACAAAACGGGAGAGAAGGGAGAGAAGATTTCAACCATTGGTGATTCTATATTATCTACAGAGAGCCACAAGGGCATAACTCAAGTATACAGTCAAATTACCTGTAAAGAAAGACCATCTGTCTATAAAGACCATAATTTTTGTTTCCCTTGAAAAGTGTTTCTCATTGAAACATGTATTAAAGGAACCTGTACATAAAGACCACCTGCTCATAAAGACCGCCTTTCTTGTCTCCCTTAAGTGGTCTTTCTAAAAAGGTTTCACTGTATAAGTTAATGCTCTTCTGGCTCTCTCGTTAAGTCAGTGACAGTCAAAGAGGGAATTTACCAATATATTTGAAGGTAGTTAAAAATATGTCATAGTAATATACATTTTGAAAGATCACAGAGAAAGGATGAAGAACAATATTCAATCAACAACTATGCAGACTCTCTTCATAGGCTTGGATGCAAATGAAGAGAAGAGAAATATGAGTGAAAGAGAACAAACTGAAGACGGACAGAGAAGGAGGGGCATTAGCCTACCCTGTGCTTGAGCCAATGGTCACTGATGACAGGTCGTTTTCTCTTGACCACTACCCATTCTTGCATGTCCTCCAGCGATGTGCCTTGGCCAAGCTCTTCTTCAAATGGCAATCGATACTCTGGAACAGGCCCTGGAAGAAATCACATCCAATCCAAACATGGAATTCATGCACACTATCCAGAATGAAATTTCTTTTTCAAAACACTACTGAATCATTTATCCTTCTATCTTCAAATAGCCAATATACTTAGAACATTCAAAACCAAACTGAATACACGAGTAATGCTACATGTACGTGCTTATATCTAATTATCCTTGCACAGCATAGGCCCCTATACACATCTAAATACATCATCGATTATGATTGTATTATAGTAATTAATTGAAACTACTCTTAGTGCTCTAGCAACTCTTGAGATGGATTTGTACTCCTTATAAACCTTGTTATTATTGTGGCATCATGGAATTGCAGACTGTGTTCTAGGAACAGTTTTGCATCACTTGTGATAGACACTTTCATACAGCGAATACTTCCTTGGCAAACAAGTCACCATTTGCATATAATTCTTCCAATTCATTTTCCTACTGATATGGTTTTTACAGCTTAGAAGATTAAGAACAATTACAGGAAACCTATCTCTCTCTCTCTCTATCTCTCTTTGAGGAAAGTGGCTTACCATCTTGTACTGTACACCTGGTTACAAGCTCCCAGAGGACCAAAGCGAAGGCATACATGTCAATACGCAGGAAGGCATCTCGTTTGAACTGAATGGCTCCTTCCAACACCTCTGGAGCCATGTAGCGCCTTGTTCCAACCTATGCAAAACAGCAAAGTGCACCAAAGATGAGGCAATATCTATTTTGAAACAGATCACAGCATTTGCAATCTCATTAAATGAAAATATCAAGTGATATTGTTGTGGGAAATATGATGTATTCCATACAAATAATTAGAATTTCCATATTCAATCACATTTTACATGATATTTCGTGATTACAGCAAAGGTCCTTCACATTTTCCATACAACATGGTTTCAATTTATACAAAATAAGAGAGAGTATTGATTAGTTTGGAAGAGAAGTTGTTCAAGTTGTGATCACTACTTACCTGTCCGTGAGTATCTCCTGGATTCTTGCCAGCTTCAAACACACAGGCCAAACCAAAGTCTGCAATGCATGCTGTTGTGTTGTTCTTCAACAGCACGTTTTTGCTCTTGAAGTCCCTGTGAGCTACTGAATGCTTGACAAATGGTATAGCCGTGGTAGCAGGAATATCCTCATGCAGGTATGCCAAGCCCTTAGCCATAGAGAGAGCGATACCACACAGCTCCTTCCAACTGATGACGTTTGCTTTGAGGTAGTCGCACAGAGATCCATGATGGTGGAACTCCGTGATGAGCCAGTACTCCACCTCTAGACCCTCGCCGTGTTTCTCCGTCGCCATGAAGTTCAGGAGGTTCTCGTGGCGCATGTGAGGGAGGCTGTAGATCTCGCGCTCGTTCGCCCAGGAGTTGCGATCCTGGATGGGGAACACCTTGACAGCCACAATGTCATTGAGACAGGAGGCCTTCCAGACAGCCCCAAAGCGGCCTCTGGCTTTGATCTCCAGGAGTTGGATGGGAGGTAGGCTGTTCATGGGGGATGGAGATGGTTCTGTGGTTGGGATGGCAATCAGGGAATGGTAGCGGTGTCGTCTGCACATCCCGTAAAGCATGATGATTACCAGGGTGATGGCAACGATTGGCACAATAGAATACAGAAGAGTTTTGGTCAGCATCTCGTTCTTCTTCTTCTTCTCCAGGTCTATATTAGAGCCTGTCAATGCAATCACAGATCATTCTACATATCAAAGGAGGTACTTAAAAAAAAAATATCAGTCTGACCACACCCTACCTTAAGGTAAATAGACAAAGAGACTGTTGAACATTCATCAGGATTTTCTTTCAGAGTATGCAAGCATTGACTAATCAGAAATGACTTGCCATATTCCGTGGTGTGATTAATAATATTTTCATTCAAAAAGTTGCAAATCACAGTACGTAACAGCAAAGATAATAAAACTATTCAAATATGTATGCTATACTCTGTCAAATGTAAAATTTCCTATTTCTTTTAAAATCTGTGAGTTGAACCATATCACAACATTACATACACAAGGTGTGCTTGGAAGAATCTAGCAGTCAAAACTGATGTTGCCATATTGATAAGGAAAAGTTGACATTGTCGGTCCTTTAGAAAATCTATGAGTATGAAAGTCTATGAAGCAGCAATGAAGTACAAGACTGACCTGTGACTGTTGTCTGCGTAACGGTGGGGGTAGGTTCTGGGGTAGGGAGGAAAGAAAAGTTCATGTTGCACAGATTGCCCACACAGCAGCAGAAGAAGAGGTTCTGGTCTGCAGGACTGGAGCTCATGCAGAAGTCCATGTCGAGACAGTCACCCTGATTCTGCCAGCAGCCTCGCATCATCACCTACAGACAAACAACAACAAAGATGAGAGAGGTTTAGGGAGCGGCAGGGAGAAAAAATCAAAGGGGGATGAGGGCAATTAGCCCCCTAATCAGTGTGAAATGAAAAGAGTTACCATTAAATGAAATTGTTGTCAATGGGTTTTAATAAATAAAGACTCAACATATTAGTTTCACTTCAAAAGTACCCCTTGCAAATAAAAATTTGATTTAGCCAGATAGGGAGATGAAGAAGAGAAAAAAGAGAGAAAGAGAAAGTTGAAGAGTATGAAAAGGAAGAGACCACGACCCAAATACAGAGAGACAGAGGCAGACAGAAACAGAAACCAATATATGAATAATAAACAGATGGCAAGAGAGAGAGAGAGAGAGACAGACAGACAGACAGACAAACAGACAGACAGACACAACAACTTACAGAATGACAGAATGGACAAACACTGATTGCAATATGAGTAACAAACCATATAACAACACTGACAGATGGAAGAACACAGGACAAAAAACTGTTTTATTTTGAATTTTTTTATGGACATTCACAAAAACTGGCTTATCAAGTACTTGGTGTAGAAAAAAACCTGATGAATAATCATGTTTATCTTCCATAAACAACTGAAAGCATTTATTTAAATTCGGCTTACGATTTGTAAAGAGTATGTCAGCATTGAATCATCACATCAATAACCAGTTGATCATGATGCCCAATTCACTGGGGGGGGGGGGGGGGTTCACTAGAATAGAGGCCTTACAAACAAAAGGCATTCATTTGAAGGAAGGTATTTAAACTCGTCTTTAAAAAAATACATCCTTTGTAACTTCCCTCATGAATATCAAACCAGTTTACTAAAATATTCAAAATTTCTGCATTCTTCTTCAACAATGGTTGCTTTTCACAAATATCTAAAGCCTGCCTGATGCTTGTCTGATATGCAACAACCAATGTATGCAAGACAAATAGACCTGTTCACAAATACATTCAAATTTTATGAAAGCTTGTCAGAGGCTTGCCAGACATAGCAACAAGTAATGATGCAAACTGGATTCCAAGTATTGTAGTTCCTTCATTAATAACAGGTTAATGGAATATCTCATTACTAGGTCCCCAGGAAAGAAACATCAATAAATTTGAATAACTTTGTGAACAGGTCTATTCAACCCAGAGAGGTGCTATCACTCATAACAGCTGAATTAAATATATGTTGTTCATCGAAAAGGCGGTTCTGGGAGAACACATCCATAAATTTGAATACATTAGCAAGCTGACCAGTCTATTCATGGAATACTTGAATAGTTGAACTGATGAAGGCACATGTTTGCTTAGTGAAATCAATTGATAGAGAGATCAGAAGAATTCATGTACAAGTGACAAGATTACTTGGGAATGGTACATGGAAAGGTGTGGCAACAAATGAGCGAAATGACTGTTCATCCTCCAACGAGAAAGAGAAGGAAAAGCATGAGGACTGTGTTTCCCACATTTACTGTGGTAGAAACATAACAAGAGGGAAGGAAAGAGGGAAGGAAAGAGGGAAGGATAAAGGAAAACCAGAAATGAACCTCGAGAAGAACAAGTTCACAGATGAGGAACAGAATTAAGACAAGCAGTGTGCGTCTCATCCCACACAGGACCCCTGACAAGAAAAAACAATGGTACGTCTTGCGTGACTATCCTGCCCGTATAACACTAAGAGAGGTGAATCGGCTCGGATGGATTACTACCAGGAGGCTGTGATTCATGCGGTAAGATTATATAAAGAACCTGTGGGTGTAGGGCGACTTAACAGCCTTATAAATGCACAAGTATAGTACATCTCTTTGCATAGCTCCTGTTCCATGGCAGACCATGGAATATTGATTCAAATATCACACATGTGCATCCCTATTTAGAGAAGAGGTCCTTGGATGATTTTTCTTACTTCTTACTTCTTACATGAGAGAAAGAGAAAGAGAGAGAGAGAGAGAAAGAGTGAGAGAGAGAGAGATAATGAGACTGAATGAAAAGATTATACAAATTTCATATTTGTGTAAAGATCATATCTGAATGACTTTCCTTGGCCAGCATTCATATCAAAAAGGCAATATTGCAATAATGCAATATTGCCATATTGATGTATGAATCCGCAATTAAGAACATGGCATCTGGCACACTGATAGAGTGTGTATCAAGCTGGAAATATGTTTTGCAGACAATGTTCATATCTGCAAGAAATATATGCAACATTTCTTTTCTCTTTTTATAATCTTTTTTGTGCTTAAAAAATATCCATTAATTGATGGTACTCATTTTGTCATTCCGTACGTATCGCATTAAGTGGCATATCAGCAAAATGCTGTTACATGGCTGATACAGCTATCTGACATACATCCTTGAATATATTCAGGATACAGGTGTACAGACAACTGCACAGCAGATGAGAAAGAAGAGAAGAGAATAGGAGAGGGAAAAAAGGAGAGAGAGATACAGTAGTGAGTGGGGAGGGTATAGGGGACACAATATGGGATATTTGTTCAAAACAATACCTTCTACCGCTCATCCAATGTTATATAACCTCGTACTTTTAAACCAATACGGTCTTTGTGAAAACTTATAATTTGAAGCCCTCTTTGCTCTCATACAGCACACAATGAAAAGCGAATGCAATTTTCCTCTCTCAGTGCCAGAGGGCAGCACAAAGCTACATGCAGCTAGCCTTATGCAGAAAAAAATTGCTGGAGGTACAATTCTATGCTTCGAATGCCTAATTTTCTTGAATCTATTGAACAGATTGATCATCAAGGAGGGCTTTCCCAGACAACACGCTGGTACGTGAGATTCTAATTTTCATTATTTGGATCGAGTATCTTGCTGTCCTATTGCTGTAGATTATAGTGTAGCCATGAATTATGTGTATTCACCTTCTGTTCGTCCTAACCACTTAACGAGTGTCTTCTACCAAGATCTTTCACTCACCTCTATACCACCTTCCGAGGAAGTTTTATTCTTCCAGAGGACGTAGCAGGACGGTATCTCTGCTTCCTTGTTGTCGCACTCTTCGGTGGTGTTGCCACACTTGGTGCCATCCTTCTCGCACTCCTGGCTGCTGTACAGGTGGCAATGGGTGCTGCCTAGGGGTAGGTTCACACTGGCACCTTCTAGCAGGACAACTGGAGAATAAATCAGAAAGAAAGAAGGAAGGATTACTTCAATGTATCTGAATAAATTCATGATTGACTTTTGAACAATCTGGCTGCAGTTGGTATTGTTCAGGGGTAGTTTCACACTGGCACCTTCAAGCAGGACAACTGGTGAACAAATCTGAGCAATCGGATAGAGGGGGGGTTACAAGTAATTCAAAGGAACTCCATGTACATAAACCTAAAATCACTACAACAAGTACGTTGGAATGTTTAGCTTGAAGAGTAGAGCAACTGCATAATTAGCAAAACGAAGGTGAGGAATAATTTACATTACCTAGTAACAATCTCGAATATCTGAGAACCATATATAATTTTCAATGCATAGGCTCACATGCACATGTACGCAGATGTTTTTTAATTTTTTTTTTTTTTTTAAGGGGGTCCCCTATTTTTACGGAGACCTTTATCACATCCTTGAATTTCAATGGCAAATAAAGCATATATGTAACAGTGTTGCGATTGTAGGAAGGAAATTACACATCTCTTTTTGCCATTTGGGTCAATGTCGGAGCCAGGGTCACTTTATAAGATGCTCACAGTCAGAAAGATGGAAGTCTTTTTTTTGCCAGTTTGTCCTACAATCATGTATATATTATGCCCAACAGACCTACATGTACAATGTATATTAGGATATATCTTACATGCGTAGGGTAAACTCAATTCATGTTTTTGCACAGCGAGGATGAAGTATGTGTTCTAGGGGGGAAAGTTAACATTAATTCTGATAGTGCCAAGCCATTTCTTTACTAAAATATCGTTTAGTCTACGGCCAGACATGCAGCCCCTACATGTAAATGGAGGAGTTTAAGAGCCCAAATATTACCAAGTAAGTACAAACTTAAGTTTGTTTTTAAATTGAAGAGTAAACAATACACCTGAGACGAAATCATCTCACATATAGGTAAACCTACTACATGTAGGTATATGTACATGGGAATGAATACATATGGTTGTACTCTGACTAAAAGAGATATATGTACATGTAGAGTCCTGTGCAATTATTAATAGTCTATGGCAAGGACAATGAGTGCAATATACATGCCCACCACATCACATTTCCCAGAAGTCTCATTTCTAGCTTCACTCATTATGTATGAGTAATGCAAGGGCTTCCCTACTGAAGCGTTTTATCTGCCAATCTCCATACATGGTAGAAGTGCGAGACGACTTGGATATATCGAAGGCCCACCAACATCAGATAGTCCTACATGCACATACTGTTGTATGGCACTACATACATGTACATTGTAATGTACCAGTCATGTGTAACCTAACATTACCTACATGTACTGCAGGCCATGATGCAAACATGTAAGCTTATGTATGGGCCTACATTGTAAATTTAGGTATTCATGTAACCTGACAGTTCTAAGCAACGCTTCCAACATACAAAGAAATTTCCCGACTTCTTACATGTATATACCAACTTGAATCTCAATTTTAGAATGTTCATGAAGATCATTATTCATTTTATTAGCTCACTTGATAGTCATTATTGTTGTTGTTGTACTGTCATTACTACTTTTATTGATTGTAAATAATGTATATGTGTTTTTTGTTTTTTTTTAAAGGAAGATATATGTACATTTCAATTAATTTGCTAACTATTGATTTATGTAATCAATTTT